>CM024761.1:18782588-18881640 GCA_014218235.1 Colocasia esculenta | reverse complement strand
AGATACTCTGAAATGAGAAAAGAAAACAAACACATCAAAAAGAAAATTGAAAATCTTTACCATAACCAATCCTCAAACAATAATACCTGTGAACTGGAATCTGAAGTAACAGAATTGCTTGAAGAAAAGAAAATTTACTGAACCTAATTGAATGATTTTAAAACTTGCCTCTCAGAAGGCCTCCCAAGACTTCAGAAATTTAAATGAAAAGCTGGAATTGAAAAACAGAAAAAACAACAAAATTGAAGAAATTGAAATTCTTAAAACCCTAAAGGAAAAGGGAGGTTATCCAAACCTTCACAAAAGGCCAAGATAACCTAGAGGCATTGCTAGGATCCAACATGACAACCACATCTCATGGATTGGGATTCAACAAAAAGAAATCAACAAAAGATAATCTGGTGAGAAAAAGGGAAAGCACCATTAATCAAATTCGTTAAAGGTCCCAATCTGGAAAACACTGAAATCCAACAAACAACAAACAAAAACCCAACAAAACCTCAAGAAAACTCAAAACAAATCAAAACCCAAAAAATAAAAGAAGACATCAGGTCGACACAGTCCCCTGACAGGTCGACCTGTTCAACACCAAAAACCATAAACAACCAACCAAAATTCAAATAAAAATCTGAAAAATAAGAAAAGGAAAAGAAATAATCCATGAAAACCTTGGACTTCCAAGAAAACACTTCAAGAAAATTGGATTAATCCTTGGACCATGGTATGAAAATCCTGTTGGTATTATCCTCAATACCCTTGTCCAAATTTTTGGATGTACCAACATAGTCCATGGATTCCACCTCCTTCTCTGAAATCAAATTTCCAAGTGTACTCCCCTCCTACCAAAAACAAGATCTTGGTGATTTCACTCCCAAGAGAAAGAACAAACAGAAAAATGCTAAAAACACCAAAGTAATAAAACAAAAATCTAAAACAATCAAATTTGGGTGAGAAAAGATTTGATGTCTTTGTTAAATCATTCTGATGGTCCCAACTCTGTTTGGGTACCAAAATCTTCTCTCCACTGATCTTGTTGTAGGAAGGTCGTGCACCCAACACAAATGTAGGTTTTCCTGACAGTGGGTGTTCACGACATATAAACTGGAGATAGAGCCAAATTCTCATTCCTGCTTGAAAAGGAGGAGGGTCAGTCACCTTTGGAGGTAAAAATAAAGGAAAGATCATTGGATCTGGTAAGGTTGGTCAAACTTCTTCAAACTCAGTAGATAGTCTTGTTAGTTGATGGACTTGATTATAATTTGCTCAGTATCAGCCAACTATGTGACAAAGGTCACAAGTTGTGTTTGAATCTGATTTTTGCAAGATAATAGATTCATCAACTGATAAAATCAAATTCTTTGGAAAAAGAGAAAACAATGTCTACATGATCAACCTTAATAAAAACTTTTCTGAAATCTTGTTTTGTTGCAAATAAAGATGAAATTGCATGGACTTGGCACAAAAGACTTGACCATGCAAGTTTCAGAAATTTGAATAAGCTGTTAAGATTGAATTTGGTTAAAGGTCTTCCTGAATCCTTTTCTAGTGTTGAAGCAAATTGTGGGATCTGTGCTAAAGGAAAACAAACTAGGAAATCCTTAAAGTCTTCAATGATGTACTCACATCTAAGCCACTAGAACTTCTTCACATGGACCTCTTTGGGCCAACAAGAGTTCTAAGCTTAAGTGGCAAAAGATAGGGTTCGTAATCATTGATGACTTTACTAGATTTACCTGGGTTCTTTTTATCCCACAAAAGTGATGCATGCCTTGAATTCAGGAACTTTTGTACCACTGTCTTAACCACTTATCCATATAAAATCAAAATATCTTAACTGATCATGGGGGTGAATTTGAGAACACATCCTTTTCTGATTTTTGTGCTGAATTTCAAATATTCCACAAGTTTTCTTCACCAAGAACTCCAGAACAAAATGGAGTTGTGGAAAGAAAGAACAGAACTCTTGTGGAAATGGCTAGAACCATGCTTCTTGAGAGTAACTTGCCTAAATCCTTCTGGGCTGAAGCTATGAACACAGCAAACCACAACTCAATAGAGCATTGGTCAGACCAAAAATCAAGAAAACCCCCTATGAATTATTGAAAACAAAAAGCCAACTGTTTCCTATTTTAAAATCTTTGGGTGCAAATGCTATGTACATAATAATAACAAAGAAAACCTTGACAAGTTTGATGCTAAGAGTCAGGAAGCTATCTTCCTTGGCTATTCTGAAGTGTCAAGGGCTTTCAAAGTGTACATATTAAAAACCAAAACTGTTGAAGAATCTCCACATGTTATTTTTGATGAAAATTCCTTTTCACTAATGATTCTAAATCTTGCAGGGAAAAAAACAATGAAGAGGATGACCTTATTGTGGATTCTTCACCAACCGTTGAGGAGATTACAAACATTGAAGAAAACCTGAACAACACTCACCATCTCCAAATGGTTCAGGTAATATTGATTCAGAAGTGGGCACTTCTTAACAGGTAATTTCTGAACCTCGATTTCTAAGAGATCACCCATTAGACAGTGTAGTTGGCAATCTAATGATAGAGTTAGGACCAAATCATCCTTTTTGCAAAACATTGAAGAACTCACTAGCTCTAATTTCCCAAATTGAACCCAAGTCAATTGATGAAGCCTTATCCAGTTCTGATTGGATTAATGCTATGCATGATGAACTTCATCAATTTGAAAGAAATCAAGTGTGGGAATTAGTGCCTAGACCTAGTGACCAAACAGTGATTGGCACTAGATGGGTTTTCAGAAATAAATTGAATGAAGCTGGTCAAGTAATAAGAAACAAAGCTAGGCTAGTTGCAAAGGGGTATAACAAGAATTTGGAATTGACTTTGAAGAATCTTATGCCCCTGTAGCTAGACTAGAAGCTGTGAGAATTTTCCTTGCTTTTGCATCCTTCATGAAATTCAAAGTCTTTCAAATGAATGTTAAAAGTGCATTTCTAAAAGGATATATAAAGGAAAATGTGTTTGTTGAACAACCTCCTAGATTTGATAATGAAAAATATCCTAACCATGTTTTCAAGCTTAATAAGGCACTCTATGGTCTTAAACAAGCTCCAAGAGCTTGGTATGATCGTTTGAGTTCCTTTTTACTTGAAAAAGGATATTCTAGAGGTAATGTTGATCAAACATTGTTCACAAAAACAGTAAAAAATCAAATAATTGTGGTCCAAATTTATGTTGATGACATAATTTTTGGTTCCCCAATAAAGGCCTTTGCACTGAATTTTCAAATCAAATGCAGAATGAATTTGAAATGAGCTTAATGGGAGATTTAACATTCTTTTTGGATTGCAGGTACCAAACAAATGAAGGAATCTTCATCAGTCAAACCAAATATGTCAAGGAGCTATTAAAAAGGTTTGACTATCAGAACCTTAAACATTCAAGCACACCCATTGCAATAAAGCTAAGCTAGAAGAAGACCCATCTGGTAAGTCAGTAGATCCAAAGACCTACAGAGGTATGATTGGCTCTCTGCTCTACCTTACTACTTCTAGACCTGACATTCAGTTTTGTGTGTGCTTATGTGCTAGATCCAATCGAATCCTAAAGAAAGTCATATGCTTGCTGTGAAAAGAATTTTTAAATATCTTGTTGGAACATGTGACTTAGGAATTTGGTATCCTGCTGGTTGCAAGTTAGAACTTTTTGCCTATTGTGATGCTGATTATGCTGGGTGTAAGTTAGATAGAAAAAGCACAAGTGGCTTGTGTGTATTTCTAGGTGGATGCCTTATTTCTTGGGCTTCTAAGAAGCAACATTCAGTTGCTCTGTCAATAGCAGAGGCTGAGTATGTTGCTGCAGGTAGATGTGTGGAACTCAGATCTCTGGGTGAAACATCAACTTCTTGATTACAACCAAGATTTAGGGTGTGTACCCATCCTATGTGATAACATAAGTGCAATCAACCTTTCTAAAAACCCATTCAGCACTCTAGAACAAAACACATTGAAATTAGGCATCATTTCTTGAGAGATGAGGTTGCAAAGAAATCTTTTGAACTCCATTTTATTGAAACTGAAAAACAAATTGCAGACATATTCACAAAACCCCTTCCTGAAAATAGATTCTCATCTTTAAGGAGAGAACTTGGTCTTTGTAAATGTCCACCTTCTTGATCTCTCTTAAGGTTTGGGTTGAGTGCTATGCATTATCTAAGAAGGAGTTCTTTGCATTTCATATTTCCTTGCTTCCTCAAGATACATTGTTCATATCTCTCTCTTTTTCAATTCTATTTCCATTTTTACAATAAATTCTCCACTTCTGATTGTGTTGAAACTTCTTGGTATATCAAATAGTGATTTGAAGAAGGACAAGTTATGCTTGTCTGGACACCTTCACTATGCGTGAGAACATATCTCTGCCAAGTACTAAGAAGTTAATATGCAATAATTGAGGGGGAGCTTTTATTGTTCAAAGAGAAATTCTTTTCTGATTTCAAAACTTGCACAATTTTAACTTCCACTTCTTTTTGCTAATGAATTCTTCAACTCTTATTGTATTGAAATCTCTTGGTATATCAAATGGTGTCTTGGAGAAGGACAAGTTATGCTTGTCTGGACACTTTCACTATGCGAGAGTATGTGTCTCCGCCAAGTACCAAGAAATGGATATACAGTAGTTGAGGGGGAGTCTTTGTTGTCCAAGAAGAAAATTCTCTTCTGATTTCAAAATTGCATATCTTTATTTTGATGACAAATGGTTGAAATCATCATCTCAGGGGGAGCTAGAAAATTCAAGTCACCTTTTTGCAAATTTCAAAACCCTTCTTGCATTTCATCAATTCCTTGCATGATGTCCTCATTCTAAAGTCTAGAGTCTCAAAATGACCTTGAGTGATCTATTATATTTTTACTAATCAACTTTTCACTATGTCTCTCAATCCACAGAAATTCAGATCTCTTCCTAAACTAAATAACAATTTGTGTATTGAACTTAAAATATTTCCTTATTTGCAACTGATGACTGGATGTATTTGAATTCTATCTCACAAACTCTCCAAAATCTTATAAAATCCAACAGAGCAATAGCATTTGTGCTGAGAAACTGCACACCTTCACCATGAATGAAGTGCTATGTATGTCATGAGGCATTATTGCTAACTCTGTTCAAAGGGGATCCAAATTAAAAAATAACCTCAAAATTCAAGCAATTATCTGCTATGCTTTTTGATGATGACTGAGTAACTGGAAATATTGGCGTCTATAAAACGTATATTTTCATGTCAAAAGGTCATCATTTACCCCTTTGAGACTTGACAATGACTAAATCTTGAGTATCCAGAGACTATGGTGTGTAAAAAGCACTAGTACTTGAGTGAAAGAGATTTACATCATTTGATAGTTTGTTAAAAGAACAAAAATATGAAAATTATTGGAGATTTGTTTAGAAAGAATCATCTTCCTCCTTCATCAAGTTGTTCTTTAAGTTTGTGTTTTACTTTCAACACAACTGTATTAGTCTAGTTGATATCTTTAATTCTTGAAAATTGAGAAACATGGTAGATTTTGGTTGATTGTTAGATACATTATATCCCTCAATTTATCATTTTGTTGATTCAAGTCTTGGAATGCTAATATCCTGTTGGAAATTGTGTGAATCACTTGAACTGTGATGAATTTTTGCAAAATACAACAAATGAATTTTTAGGCCTCTTAAAAATCCTTGAAATGATAATTCCTCTCATTATTTATCATTATAAAGATGTCCCCAAATTTCTCAAAAAATTTCCTCTCACAAATTCAATTTCTCACAAAGGCTGTGTCGACACAATCCTCTCTCGTGTCGACACACAACCCCAGTCAGGTCAACACACCCTTCTTCATGTGTCAACACTGCCTTCTTGCCAGAACCTTTTCAAACCTTTCGGGTTCACCTTAAACCCTTATTGATAAAGTCAAGTATGAAGTCAATGGAAAAGAGATTGTCAGACATTGAGATCCTTCTAGCTCCAATTCCTCCTCCTCCTCCATCTTAAACCTAATGTACATTTTTTTTGATAATGTCAAAGGGGGAGAAGAATGAATGAATTGAATGTAATATTTTGATGTAATGATCTTTTGAATGAAATGAAATGGTTGTTTGGCTTCAATTGGCTTCAATACAAACCTTTGTCTTTGTGTGTGAATACTTGTTCAATTGTTGACTTGTGTGCACAAAACTTCTAATTTCAAGTAACATTGTATCTCACAAAAATATCATCAATTGTTACTGAACAATATCAAAAGGACATTGACAAGTATGAACAAAAAGGAAAACAAAAACTTAAACAATAAAAATTGCTTAAAAAATCACACTTCATCAAAACCACATTCAAATATGGATTTAATGTTGGCATCATCAAAAATGGGGAGATTGTTGGATTGAATGCAAATTCATATCATTTCCCTCCTATTTTGATGATGACAAGAAGTGTTCTTAAAGCAATTTAATTGAAGCATGTCAAAAACATCATACCTGAAATTTATGTTCAAAAAGTATTTTGCAAATCATATTTATCATTTATAGTCATGATAAATCATTTAACTAATGATATATGTGTTTATTTTTCAGGTACAAACATTTTTATGCAAAAGATGTGTCAACACACCCATCAATGGTGTCGACACATCAACACAGATTCAAGGGAAATTGTGTAAAAATGTCAAGAGTGTGTCGACACGAGTGGCAGTTTTCCAGAAATCAAGGGTACCCAGGTCGACACACTCCCAGGGCAGGTCGACACTAGATCCCGTTCCCAGAACAGCCAGTTTGCAGATTTGGGACAGGAGGTCGACACACTCAAGAGCAGGTCGACACGGGACCTTTCTCCCAGAACAGATTTTTCCATCTTTGGGACAGTGTGTCGACACAACCACCAGGGCAGGTTGACACACTACAGGAAACTTTTCATCCTAAGAGTTGATGGCTACCACATGTCTTCTAGGGCGATCAGAATCTTCTTTGGAAAGCGTGCCCTTGTACCCCAAAGGGTATCTTTGGAATCCTAAGGGTATAAAAGGTCCTTTTTGGCTGCCTTCGATATAGAGACCCAACCAACCTCTTAGAGCCTCCTGAAAAATTCCTGGCGGCCACAAGAGTTCGTGTCTCCCTCCTCTGCCTTCCTGGAGTTTCCAGAAGACCTCCTCTCACCAATTCAAGGTGTGAGATTGTGGTGGTGATCTTTAAAAAGCAGCCTGAGCATCTCAAGGAAGTAGATCAAGTAGAAGCCATCGTTGGAGAAGAATTCAAGGAAGGTCCAACCTCCCAGATTGCAGAGCATCGTCTTGGACTTCAAGTTTACAAGCTTCTTCTCAATCCAAGCTTCTATAAGGGAGTACACTTGAAGAACGAAGCCATTCAATACTTTTACTGTACTTCTGTTCTTCTGAGATATCTCTTGAGATTATGCAAGTGCTTATGCATAACTCTCATTAGTGTTCTCAAATTTCGACTAGATCTGCTGCTAGAAGATCTTGTCTTAAATTGGTGTCTAGCAAGTCTTAGTGTGAGCCTTGTGCTCAGGTTGTTGTGAGCCGTTGTGCTCAGTGTTGAGTTGTCAAACTCAAGTGTGGGTTGAGCAGTCTTGCTCAGTTGTTCTAGAGTGGTCTTGCTCTAGAAGTGGGTGAGTTGTAAGCTCTTCAGTGTTGGAGTTGTCAGGCTCCAGTGGGTGTGTTACCCAGTTGTGTTAGTGAATCCTCACGGGTTGTGAGGGGTGGATGTAGGAATCACTTGGATGATTTCCGAACCACCTAAAAATCCTGGTGCACTTGTCTATCTGTGGTTCGACTTTATTATCCGTTAGATGCTTGCATAGGATCGTTTAAAACTCACTTAATCAACTGATTTCATATCTGCTTTTATCAACTCATTCTAACTTTGTCAGATCTGTGACTGACATAGAAAAAAATTGCCTTGATTCTAAAGTGTTTTAAAATTGTTTAAGCTTCCGCAAAAGTGGCCTAGATCTATTCATCCCCCCCCTTCTAGATCTTTTCCACACATTCACTCGATCCTTCATGCTAGTCGTTTCAAGTTGTCAACCTATCATGAAGTTCTACAATTTATACATAACTCATGCTTTCAGATTTCTAAAATAAACTTCACCTATCACATGGTCTCTATTCAATTTACTCATGAAACTTAATCTTTAAAGAGTCAAATATGAGAGCTATCAACATGAACAATTTACATGCATGAAAGGTAACGCAACTAGCATGGGTTTTACACATTTTTAAACACATACATGAACCTTTTTACATGCTTTAGGTTGCTGATTTCACATGATTCAATGGCTATAAATCTACACATGAGGGCTACAATGTTGCTTAAAAATATCATATGAACAATCTATCATGCTATTTGCACACATATTCATTAGTTGTCCCTAACATGGACTAAACATTTTTGCACACATAAACGTAAGAATAATAACATGCATTTTCTGAATTCACATGGTTTCAGATTTGTCTCACATGGGTTTCAATAACACATTTACACATCTAGATTTTCACATTTTTCTTTACACTAGTTTCCTCTTTCACATGGTTACACTTTACACATACACATTCACATGTCACTTACACATTTACACATGGTCACATACACTTCACATTACACTTTACACATTTTTAGGTGCCGTGACACATAGTCCAAACCACCAAAGAAGGACATATACACATCACATTACACATAGACGCCATCTAGGCATTCCAATGGCGACTCTTGGACTGCGCAGACCGGGAGAACAAGTCTCCACCCTAACCAGTGGTACTTGTCCACCTCCAGGATTTCCCCCTAATGCCCTTAAGGTCACTTAACACAATGAACTTTCTCAGGGGGACTTTTCCCTGATACAGCTCCACTGCCCTCTACGGAAGCAGTGTCACATTGGCACAGTTACACATTTACATTTTACCGTTTTACACTTGGTTTTACACATGACACTTCATCTCATTCACTTTCTCACTCACATGAATACCTCTGTTTTTCCTAACATGGTACTACAAAATTTCAAGGTTTAATACACAGTAAACACACTAATCATGCTGGGTTTAAACAAAATCTAATCACATTACGATCATATGCACGAATTATCATTTCACAAGAAAACATAACTTTTTATTTACTGATCCAAATGATCCGAAATTTTAACCACATGCTTTTTTCGGGTTCTAGATGATACCCTCAATTTTTCAGATTTTTATGAGCTAATAGAATTTACAGAAAATAAAACGCCTAATTAGCATACTATAACAACTTAAATTAACATGGGTCTAACACATTTTGCAAATTGACCACTTGCTGTTTATACATAAGCTAAACACATATGCATGAACTGAGAATATAAAATTTCCCTAATTCATACCTATGGATTGAGCCCTACAAATCATTCTTGCATGCTTTTATTTTACCGAACCAAACATATTCGCAAATTACACAAGCATGGATAATTTACCAAAATTTGCAAACACATATGCTAACCCACTGATCTTCATGATTAGGCTAAAACCATGGCATTCATACACATTCTAATCAGGAAAACTAAATTTGTAAAATCAACACTTCATGCTCACAAGTTTAAGGAACACCATTTCCCACATCCCCAACACACACCATTCATCCACACACCACAAAACAATATACATAGAGTATAAGGTCTACCATATATCCTCATCACGTAAAACATACCGAAATTAATGTATAAGAGGACAGAACAGCTCACTGTTCTGTTCAGAAGAACTTGGCGGCGGTCTCTGGCCGCTGACTCAGAGTCAGCGGCATGGTCGATGGACGCCAAGGATGATCTGGACGTCCAGGGACCTTGCCGTCTAACCAGGTCTGTGCAGAAACACAGACCCGAGCTCTGAATCTTGGGTGAATTGGAGGGTCTAGGACTCGAGGAAAAATCCTTAAAATTCACAAAACCATCCTAGACTCATAAGGGGACATCAAGGATAGGTCACTTGCCTTTCAAAAATTCTTCTAAGGGATTTAAAGGCTTGGTGAAGACCTCCTTGGGCAGTCCCAAGAAGTTGCAGAAGTGCCTCCAAACGATCTCTCCTCCGGGCTCCTGGATGATCTCCACGCCGAGGGGATGTCGGGGAAGCCTTCCTCGTTGGTCCAGCAACCTCCTTGCAGCAGGGGGACGCCGGATCAAGGTCCAAGGGGTCGGATTTGAGGGTTCTAAAATGGGTTTTTCTCACAGCTCACCTAGGGTTTTTCTCTCCTCTATTTCTCCTCTTGCAAGGTGAAGTGAGAAGTGGGAGAGGCCAAATTCGGGTTCAGACCTAATGAGAGCCCCTCACCCACTCACCATACCGATTTGACAAGCTGAGAGCCGTTGGGGGACATCCCCCCAATGGAGGCCATACCTTGCTCCCGGATTTTCTGGCTCTGCAACGCATGCAGGTCAGAGAAGTTGGCGTCCATATCGCTGGACGCCGGAGTTAGTGTTGGCGTCCAGGTCTGGACGCTGACACCAGCTAAACGGCCTGGCTTGACGCCAAGGTGGCCTTCGGCCAGAACCCTAAATTATGCAGAAAACCATGCATACCAAGCATATACATGCAATATGTATATGGTATTGTATCCATACTATCATCATGCAATATATACATTATTTATACTTAATATAAACACATGCACACGTAATTATACTAATTAATACGTACGTAAATATGTACATACACACACAAGCACAATATACACACATAAATACAAATAATACGACGAAAATTAGAGGGCCTTACACCCTCTCCCCCTTAAAGAAACTTCGTCCTCGAAGTTAGAACGACACTACTCAAACAAAAGGGGATACTTCTTCTTCATCGCATCCTCAAGCTCCCACGTAGCCTCCTCACGTGAGAAGTTCCGCCATAGAACTTTCACCGACGCGATACTCTTGTTCCGGAGATGCTGAACCTTCCGGTCAAGAATGGCTACTGGTTGCTCGACATACGAAAGATCTGGCTGGATCTCCACGGGCTCATGACTAATCACATGAGACGGATCTCGGACATACTTCCTGAGCATAGATACGTGGAATACCGGGTGAACGCTAGCCAAAGCTGGGGGTAAAGCTAGCTCGTACGCCACGTTGCCCAAACGTCTGAGAATCTCATATGGGCAATGAACCTAGGGCTTAGCTTGCTATGCCTGCCAAATCTGACAACACCACGAGTAGGCGATATCTTCAAGAAGACATGATCGCCAACCTCGAACTCCAAATCCTTTCTCCTGTTGTCGGCATAACTCTTCTGCCTATCCTGTGCCGCAACAAGCCTTTTCCTGATAAGCTGAATCTTATCCGAAGTTTCCTGAACTAACTCCGGTCCGATCAACTGCCTATCACCAGTCTCCTCCCAACATAAAGGAGATCTGCAGGGCCTACCATACAACGCCTCGAATGGAGCCATACCGATACTAGCATGAAAGCTGTTGTTGTATGCGAACTCCACAAGAGGTAAATGACGCTCCCCATCCTTCCAATCCAGAACACACGCTCTCAACATATCCTCGAGCGTCTGGATAGTCCTCTCGGACTGTCCATCGGTCTGGGGATGAAACGCCGAACTGAGCTTAAGCTCCGAACCTAACGCATCCTGAAGACCCTTCCACAATCTCGAAGTAAATCTCGGATCTCGATCCGAAATGATCGACTTCGGCACACCATGCAATCTAACGATACCGCTAACATACAATCTAGCTAAACTCTCTACTGACTGCTTCTTCTTCATAGGCAAGAAATGAGCAGTCTTCGAGAATCTATCTACAACTACCCAAATCGAGTCATTGCCCCTTCTAGATCGAGGCAAACCCGATACGAAATCCATAGTGACAGCTTCCCACTTCCATACGGGGATATCCATCCTCTGCATAAGGCCGGATGGTCGCTGCCGCTCGGCTTTCACCTGCTGACATACTAGACATCTAGACACATAATCCGCAACATCCTTCTTCATGCCGGACCACCAAAATGATCTCTTCAGGTCTTGATACATCTTAGTGTTACCCGGATGAATAGAGAATCGCGATCTATGAGCCTCCGCTAACACATGCTCACGGACATCTACCACATCGGGGACACAAACACGGTGCTGAAATCTAATCACACCGTCCTCATCACGAGCAATGCCCGCCTTACCCACTAACTCTAACAATCTAGGATCGGCTTTCTGCTGCTCAATCACCTCATCCAAGACTGAGGATCTAAGGGATAGCTGAGCTACAAAAGCCTGACACAACGATGGCTCTAACTCGGTCATAGAGCACGCTGCATCCTCCAACATCTTCCAATCCTGCTGGAGCGAAGACCTCTTTCTACTAAGAGCATCCGCTACGACGTTCGCCTTTCCAGGATGATACTGAAGGTCGAAGTCATAGTCCTTCAAGAACTCAATCCATCTCCTCTGCCTCAGGTTTAATTCCTTTTGGGAGAAAAGATACTTCAAGCTCTTGTGGTCGGTAAACACCTCAAATCTGACACCATAAAGATAGTGCCTCCAGATCTTTAGTGCATGAACCACAGCTGCGAGCTCCAAATCATGAGTCGGATAGTTCCTCTCATGCTCCTTCAACTGACGAAAGCATAAGCCACTACCCTCTCTTGCTGCATGAGCACACAGCCTAAACCAATCTGAGATGCATCCGTATAAATGGCAAAACCTTCTAGACCACTAGGCAATACCAATACCGGAGCAGAAGTAAGCTTAGCCTTCAATAGCTGAAAGCTACGCTCACATGCCTCAGACCATACGAACTTCTCACCTTTCTGGTCAGCTTTGTCAAAGGGGCGGCGATGGATGAGAAACCCTCAATGAATCGCCGATAATAACCAGCTAACCCAATAAAACTACGAATCTCCGAAGGGGTCCTGGGAACTCCCAATCCATAACTGCCTGGATTTTGCTGGATCAACTGCTACACCAGCGCCGGAGATAACATGCCCGAGAAAATGAACCTCGCGCAACCAGAACTCGCACTTGCTGAACTTCGCATACAGCTTGTGCTCACGGAGAACCTCTAAGACTAACCTCAAATGCTGACGATGTGTGGCCTCATCCGGAGAATAGACCAACACGTCATCAATAAACACAACAACAAAGCTATCTAGATACGGACTAAACACCGGTTCATGAGATCCATGAACGCTGCAGGGGCGTTGGTCAATCCGAAAGGAAGAACCAAAAACTCATAATGTCCATAACGGGTTCTAAATGCCGTCTTGGACACATCCTCACTCCTAATCCTCAACTGATGATAACCAGATCGCAAGTCAATCTTGGAAAAGACTGATGCCTCTCGCAACTGGTCAAACAGATCATCAATCCGAGGTAAGGGATACCTGTTCTTCACAGTCACCTGGTTTAGCTTCCTATAATCAATGCACAACCGAAGTGACCCGTCTTTCTTCTTGACGAATAATACAGGTGCGCCCCAAGGGGAAACACTAGGGCGAATAAATCCCTTATCGAGCAATTCTTGCAATTGCTTCCTCAACTCGGCTAACTCTGCAGGGGCCATCCGATATGGGGCCTTCGAGATAGGAGAGGTGCCTGGAAGCAACTCTATAGTGAACTCTATCTCCCTATCGGTGGCAATCCAGTCATCGGGAAAGACATCTGGAAAGTCCTGCACCACATCAATCTCTGCAAGAGTCAGTGACGAACCAGCATCGGGTACTAGCATAACGCTGGCAAGAAATGCGTCACAACCCTTGTTCACCATGCGCATCGCCTTCATGGCAGAGATAACTAACTTTCCCGCTAAGTTCTTTGGCAAGGGATGAGAGAACTCATCCTCACCAGGAATGCGGAAAACAATCTTCTTCCTACGACAATCCACTAACATAGTGCTCCTCTAGCCAATCCAGACCAAGGATACAATCATAATCCTTCATCTTTAGCAAGAAGAAACACCCATCTAGGAATCTATCCTCAATGCACACAGGTAACGACGGAATGCACTTCCTAGTCGATACCGTACCCGCAGGGGTGTGCACAGACAAAGGGACCTCTAACTCCTCAGACTCTATGCCTGACTCTAGGGCTAACTGCCTAGCGAACCGCTCGGAAATGAACGAGTGAGTAGCACCCGTATCAAACAAAACCCGAGCGTGCACACCGAAAAGTAAAACTGTACCTTCGGTGACATGCTCCGCCTGCTCGGCGTCCTCACGAGCTAACGCAAACACTCGAGCTGGGGCTCGAGGCCTTCCTGGTCGTCCTGTAGCTGGCGCGGCTGCCGCTACTGCTGGTACTGGCGCTCCTCGCTGAGCTTCTGCTGAAGTCTTGGGCATCCTTGATCTTGTGGTCGCTGCTCCCACACTTTAAGCATCTACCCGCTACTAACCAGCACTCGGAACCTCCATGGGTCTTCCCACATGGGGACACTCTCTCTTCGCACCGGGGGAACGTACAGAAGGTACCTGAGAGTTGCTGACTGCCATTGGTTTCTGCGGTGTCTGGTACACCGTTTTCCTCTTATCCTGCCGCTGGAATGTCGCTGCCGGCCTCTTCTGCGAAGCCTTCTTCTCCTCCAGATATGCTCCATTTCTCCCTCCTGTCTGCAGGCTGCGCTGAGGGCCTCGTCTAGCGTGCGGTGGTCGAACGCCACGAGCCTCGTCCTCAGTGATGGTTTGAGACCCATCACGAACTTCTTGGTCTTCCTGCGCTCATCCTCTACTATATGCGGTGCATATTTAGAAAGTTCAGAAAACCTTGCCTCGTATTCCAGGACGGTCATTGATCCTTGCGTCAGGGAAAGGAATTCTTGCTCCATCTTGTCCTGGATATGCTCTGGGACGAACTTGGCTCGGAAGAGCCTCACGAACGCGTCCCATGCCACATCTACTGCTCCGTCCTCGAAGCGCGTACGCAGTAGGGAGGACCACCATACATCAGCTCTCTCCTGCAATACACCTTCATAAGCACTAACCAACAATTTCTAACTTGACAAACAACATACAAGCATAAACCAAAACATACCTGTAGCATGTAGGTGGCTAAGGTCACCTTGTCCTCATCAGGACACCTGATAGCTCGGAAGATTTTCTCCGTCTCCCTCATCCAGCTTTCTGCTAATAGCGGATCACTCTCCCCCTTAAAAGAGGGTGGGGCCATCCTCTTGAATCGCTCCATGATGGAAGGTCCACCATGGTCCTGAGCTGGGGCCTGAGCCTGCTACATTAAACAATAACAATATACAATAAACACAATATCATGCAATTTAAATAGCAAACTACTAGGTTGTTTTATTATTCTACCTGGGCCTCCAACTGGGCCTGGAGTGCTGCCTGGGTGTGGGCCTGCGTCTGCATGGCTTGCACCAGACCTTGCATGAATACTCCATAGTCCACTGGCGGTGGTGGGGGAAGCACAGGACCCTGTGGGGCCGGGGCCTGCTGCTCCGCCCGCTCCTCACGCCTCTGCTCGTCGTCGCGAGCTGGCACACCTCCACGTCGTCCACGGGAAGCCATGGCTGTAATAAAATTTCAGCCACCAATTAGAGCTAGGTTACTAAATTTTCTAACCATTTCTTATCTATTTTCACTTCTTATTAGTGTTTTCTACACATGTGGACATACTTAGCATGCAATGGGGATGATGACTTAGGTATATTCATGTGCAATCTCAACCGGTCGCTCTGATACCAATCTCTGTGACGGCCCTCATTATACGGTACGGTTATACCAACCCACGTCGGTATAACAAGTGCTGCCACAGTGGGACATTTACCCAAACGATACATACAGCTGAGATACACGCGAATATACAACAGAGTAGCGGAAGTAAAAGAGAACTATCTCCATTCATTCATCATCCACATTAACCATACATGAATTTTCGCAATTAACAATGAGGAACTAAGAGCTCACATAATTTAAATTGCTGAAATAGAATTACAAAATGTCCACATAATACATTCCTTTCATGATAATTCTAATACAATGTTCCAAATACATACTATGAAGTACACAAATCACAAAGAAGCTCCAACAACTAGCTAGTCTCCGCGCTCGGAGTCCGTCTCTGCTGCTCCTCCAAAGGTACGTGTCACCAACTATACCTGTACGCCGAAGCAAGGAGTGAGTCCAAGGACTCAGCAAGCAACACTACTCATGATGTACACTTAGAAGTCCTAATGGTTTCTACATGCACATTACAATTAGCAACACATAGCATGCTAGTCATTTCAAGTTTTCAACCTATCATGAAGTTCTACAATTTATACATAACTCATGCTTTCAGATTTCTAAAATAAACTTCACCTATCACATGGTCTCTATTCAATTTACTCATGAAACTTTAATTTAAAGAGTCAAACATGAGAGCTATCAACATGAACAATTTACATGCATGAAAGGTAACGCAACTAGCATGGGTTTTACACATTTTAAAACATACATGAACCTTTTTACATGCTTTAGGTTGCTGATTTCACATGATTCAATGGCTATAAATCTACACATGAGGGCTACAATGTTGCTTAAAACATATCATATGAACAATCTATCATGCTATTTGCACACATATTCATTAGTTGTCCCTAACATGGACTCTAAACATTTTTGCACACATAAAATAAGAATAATAACATGCATTTTCTGAATTCACATGGTTTCAGATTTGTCTCACATGGGTTTCAATAACACATTTACACATCTAGAATTTCACATTTTTCTTTACACTAGTTTCCTCTTTTCACATGGTTACATTACACATACACATTCACATGTCACTTACACATTTACACATGGTCACATACACATTTCACATTACACTTTACACATTTTTAGGTGCCGTGACACATAGTCCAAACCACCAAAGAAGGACATATACACATCACATTACACATAGACGCCATCTAGGCATTCCAATGGCGACTCTTGGACTGCGCAGACCGGGAGAACAAGTCTCCACCCTAACCAGTGGTACTTGTCCACCTCCAGGATTTCCCCCTAATGCCCTTAGGGTCACTTAACACAATGAACTTTCTCAGGGGGACTTTTCCCTGATACAGCTCCACTGCCCTCTACGGAAGCAGTGTCACATTGGCACAGTTACACATTTACATTTTTACCGTTTTACACTTGGTTTTACACATAACACTTCATCTCATTCACTTTCTCACTCACATGAATACCTCTGTTTTTCCTAACATGGTACTACAAAATTTCAAGGTTTACACAGTAAACACACTAATCATGCTGGGTTTAAACAAAATCTAATCACATTACGATCATATGCACGAATTATCACATTTCACAAGAAAACACATAACTTTTTATTTACTGATCCAAATGATCCGAAATTTTAACCACATGCTGTTTTCGGGTTCTAGATGATACCCTCAAATTTTCAGATTTTTCTGAGCTAATAGAATTTACAGAAAATAAAACGCCTAATTAGCATACTATGAACAACTTAAATTAACATGGGTCTAACACATTTTGCAAATTGACCACTTGCTGTTATACATAAGCTAAACACATATGCATGAACTGAAATAAAAAATTTCCCTAATTCATACATCTATGGATTGAGCCCTACAAATCATTCTTGCATGCTTTTATTTTACCGAACCAAATATATTCGCAAATTACACAAGCATGGAAATTACCAAAATTTGCAAACACATATGCTAACCCCATGATCTTCATGATTAGGCTAAAACCATGGCATTCATACACATTCTAATCAGGAACTAAATTGTAAAATCAACACTTCATGCTCACAAGTTTAAGGAACACCATTTCCACATCACCAACACACACCATTCATCCACACACCACAAAACACAATATACATAGAGTATAAGGTCTACCATATATCCTCATCACGTAAAACATACCGAAATTAATGTATAAGAGGGACAGAACAGCTCACTGTTCTGTTCAGAAGAACTTGGCGGCGGTCTCTGGCCGCTGACTCAGAGTCAGCGGCATGGTCGATGGACGCCAAGGATGATCTGGACGTCCAGGGACCTTGCCGTCTAACCAGGTCTGTGCAGAAACACAGACCCGAGCTCTGAATCTTGGGTGAATTGGAGGGTCTAGGACTCGAGGAAAAATCCTTAAAATTCACAAACCACCTAGACTCATAAGGGGACATCAAGGATAGGTCACTTGCCTTTCAAAAATTCTTCTAAGGGATTAAAGGCTTGGTGAAGACCTCCTTGGGCAGTCCCAAGAAGTTGCAGAAGTGCCTCCAAACGATCTCTCCTCCGGGCTCCTGGGTGATCTCCACGCCGAGGGGATGTCGGGGAAGCCTTCCTCGTGGTCCAGCAACCTCCTTGCAGCAGGGGGACGCCGGATCAAGGTCCAAGGGGTCGGATTTGAGGGTTCTAAAATGGGTTTTTCTCACAGCTCACCTAGGGTTTTTCTCTCCTCTATTTCTCCTCTTGCAAGGTGAAGTGAGAAGTGGGAGAGGCCAAATTCGGGTTCAGACCTAATGAGAGCCCCTCACCACTCACCATACCGATTTGACAAGCTGAGAGCCGTTGGGGGACATCCCCCCAATGGAGGCCATACCTTGCTCCCGGATTTTCTGGCTCTGCAACGCATGCCGCAGGAGAGAAGTTGGCGTCCATATCGCTGGACGCCGGAGTTAGTGTTGGCGTCCAGGTCTGGACGCTGACACCAGCTCAACGGCCTGGGCTTGACGCCAAGGTGGCCTTCGGCCAGAACTTTAAATTATGCAGAAAACCATGCATACCAAGCATATATACATGCAATATGTATATGGTATTGTATCCATACTATCATCATGCAATATATACATTATTATACTTAATATAAACACATGCACACGTAATTATACTAATTAATACGTACGTAAATATGTACATACACACACAAGCACAATATACACACATAATACAAATAATATGACGGAAATTAGAGGGCCTTACAGTCATGTCGCCTTATTTTTTGGGCGCGACGTGACCTGTCGCCTTCTTGGTAGCGACAGGCCTAACGTCGCCTTCTCAAGCCAGTGCTTTTAAAAACTCCAAAAATTCAATGCTCATTGCAATAATCCAATGCACATCGTGTCTCCTATTACATCATGTTCTCATACATCAGCCCACCAATCTCCCCAAGTCCCATCAAAGCATCAAAAGTTCAATAAGCTATCTCTCTAGCTCACGGTCCCCTCGGTGGCGAATCTTCTCATGCTCCACGAGGTACGCCTGGTACGTCTCCTGGTCCTCGTCAGGTCTCGGTGGGAGTGCATGGGTAGCGCACGCCCTCCACAAGGCCAGCGCGCTCCGCACGGCCTGCTCATCCTCTGGGTTCCCCAAGCGTCGCTTCTTCATGGGAGGCTAGTGTGATGGCGGAAGCACTCTCGTCCTCGGCTTCCCGACCTGTAGGTAGCACCGCTGTGGGTTGTAGAGCACGGTCGTCATATTTCCTATCAATTGCAAGTCCAAGCCACGTCTGAGTGGTAGCCGGATCTCCGCTCCGCGAAGTGCCGCTATGCCTAAATCGAAGTGCTCCACTGGTAGGGTGCTGAAGTAAAGGCGCCACGCACTCCTTGTCTTCTTGTCCGCCGTCCTGCATAAAACCTTGTCGGAGAATTTGGCCGCGCCGCCAATAAAGTTCAAAGGATGGCACCCGAAGATCCGACTGTTGGTGGTGGGGTTGTCTACCGGTTTAAATTTAATCCTCACTCCCAACCAACACTCTAGAAGGATCATAGAGCCGTAAAGGAAACCTCTCGTGGAAGCCGAGGTAAGACCCGAGTAAAGATATGCCAAGACGGCGTGAGAGAGTGAAAGTCCTCGCCATGCCCCACTAATGCACTAAGGCTAGCATAGTCTATGAGGTGATCCCCGGACGGGAAGAGCACCACCCCACATAAGCATATGGCACGGCCTTTGCGATTTCCGGTGGTCCACGCTCTTGTCCTTGCACTTGGATTGACCCACTTGGACAATGGCACTAGATGGATGAATTGTGGGCTAATTATGGTGTAGATATCCCTCGGATCGGTCATGAACTCTCCTAGGATAAACTTCGGGTTAATGGGCTCAACCGTGTAGCTTATGTTTTGCTCGTCCCGGGTTTAGTCTTGGGAGAGCAAGGAAGGCCTCGACCTCCTCTAGAAGGACGGTCGCCTCAAATTTGGGGAAAATAAAAGTATGGGTTTGTGGGTGCCATAATTCTATCAAGGCCGTGATACTATGCCAATCAAAGGAAATTTTGTGGTAGTTGTGAGCCGCTATCAAAACCCCACCCAAACCCCACTCTCTCAAGAACCTAATGACATACATGGGTAAGGCTTTGATCATTGGGGCGATCCAATTGAACTTAGAGTAGCGGCGAGAGCCGGGGAAGAGCTAGGGAAGAAAAGGAAAAGAGAGAAAAGAGGAGAACAAGAACACAAAGATTAATGATGAAATTTGGAGCATAAAATCATGAAAATTGAAAACACCAACCAACTTACCTCTCTCACTTCCTCGCTCCGGCTCAAGTGGTTGGGAACATCCGTGATCCTCATGAGAGCTTCAAAGGTCGCCCGAGCACGCTTCGGACCTTCGTAATCCGCCTCCCCACCCATAGGATCAAGAGGAGCTCTCTTCATGGCCATGAGAGCTTGCAAGACTTAAAGGAAAGAAGAGAGAGGTGAGAGCTCCGAATTTGGCCTCTCATCCCCTTATTTATAGAGCTATAATACTCATATTCCTGCTAGGAAAGGGTAGGGGAGACCCATTAGGATTAGGACCTTGAGTGGAGCAATAGGAGTCCAAGTGAGAGTCAAAACCAAATCATATGCTGAAGCCTTTGAGCTCGGGCTGAGAAACTGATAAAACGACATATCGACCTGTCGCCTTCAAGATGGCGACAGGCCTTGTGTCGCCTTCTTCAGTCAAGGGTCGCGACAAGCCCTATGTCGCCTTCTGACCAGTCTGTGCTGTCTTGCTTATTCTTCTGTGATTGTTCAGAATATTTGCACATATGCTTTGATGTCATTGTTTGGTGCATTGTTTCATGACTATCCTTATTGCTTTGATTATTGAAAATCCATAAAAATCATAAAATGCAGGAAAATCCATAAAAATCCAGAAAATTCAGAAAATCAAAAGAGACGTCCGTCAGGTAAGTCAGGTAAGTATCTCTAACCCTAATCCCTTCGCATTACTATATGATATTACACTAATATACAGCTCAAGGACCGGCTGGTTCCCAATGTGTTCCAGGATCTGAGTTCCCCTTCATCAAAAACGAAGATGATCTAAGTACACACTGCTAATCGCTAGATAGGCCGTTGGGTGATATGACTCGGGATGATAGATTCTATCGCACGTGGATGCGAAGTGTCTTGACCCTTGCTCATATTGTCTAGAATATTATCCTTGAATATTTTTTATTTTCTCTCTTTCTTTGCATTCGCTTTTATGGATTTCCTTTTTCTTTAGCCCAGCATGCATCATGTAGGAATTTGAGCTTCACGAATCATGATTCGTCAAAGTCAGCTTCTCAATGATGTCCCAACCCAGATCCTCATTTCCAGACAAGAATTCCACTCCTAATTTGAAAGTTTTCCTCGAGCTTGTGCTCGGTCTAGTTTACCAGTGATGGTTCTATGCAGGATTCCTCTCATCCCCATTCATTATAACAGTCATCCTTTATCCCCGATCCGCTCATTAGTCGTGACCCGCTCGAAGGCCAGGGTCGAATCGAACCGTCGGCAGCACTATCCCTAATGAACGAAACCTGCACGCTAAAGATAGCCAGGGTACCTTGAATCAGGAGGTTGATCATTCTTTCTTTGATTTCATTCGTCCCCAATAGGAACCATCCTCGCACTCGGTTCCAGCCATGTTCGAGGTTAGCTGGATAATTCTCGCTGCTTATTCGTCCAGAATGGGTGTCTCTTTACCTTGATGCCGCTTTTCAGCTCACTCCGCTTCATTCCGCTACATCGCCGTTTCACGCCACTTTCGCTCCATCACCGCTCCACTCCCTGCAAAGCAGGCATCAAGGAGGGGCAATCTGTAGACACCCATTTCTGGCTATAAGTCGAGCAAAATCCTTGTCGTATCATGACGCCCCACGTTGGCTCATCATCGTCAAGCTGGCTTTCTCCGATCATGACATCATTCTCATTAGTTCATCGCCCTGGAGGACTCTTCCTGGTCAAATCAATCTCTTTCATTAAAAGCTCTCTGAGTATAAGTCCGATATTTCATCCCGAAGGCTGTGCGTGGCTGATTGGACACATTATGTGCCGAAATGCAGAAAAGACCAGAAGGCGACAGGCCCTAGGTCGCGTTCATAATTCCATATTTTAAATCCTCAGAAAATCGCAAAACGACTTAAGTCAGCCTTCCATATGAGGAAAGCAACGTATCGAGCCGTCGCGTTCAGAAGGCGACAACAAGGCCGTCGCGTTCAGGGCCTTAAACAGAAAACTCAATCCAAGTCAATTTGGACCCATGCTATTGATGGTAATTGCTTATTTAGACGTCCAAATGAAGTCCAAATCCTCTCAAATTCGGAGCAGACCTTCCTAACATCTTCCTTCCGAGTTCCAATAGCCCTTGCACAGCCATACTTGCCAGAGTCGGACTCTTGCCCTTATTCCTCTCAGATCGAGTTGGGAATAATCACCATAAGTACCTCGTCTCTGCATCTTTTCGGGCAAGGCCGGATTCTTTGGTTTGCTGAGCAAGAGAGCTCCATCTTCCACGAAGAGAGTTTTCCTCCAGACGATCAGCAAGAGCCCTCCAGGGCGTTTTTCCATCGGCTACACAATTCTTCCTCCCTTTTCTCTTTATTTCTTGATTTCATGCATGCATAGCTTCGTTTTTCTTCTAGTTTAGCATTAGATCACAACACACACACCTATTCTTAACACCCACAGGGGTTAAAAGCCCCAATCTTGTGAGTTCCCTCCATAATAGTTCATGATTTCATGCTTTTCATTGAATAGATCTTCGACACACGAGTTCTAATGGGTGTTTTATTTGTTTAAACAATTTGGCAGGTGTTTAAAGGTCAGAGCAAGGTGAGGCTCTTGCCCCTTGGCCAGATGAGGAGCGGAAGACGAAGAATCCAAGTCTTCATCCACTGAAGAAGAAGGCGACGACCTCTGTGTCGCAATCAGGAAGGCGCCGGTGCCTCCGTCGCGTTCACATCAAAGCATAGCGACGCCTCCTCTGTCGCGTTATCAGGTACGCCTTCTTCTTCACCCTTCCTTTCCAAGGTAGTCAGTCCTCCACCTGAATATCAAGAGGCGACTGCGTTGGTGGCGATCACGGTCAGTTCTTAATCCCTACACCTTTCACAATCTATTTCTAAAGGGGATAAATCCCGTGATTACAGGGACTAGTACCCATGAGCCCTTGTCTGCCAGTACCCCCGCGTCCAACCAAGCTGGCATGCCTGCTAAGCGCCACACCTTCACCCTCGTGAACCGCCACGCCTATATGCATGGGACCACCCCCGCGCACACCTGCGTGGCCTGCATGGCTGCGACCACCACCGCACTTAGCAGCGCAGCATGCATGGCTGTGAGGACCCCCGTGCACGTGTGCATGGCCTGCAAGGCCACAGACACCTCCACGCACGCCTGAGCCGTGGACACCTCCGTGTTCGCCTCGGCGGGGGACCGCGCTCCCTCCCACGAGGTCGTGGGCTGCGCACCCTCAAGCGTGGCCGTGGGCCGCCCGCCCTCTTCTGTGGTCACGAACTACCGTGTCCCTCCCGCATGGTCGCGGGCCATGTGCCCTCCCCCGTGGCTGCGAACCGCACGGCCTCATGCGTTGTCGCGGACCGCGTGGCCTGCATGGCCGCCGTCTGTGTCGCCTGCAGGCGCGCGAACCGCGCCTCTGCCTTGTCCGCATGCAGTCCCTCCACCATGTCTGAGAATCGTAAAAAACTGCATGGCAATGTATCGCCTGGCTTGCATGGTCTGCATGGGCAGGACCATCCCCTCCGGATCGCGCTCTCTGAACAGCACGAAGAAACATTGCCTTGACGTGTGAAGGAAGGTAACAGTGCTACATGCTTAACGTAATCCCTTGCAGTCATCAGTCGCAAAAATCAAATGGCACCATATACTCCTGCGTGGATGATGGGTCTCTACCATTCACACTATCCCATCATCGTCCGTGGAGATCTCTGTCGGTTCAAAATCGTCTTTGTCCATTGCAGCAATTTCTTGCGCACATGGAGATCATCCGACGCACATCGTAGAGAGAGGAGAGTTGATGCTCTGATACAAATGTTTGTTCTTGATAGGGTGTGTACTTGTCGTTGTGGAAACTCGTAAGATCGAGAAGAAGGCTACAAGAGTCTTCTTCGTCCATGTCGGTCGTGGTGTGGCTGCTAGAATACACGCAGGTCTCCACGGAGATAGTAGAGATGATCATATCCCATGTACATATCTCGTGTACCTGTCTCTGATACCAATGTTCATTCTTGATTGGGGTGTGTACCTTGTCATTGCGGAAACTCGTAGGATCGATAAGAAAGCTACAAGAGTCTTCTTCGTTGTTTCCTCCTCTCCAAAATGCCTGCGAGATCCAATGGTGATAGCCTTGTGAGAAGTCTAATATGAGAGAGAGAGAGAGAGAGACTTGCGCATGCAAGGATTCACCAACACCAAGAGTAGGAACTCTCTCACACATGGATCTCTTGCCGAGAGTTATAGAGTCCATGGGACTCAAGGAGACAACTACACTGGCAGTTGTCATTCTCCAAAGGTTGCCAAAGCAACCTTTGGTTGCCCCACGTAGCAACTGATTCCTTCGGTTAACAGATGTCTTATCCGTCTATGGGGCAGACATACCTTATACATAGTGTGGAGAGAATAGTCCAGAAGATGACTTAATTGGGCTCCCACCTATAACAGGAATTCATGGGCTACATATAGGTTACATGTTGAACCACTCCTATATTTTATCCTTTATTTTGGTTATAACAAAACCCATGTTTAACTTAATAATATCATCAATATATTTCATATCATGTTTCTTCCATGAATATAAATTAATTCCTGCATTATCACTGTCCTGTCCTAATAAAAGTCTATTTATTGGGAGTGACAGAAATCAGGCGCAAAAGTAATACTAATTAACCATTCATAACACAATATTGAAGTCTATTAAAAGGTACTCCTCATTACAAACTAAGTGAGGCCAGGAAAAACTAAACTTCCATTCATACATTTCATAGTCATACTATTAAAAATAGTAAACGGTTTGGTTGCTCGATGACAGACAGTCCACTCAGCACACATGCCCCTTTAAACTTTACCCCCATCTTGGTCACCTGAAAAGGGTAGGATGTGTGAGCTAACTAGCCCAGTAGAATTCAAACCTCCAATCAAAAGGACTAAAATACATGATGATCAAGATAAAACTACTGACTGATATCACAGAAGGACAAGTAAGCATCTTAACATGACAGTGAATAGTGGTATTGAAATATAGAATATACTCAAGATTCACAATGAAACTCATATTCTGGCCCATATATGTATTCGCACAAGACAGGTAACATGAGACCATAATCAAATAGTATTGATGCATGTCAAACATCTCGTTGTCCTTTATCATTCCGTACGGCCTGTAAATAAATTCAGGTGCTCCTCCCAGGCTGTGGACCAGCCTATTTGCACAGGCATATTAGTCAAGTGGGGTCCTAAGACACCCAATAATTGTCATCTCAAGTTATTCATAATCCACTGGGGTACTTAAGTATTCAAATTCTCAGGACATCAAAGTCTTATGAATTCAATTACTGAACATAGGGAAAAAAAATCAACTGGGTACCATTTGTAATTGTAACTTCAAGAATAATTCAAGAAGGGTGAAGGAAGCAATGTGGATGATTCTTATAGTGATTATAACAATGAATACCCAAGGAAAATAAGATGGTAACTTGCTAGGCTATAGTATGAAGTGTTAACCAAAGACTGGCAAAGAAATGTGCTGAACACTGGCCAGAACAAGGGTAGTCGACAGCCAGGAGGTGGCTGTCGATAGGTGCAAGTATCTAGAAGCAAATTTCTGGTTCTGGGACAGTGCCTGTCAACAGACATGGTCTGTCTGTCGACAGGGTATGTGTCTGTCGACAGACAAGGTCCATCTGTCGACAGCTACTTTGTTTCAGCAACCAGAGTTTCTGAAGCCTGAGCCTATCGACAGGTACCTCCTGTCTGTCGACAGCCGCCAGTCCCACTTCCAGAAATAGTGTAACTACAGCTCTAAGGTCCTATTTATGGGATCAATGGATCTAAACATGATTCATAATAAATAGAAGAACCTATTTCTAACCTTCCCTACTGACTTACATGTCGATAAGAGAAAACATAAGATGACAACTTCTATAAGACTATCTAAGACCCAATACGACAAGGCACTGGAAGAAGATCCTTCCCAAAGTAGTGATTACCTAAACTCAAGAGAAACTTCTACAGTAGTACATAATACACCACGAGGCTAAAGGGACTCATGGAACTAAAATAAATAAGAGCTTGAACATTCAAACAATAGGTTTTGATAGCAAGTTCAAGGATAAGAGTTAGAGAGGAAGGAAAGAGAACTGAAGCCTACCTTCTTCGAGGGTAACACTTCTCCCTTGATGGCTCCTAGTTTATGCAAGGAAGATGATGCCAAAGTTCAATGTAGCTACCTCCAACAGTTCAACTCTTAGCACCTCCAGCCTAAGCAAGTGGAAGCAATAGAAAATGGAGAGCAGCTGAAATTCTTCTAAGAAAAGAGCAGCTCCAGCGGCAGCAATCTCCCCCGGCCACGATAGCAGAAGAGGCAGCAAAACAACAATGGAAAAGGGTGCGTACGAAGGGTGAGGGAAGGTTTTTATAGCCCAACCACCTCACCATGCACATTGACACCTCCCATGTGCAGGTGTAACAGTAAAAACCATTTGGTTTTTACGGTTGACATGTTAAGCATGCACATCTCATAGCTTAACACATAAGGGGTTAATGTGTGAATCCCCCAGTTAAGTGAGGTGGCTGCCTCAGCTTCTCACATGTAGACAAACTAAAATTCCCAAAAATCACCACCGTAAATAGCCCATAATTCAGCTGGTCCAATAACTCTCATGTAAATATATTCAAATTATGTCCATTGTGTTGAAATTTCAGCCATAGGCTAATGTAATGGTTTTACAAATTATGGTGATTTTATTTTTAATTTTTAGAATTTATTTTTCACTGGGTGAAAAATCACCCGGAAAATAGTTGCGTCGGTTAATCTCGAAATCCGCACATCAACAAATCGGATATTACATTTTCTGATATCACCATATTTTTCTAAAAATTATGGTGTTTTCGGATTTTAATTTCGTTACAGAATTCCGGTGTCGCCCTGTCAGAACGTGCACCTCTGTGTACGACACTGGGGTAACGTTTGTTAACACTAATTAATCCAGATGTTATTATTTCAATCTCATAATAATAATCAGGTCTAATAACCATACTATTCATGTTTTCTAACAATAAAGTTTTCCGAGGTGTTACAACTCTCCCCACTAAAAGAAATTGGTCCTCCAAATTTTAATTACATAAGAGTATAATATTGACCGTGATAATCCCATGTTGCTTCTTCTTGTCCTCGCTTATTCCACTGAATCTTTAACAATGGAACCTCCTTGTTCCGAAGTTGCTTAATCTTCCGGTCAAGGATCTGTACAGGTCTTTCTTCATACGCCAGATTTTCTTGTACCTCCAGACCTTGGTATTCAATAATGTGTTTTGGGTCATACACATACTTTCTCAACATTGACACATGAAACATATCATGTACATTAGAAAACTTTGGTGGAAGTGCCAGTTGGTACGTCATTTCCCCAACTCTTTTCAGTATTTCAAATGGTCCAATATATCTTGGACTCAATTTTCCCTTAATACCAAATCTCTTGATTCCTCTTCGAGGTGATACTTTAAGAAACTATGTTCTCCTTGCTGAATTCCAGCTCCCTTCTTCGTCGATCGCATAACTTTTCTATCATTCCTGGCAGCTTTCATTCGGTCTTGTACCAACTTGATAATTTATGTCATTTCCTGAATCATTTCAGGTCTAAGAATATGCAATTCTTTTAATTCTACCCAACACAATGGTGATTTGCATTGCCGACCATACAAGCTCAAATGGTGTCATTTGAATAGTAGACTGGTAACTATTATTATAAGGAATTCCATGATTGCTAAGTGAGTATTTGAGCCATTCCTGAATTCTAATACACAAGCATGGCACATATCCTCATAATATGATTCACCCGTTCCGTCTGTCCGTCGATTTGAGGATGGAATGCGGTACTAAACTTCAGTTTAGTTCCTAACGCATCTTGTAGTTCTTTCCAAAAATGTGAGGTAAACCTTGCATCTCTGTTAGAAATTCATGTATTTGAATTCCATGCAACCGAACAATTTCTTTCATATACAGTGCTGCTAAAATACTAAGCACCACTTGTCTTGACTGCTAGAAGTGAGCTGATTTTATAAGTCGATCAATGAATACCCATATGGCATCAATCCACTTCGTGTTTTGGGTAACCCCACAATAAAATCCATACCGATACTGTCCCATTTCCATTTTGGTATCTCAAGTGGTTTTAACTTTCCTACCGGCTTCTGGTGTTCGGCCTTGACTTTTTGACATGTCAAACATTTAGCTATGAAGTCCACGATGTCTTGTTCATGTTACACCACCAGAAATATTCTTTAAATTCTGATACATTTTGACTGCTTCTGGATGGATAGTGTAACATGATCGATGAGCTTCTTCTAAAATTGCTTCTTAATCTCAAAGTTATCCGTCACACATAACTTGTTCGGAACCGAAATTCCCTTGCACATCTTCATTAAAATCAGGTCTAGAAGTAAATTTTTCCCTAATTTCCATGAATAGGGGTCAGTGTCCTGTTGTTCTCCAATTTGCTTTAACAAGTTTGACTGCACTGTCAAGTTATCAATTATAACTCTTTCTTCTTGTAGTTCGGCCTTCAAACTTAATGTGGAGAATTCTCCAATAATTTCCATTCCCTGACTTGCAATTGAAATACCTTGGCAATAGGATTCCTATTGAGTGCATTATCTACGGTATTACCTTTTCTCAGATGGTACTCAATTTTGAAATCATAATCTTTGATATACTCCATCCATCTTCTTTGCCTCATATTCAATTCTTTTGTGTGTAAATAAAGTACTTTAGACTCTTATGGTCGGAGTACACTATAAACTGATTATCATACAAGTAGTGTCCCTAAAGTTTAAGAGCAAAAACTACTGCGACCAATTCCAAATCATGTACTGGGTAGTTTTTCTCGTGAGTCTTGAATTGCCTAGATGCATACGCAATGACTCTGCCTTCTTGCATCAATACACATCTCAGTCCATGTTTGAGGCATCGGTATAAAACCTTAAAGTTTTTCCTTCTATCGGCAAAGCTAAAATTGGTGCAGATGACAAACATTCTTTCAACACTTGAAATGCTGCTCACAACTCTCACTCCACTCAATGCAATTCCTTTCCTAGTCAATTGTGTGAGAGGCAAAGCAATCCTGGAAAAATCTTTAACAAACCGCCAGTAGTAACTGGCCATATCCAGAAAACTTCTGATCTCAGTGAGGTTCTTGGGTTGTTCCCATTTCTGATAGTTTCAATCTTTGAAGAATCTACTAATAATCCTTCTTTAGAATAATATGTCCTACGAACATCACTTGCTTTATCCAGAACTCACATTTACTAAACTTCGCATACATTTGTGTTCTCATAACAGTTGCAAAGTAATCCGCAAATGTGCTTCACCTCTTCTATGCTCTTTGAATAAATCAGTATGTCATCTATATATACAACCACAAATTGATCCAAATAAGATCTGAACACGTCATTCATCAAACGCATAAATGCAGCTGGTGCATTTGTCAATCGAACAGCATTACAAATTCGTAGTGCCCATATCGCGTTCGAAAAGCCATTTTATGAATATCATGTTCCTGAATTCTGAGTTGATGATACCCAGATCTTAAATCAATCTTGGAGAAACACTTGAGTCCTGACAATTGGTCAAATAAATCATCGATTCTTGGAAGTGGGTATTTGTTATTAATAGTCAACTAATTCAATGTCAATAATCTATGTATAACCGCATAGACCCATCCTTCTTCTTAACAAACAGTACCGGAGCACTCCAAGGTGAGGTACTGGGTCTAATGAATCTCTTTTCTATCAACTCTAGTAATTGCCTTTTTAACTCTTCAACTCTTCCATTGGCATTCTATAGGGTGTTCTTGAAATTGGTGTAGCTGCTGGTACCAATTCCATTGAGAAATTCACCTCTCTACTAGGTGGCAAACCAGGTAACTCTTCGGGAAAAACATCAAGAAATTCCCTTACCACCGGAATATCTTCCAATCCAGTGATGTTTTGATTTATCAAAGTTACAGAAGCTAAATATCCTTGACAACCTTTCTGTACCAATTTACATGCTTTGACTACTGCAGGTTTTGAGTTTACTAATAATGTACCTTCTATCAATCCGCCTTCTTGCAGAGATTCAGGTTCTACATCCTGAATGGCTTGCAATCTTCCCTGCTTCACCCGAGGGTGTTCTGATTTGTTGGTGCATTCTTGGGCATCGGACAATCCAGAATTCAGTGTTGAGTACTCCACACAGCGGAGACAGGCACCCACCCTTCGCAAACAATTCTCAGCCTTATGCCCGCTGAGATGGCAATGTTTACAACACATTTTTACCTCCAACTGGAGCTTTTCCAACCTTCTTAACAGTTTTCTGAACCTTCGGGGCATTTCCCGACTCATACTTCCTCTTGCGATCCGAAGATCCTTCTCCCGACCTTCCTCTAATCTTGTCCACGGTGCCATTTACAGCTTCTAATGCCAAAGCTCTTTTAACCAATTCTGAGTACATAGTAATCAAATGAGGGGTTAGCTGCATAATGAAGTTGGGACGCAATCCGTTCATAACCTCTTGGCCTTCAGTTTTTCTGTGGCTATAAGGTGCGGAGCATACTTTTACAATCGGGCAAACCAGGCATCATACTCTGACACCGACATCCTGAGTTGCTTCAAGTTAGAAAACTCGCTTGCTTTTTTTTTTTGAATCACCTCAGAGAAATACTGGTCATTAAATAGTTCCATGAATTCTTCCCAACCAATCTGATTCTAATCCTCCAAAGTGGATTCTACTGTCTCCACCATGCTCGGGTCTTTAGGTCGATGTAGCTTGCACACCGGAGTCGGGAGCCTCCTCAATGTTCAGAGTTCCTTCCAGTCGATGTAGATCACCGGAAGACGCACCACAGCGCCAGATGCAAGCCTCCAAGAGATCGGTTTTTGCACATACAACTCTAGGGTTTTGATAAGAGCCAAAAGGGACCTAATCTGGCCAGAGGGGTGCTTTTATAGAGCCAAAGGGTTTGAGTATGCACTTAGGTAGGAATCCTACCGTTGGACGGAGGTTTCCAAATCAAGAATCGAAGGAAAGCAGCCATTTCCAGATCTGAAACTGCAAATTCTGGGAAATAGGCGTCTGCATTCCTGGCCATCTACTAGGAATTGGGCATAGATACTTGTAAAACAGGTGAACACTAGCTAACGCTGGAGGTAAAGCTAGCTCATATGCCACGCTGCCCAAACGCTTGAGAATCTCATACGGGTCAATGAATGTAGGACTCAACTTGCTATGCCTGCCAAATCTGACAACACCTCAAGTATGAGAAATCTTTAGAAATACATGCTCTCCCACCTCGAAATCCAAATCTTTCCTCCTGTTCTCGGCGTAGCTCTTTTGCCTATCTTGCGCCACAACAAGCCTCTACCTGATAAGCTGGATCTTATCTGAAGTCTTCTGCACTAACTCCAGACCATCAACTGCCTATCACCAGTCTCCTCCCAGCACAAAGGAGATCTACAAGGCCGCCCATACAACGCCTCAAATGGAGCCATACCAATACTCGCATGAAAACTGTTGTTATATGCGAACTCCACAAGAGGTAAATGATGCTCCCAATCACCCTTCCAATCCAACACACATGCTCGCAACATATCCTCGAGCATCTAGATAGTCCTTTCAAACTGTCCATCTGTCATAGGATGGAACCCACTAAGCTTCAATTCGGAACCTAAAGCATCCTGAAGACCCTTCCACAGCCTCGAAGTAAATCTCGGATCTCGATCCAAAATGATCGACTTCGGCACACCATGCAACCTATAATGCTACTAACATACAACCTAGCCAAACTCTCCACTGACTGCTTCTCTTCATATGCAAGAAATGCACAGTCTTAAAGAATCTATCAACAATCACCCAAATCGAGTCATTGCCACTCACTGATATGGGCAAACCCATTAAAAAATCCATAGTGATAACCTCCCACTTCCATACTGGGATCTCCATCTTCTGCATAAGACCAGATGGTCGCTGATGCTCGGCCTTCACTTGCTGGCATACTAAACACCTGGATACAAAATCTGCCACAACCTTCTTCATGCCAGACCACCAAAAAGATCTCTCAAGTCCTAGTACATCTTAGTGTTACCTGGATGAATATAGAGTCTCGACCTATGAGCTTCTACTAGAACATGCTCACGAACAACTACAATATCGGGAACATAGACTCGGTGATGAAATCTAATCACACCGTCTTCATCCTGAGCAATGCCTGCCTTGCCCACCAACTCTTGGAGTCTAGGGTCGGCTTTCTGTTACTCAATCACTTCATCTAGCACAGTAGACCAATGAACAACTGAGCCACAAAATCCTGACATAACGATGGCTCTAACTCAGTCATCGCACAAGTAGCATCCTCCAACATCTTCCAATCCTACTGGAGCAAAGACCTCTTCCTGCTAAGAGCATCCGCTACAACATTCGCCTTCCCTAGATGATATTGAAGATCGAAGTCATAGTCCTTGAGGAACTCAATCCATCTCATCTGCTGCAGGTTTAACTCGTTTTGCAAAAAGAGATACCTCAAGCTCTTGTGGTCAGTGAACACCTAAAATCTGACACCATAAAGATAGTGCCTCCAAATCTTTAGTGCATGAACCACTGCCGCAAGCTCCAAATCATGAGTCGGATAGTTACGCTCATGCTCCTTCAATTGACGAGAAGCATATGGCACTACCCTACCTGCTGCATCAACACACAGCCCAACCATTCTGAGATGCATTTGAATAAATGGCAAAACCCTCTACACCACTCGGTAAAATCAACATCGGTGTAGAAGTAAGCTTAGCCTTCAACAGTTGACAGCTACTCTCACAATCCTCAGACCAGACAAACTTCACACCCTTCCTGGTTAGCTTAGTCAATGGTGCGGCGATAGATGCAAATCCCTCAATAAATCGCCGATAATAGCCTTCTAAACCAAGGAAACTCCGAATCTCCGATGGGCTCCTGGGGATCTCCTAATCTAATACAGCCTGGACCTTCGTTGGATCAACTGCTACACAGCACTAGAGATAACATGCCCAAGGAAATGACCTCGTGCATCCAGAAATCGCACTGGCTAAATTTTGCATACAGCTTGTGCTCTCGGAGAACTTCTAACACTACCCTCAGATGATCACGATGTGTAGCCTCATCTGGAGAATAGACTAGCACATCATCGATGACACCACTACGAAACTATCTAGATAAGTTCTAAACACCCTATTCATGAGATCCATGAATGTTGTAGAGGCGTTGGTCAGATCAAAAGGAAGAACCAAAACTCATAATGTCCATAACGAGTCCTAAAGGCCGTCTTCGACACATCATCACTCCTCATCCTCAACTGAGGATAGCCGGAACGCAATATCAATATAGAAAATACCGATGCATTCTACAGCTGTGTCAAATAGATCATCACTCTGTTGTAAGTGATGATCAGTCAGTCCCTATGCAATTTTAATTAATTATATATATATAAATATTTTGATGATTAACAAAACCAAACAAGAATTTATCAATTATTCTGATGAATATTTCATAAGTCTTAAGATAGAAAAATACCGAGGTCAAACAGCAAATAAAAGGTAGCATTACTATCTGAAGCTTCAATCGTTTCAACATGATACCATTCTCTAAATCCATATCGATTTTGTTGAAGTTCATAACGATTTTCTTATAAGACTGAAAAGTCAGTTGTTCAAAACAAATCGATGTCGTAACGATTATAAGTGATCGCAACGATTTTCTTATAAGACTGAATCATGTTGTTTCAAACCAAACGATGTGTAACGATTCTAGAAGTGATCGCAAAGATTTTCTTATAAGACTGAAAAGTCATGTTGTTTCAAACAAACGATGTTAATGATTCTATAAGTGATCGCAACGATTTTCTTAAGACTGAAAAGTCATGTTGTTTCAAACAAACGATGTCGCAACGACTCTATAAGTATCGCAACGATTTCATTAGAGAAAGTGCAACGACTTGCTGTTGTAACGACTTCATAAGTTATCATAACGATTTCTTTAAACTCGCAACGACTTGCTTGTTGTAACGACTTATAAGTTATCATAACGATTTCTTTAGAACTCGCAACGACTTGCTTGTTGTAACGACTTCATAAGTTATCATAACGATTTCTTTAGAACTCGCAACGACTTGCTTGTTGTAACGACTTCATAAGTTATCATAACGATTTCTTTAGAACTCGCAACGACTTGCTTGTTGTAACGACTCATAAGTTATCATAACGATTTCTTTAGAACTCGCAACGACTTGCTTGTTGTAACGACTTCATAAGTTATCATAACGATTTCTTAGAACTCGCAACGACTTGCTTGTTGTAACGACTCATAAGTTATCATAACGATTTCTTTAAACTCGCAACGACTTGCTTGTTGTAACGATTCATAAGTTATCATAACGATTTCTTTAGAACTCGCAACGACTTGCTGTTGTAACGATTTCATAAGTTAGCATAACGATTTCTTTAGAGTTCATAACGACTTGATAAGTATTCATAACGATTGCTCTCTATAATGACTTATTAGTGTTCATAACGATTTCATAAGTCATTCAGTCATCGATTTATATTGATATCCTATTCATCTTAAAGCATTGACCAGTCAAAGTCCACGTAGACATCTCTCTGACGCTTTGCATTTATGAGATCTGAACATATCTCTGCATGCATGCAGACCATATCATCCTTTATCGTGCCTACTCTGATAACGTCCTTTAGACTAAAGCTATTTGGCATTACTATTTTCTTGACTATTGCTACTGACGTTGACTGACATCAGAGACAGCTTATCTGTCTGCTATTTAAGATTGACATCTGTGCAGACCTCTGAACTAGCTTCATGGTACAACGTTAAACAAATAGAAGCCATCGGATATCTTTGAAGATCTCATCTCTTTGCGTGCTCAAGTGATCAAAAGACTGTGACTGGAAGCTTCCAAGACTCTAGATGTCATTCAGTCTAACGACTACTCAAAAGAGAGACAACGGACACTTCAACGTCTAGATTTCAAATTGAAGATATAAATACAAGTCAGAAGAATAGAAGACAACGCAGATTGGATATTCAAGCATTCAAATTCTTCTGAAGAAAGTCGAGAGCCAAGATCCTTCACTCCTCTTAGCTTTTGCTCTTTTGCTCTCCACTAGTTTGTGAAAATCTTGAGAGAGCCTGTATAGTTCTGAGAGTGTGAATTGTTTATAATCTCTTTGCTCTCAGTTCTAGTTGCTTCAGATCGCTTATCAAAAGCTGGATCTAGGGGCTTGAAAGTCATACATTCTTCTCTGTGTTGTTCCCTTGGGTGTGAAGGAAGACCTGGTGGTATCCAGGGTGTTGTTCCCTTCGGGTGTGAAGGAAGACCTGGTGGTATCCAGGGTGTTGTTCCCTTCGATGTGAAGGAAGACCAGCTGAGCTGGGTGTTGTAGCGTCCTTAGGGGGACTGTTCCCTAGTTAGTGAAATCCTGAGTTGTTGCTCAGGGACTGGACGTAGGACTCCTAAGGAAAGGAAGTCCGAACCAGGATAATCCTTGTGTTGTGTGACTGTCTTCCTTGTGTGATTGTTATTTAAACTAACTGTAACTAACATAGTTCGAAGAACGTTTGTGTGATTGTTTTGAGTTACAGGTATCTTCTAGATTAATTTTAAAAGACCCATTCACCCCCCTCTGGGCTCGTCAACTGGGCAACAAGTGGTATCAGAGCGAGTCTCTTCGACAAAGAAAGGATCCAACGATCTGAAGAGTAAAGATCCATGGCAGCCCAAGGTAACTTTGAAGGTCAGTCCGTCAACCGACCCCCTCTCTTCGATGGTGAAGATTATCCTTACTGGAAGACCAGAATGGAATACTTTTTACAAGGACACGACTATCAAATTTGGTCCATAGTAGAAGAAGGTGATCTGTTAGTCACAAATGAGAAAGCACAATGGACAGATGATGACAGGAAGAAGATTTCCCTGAATTGCAAAGCAAAGAGTATCCTATGCTGTGCTCTAAGTAAGAAGGAATTCAACAGAGTTTCAGCCTGCAAATCATCAATGGAAATGTGGGAAAAGCTCAGGATTACTTATGAAGGCACAGACAAAGTGAAGGAAACAAGAATCGATATTCTTGTCACTCAATATGAAAGATTTCAGATGCAATCAAGTGAGTCCATAACTCAAATGTTCAGCCGGTTCACTGACATCACAAATGGACTGGCTAGCCTGGGGAAAGTCTATGAGATGGGAGATATGGTAAGAAAGATACTTAGATCCTTACCGTCCTCATGGACTCCAAAAGTCACAGCAATAGAAGAAGCTAATGATCTGAAGAGAATGTCTGTAGAAAAGCTCATTGGGTCCCTCATGGCCCATGAAATCAATATGGAAAGGCTAGGAGAGTCCTCTAGCAGAAAGAAGCACTCCAACGCCTTAAAAGCTGAAGAAGATTCACCAGATGCAAGCTCAGCTGAAAGCGAAAGTGATGCAGACAGCGAGAATGAGGAAGCTATGTTATCTAGAAGGTTACAGCGAATTTTGGCTAAAAAGAAGAAATCTCAATCTGGTAGAAGGTATTTCAAAAAGAATAAGGATTTCAAGAAGCCAGATGGAAAAGAAATGAAGAAAGGAGAACCCATCTGCTATGAATGTAAGAAGCCAGGACACATTAAGACTGAGTGTCCTAAGTTAAAGAAGCCAGAGTTCAGGAAGAAGGACAGTTCCAAGAAGTTTAGAAAGTACAAAAAGAAAGCAATGGCAGCAGCATGGGAAAACAGTAGCGACTCAGATAGTGAGTCAAGCTCCTGCAGCGATGAAGAAAAAGCCCACTTGGCCTTCATGGCAAACACTGAAAAGGTAACTTCTGACTCATCTTTTGATTCATGCAATGGTTCAGACTCCGATAGTTTAGAAGAGGCTTTCAACGAACTTTATGAAAATATAAAGAAGTAACTAAACTATTAAAAGTAAGTAAGAAAACATAGTCTGTATAGAAAATACAAACTCAGATCTAAAATCAGAAAATGAACAATTAGAAAGTCAAATAATTGAACTTAAACGAAGAAATGAACTGTTATGTGAAGACCTAAAAGTTAAAAATGAACAAATAACTAAACTAGAAAAACAGGAAAGTACAGATGAATTAAGGAAAGAAATTAAAAACTTAAATGAAGAAAATGATAAACTATCAAGCACACTAGAAAATTTTACTAATGGTAAAAACTCTCTAATATTAAAAGGTGCTAGGAGATCAGGTAAGAAGAAAAATGGGTTAGGATATACACCCCCAGATAATGAAGAAACAAGGTCTATCCTAAAACATATCCAACACCAAAATTTGTACCCGAACAAGATGTAGCATACAAAGCTGATTTTAAATACATAGAAAAAGTGACTAAGTTATCCTGCTGTAGTCACTGCAATAAGTTAGGACATATTATAACTACATGCCCAACAAGACATAAAAAATGGATATTAAAAGGTAAAATTAATGATACTAACCAATCAGGACCCAAAAGAATTTGGGTACCTAAAGCTTGATGTCTTTATTTCAGGTTAACCCTCGAGCATCCAAATGGTATTTGGATAGTGGGTGCTCAAGACACATGACAGGAAACCAGAAGTTGTTCTCTCATCTCCAAGCTGAAGATGGAACAGTTACCTATGGAGATAATGGGAAAGGAATCGTAATAGGCAGTGGCTCTGTGAATAACAAAGGAAAAACAGTCATAGAAGATGTGCTACTAGTCAAGGGATTGAAGCACAATCTCATCAGCATTAGCCAGCTGTGCGACAGAGGCCATCAGATCAAGTTTCAAGAGTCAAAGTGCAGTATACTGAAGGATGGAACAGTCATCTTTGAAGCTAATAGAGAAAAGAATTTGTATGTGCTCTATCTTGAAGAACTCAAGGTTCAAAATGTTTGCCTGGCAGCAAATAAAAATAAATCCACAGAATTATGGCACAGACGACTTGGACATTGCAGCATAGATGGCATGAGAAAATTGCTAAAGAAGAATCTTGTGCAAGGTCTACCTAAGGTCAGTACAAAGTTGGAAGGTGTATGTAAACCTTGTGCTAAGGGAAAGCACACAAAGTCTCCTTCAAGTCAAAGACGATGGTGACCACCTCAAAACCCTTGGAGCTCCTTCATATGGATCTATTTGGGCCAATGAGGACTACCAGTCTTGGAGGAAAGAATTTTGGATTTGTCATAGTTGATGACTACTCAAGATTTACATGGGTATCATTCCTAGAACATAAAGATGATACTTTTGAAAGTTTCGTCAGCTTCAGTAAGAAAGTTCAGAAAGATCAGAAGTTCAGCATTGTGTCTATCAGATCAGATCATGGTGGTGAATTTCAAAATGAAAAATTTTCTAGATTTTGTGATGATCAGGGAATTGAGCATATTTCTCAGCACCAAGGACACCTCAACAGAATGGCATCGCTGAGAGGAAGAACAGAACCCTATTGGACATGGCAAGAACTATGCTCTCAGAATATGATCTGCCTAGATACTTTTGGGCTGAAGCAGTCAATACAGCAAGCTACATTATCAACCGAGTAATGATCAGGCCAATCCTGAAGAAGACTGCATATGAACTATTCAAAGGGAAGAAGCCTCAGATCAGCCACTTCAGAACCTTTGGGTGCCCTTGCTTCATTCACAACAATGGAAAAAGGGACATTGGTAAGCTGGATGCCAAATCAGATGAAGGCATCTTCATGGGGTACACGTCTAAACCTAAAGGCTATAGAGTATTTAATAAACGTACCTTGTTGATTGAACAATCTGTGCACATTATTTTGATGAAACTAACCCTTCCTTGAGAAAGGGAGTAGATAGTGACGATGATGATGCAGAAGAACTATCCAAGAAACTAAAAGATGCATCAATTGAGGACAAGGATGATCCACCTCTGGAAGAATTACAACAAGAAGAAGTTACTCATGAAAACCTTCCAAAGGAGTGGAGATACAAGAAAGATCACCCACTTGAAAATATTGGTGATCCATCCATTGGGGTAAGAACAAGAGGTAATGTTATTCCTTGTGATTATTTAGCTTTGTTTCTCAGATAGAGCCTAGGACAGTCAATGAAGCTCTTTCTGATGAATCTTGGATAGTAGCCATGCAAGATGAATTAAATCAATTCAAGAGAAACCAAGTATGGTCACTTGTTCCTAGACCATCAGACCATCCAGTCATTGGCACCAAATGGGTGTTCAGAAATAAACTGGATGAAACTGGTGCAATCTTAAGAAACAAGGCCAGATTGGTAGCTCAAGGCTATTCTCAAGAGGAAGGCATAGATTTCGATGAAACCTATGCACCTGTAGCTAGACTTGAGGCCATTAGAATATTACTTGCATATGCATCTGCTTTAAACTTGACACTATTTCAAATGGATGTTAAATCCGCATTCTTAAATGGTTTCATAAAAGAGGAAGTTTATGTGGAACAACCTCCGGGCTTTGATGACACAGAATTTCCTAATCATGTTTTCAAACTTCACAAGGCATTATATGGTTTAAAGCAAGCACCTAGAGCCTGGTATGAAAGGCTTAGCTCTTTCCTTCTAAATCATGGTTTCAGTAGAGGTCAGGTAGATAGTACTCTTTTTATAAAGTCAAAAGTCAAACACATCCTATTGGTTCAAATCTATGTAGATGATATCATTTTTGGTTCTACTGATGAGTCTCTTTGCAAGTATTTTGAAAAGTTAATGCAGGGAGAATTTGAAATGAGTATGATGGGAGAACTCAACTATTTCCTTGGACTTCAAATCAAACAAGGAAAGGAAGGAACTCACATCAGTCAAGCTAAGTACACAAAAGAACTATTGAAGAAATTTGGATTCGAAAATACCAAGCCACTGTCGACACCAATGAGTACATCAACAAGAATGGACAGTGACAAAGATGGTAAGAAAGTAGATCAAAAGATCTACAGAGGTATGATAGGTTCACTCCTTTATTTAACAGCTAGTAGACCTGATATTTTATTTAGTGTATGCATGTGTGCTCGATATCAGGCAGATCCTAAAGAATCACATTTAATTTCTGTGAAAAGAATATTTAGATATCTAGCAAGATCTCATGACTTAGGTCTATGGTATCCAAAACAATGTGAAATTAGCCTAGTAGGTTACTCTGATGCTGACTATGCTGGATGTAAATTAGATAGAAAGAGCACCAGTGGTTGTTGTCAGTTCCTTGCAGGGTGTTTGATATCTTGGTCCTCAAAGAAACAAAATTCAGTAGCACTCTCTACAGCTGAAGCTGAGTACGTGGCTGCTGGAAGTTGCTGCACACAACTCTTATGGATAAAGCAACAGCTTGAGGACTTTGGATTAAATATCAAATCAATCCCGTTGCTGTGTGACAACACAGTGCCATTAATCTCACCAAGAATCCAGTTCAGCACTCAAGGACCAAACATATTGAGGTTAGATATCATTTTATTCGTGATCATGTTGCAAATGGAAATATTGAAATATCCTTTATTGATACAAATGGCCAATTAGCAGACATTTTCACAAAAGCCTTACCTGAAGAGAGATTTACATCTCTTAGAAGGGAATTAGGCATGTGCAATTTGTGATAAAAGTTTGCTTACAAGTGGCACATTAAATTCTTAGAATTAAAGTAATTTTTCCCTCCATGGCAATAAGCAAAAGAAATTCAAATTGTATTGTAGTAAACGCTCTCTCATTGAAGTCCGTTTGAATAGTCAAAACCTTTTGTCGTTTTCTCCGCCGCTTGGCGCCTCACTTTCCACGTAGCATTAATTTATTCATAAAATCGATGACAGAACGATTCGTGTCTCATCGTCTACCTTTTCCCCTCTTTTATCCTGCCGCTTGAGCCGATGCCCTAACAACTCCATCTCAATCCTCTGCAAATTTGAATCTTCCTCCTACTTCCCGCAAAATTTCTTGAGGATTCTTTCTCCTCACCTTCCGTCTCCACCCTCCGTTGCCTTTCCCACCTGAATCTATGGCCGCACCTATCATCGCCGGCAGTTTGGGTGGCTACAGCGCCGAGTTCCTCACTCCTGAGCAGCAGGAGAGATTTACCTTGTGAAGACAAAGCTCTGTGGCAACAAAGAAGTAGATGTCGCTAATCTGAGGAAAAGTGGAATGAGCAGCGTAGTAGATTTGATCAATCAGATGCAGTGGACAGAAATTTCCACCTTTTCAGAGGTCAGTTATCCGGACTTGGTAAAAGCCTTTTTGTGTGTATGAGAACAGAGGAAGATGGGTCTCTAGTTTCTTCAGTAAAGGGAACAATGATTAGAATAGACCCTGAGTTGCTGAAAATGTTGTTCAATGTAAAGACTTCCGGATTTAGTGGGGTTCACACTGTGGATGCCCAAGTGAAAGGTTTGGGAATTATCGGGCCAGGATTCAAGCTGAGAGACGGCAAGATCGATATAAATCAACTATCCGCCTTCAATCGTCTTCTCCATTTTATTGTCTGTCAAATCTTAGTTCCCAGAAGTGCAACGTTTTCATCTTGCACAAAGGCCGATTCGGACATGATGTACTGGGCCATTCAGAATAAGGAGATAAATATGGCGCAGTGATAATGGAAAGAATGAAGTTTGCAAGAGATCAGATTTGGGACACCAAGAGTAAGTTCAATGTGTCCCTGCCTTATGCCCACCTACTCACCAAGATCTTCAAACACTTCGGTGTTGATCTTCTGGGGCAGTTGTAGAGAAAATGGGCCAAGCAATCAGGTCCAGGAACCTGAAGAAGAGTGGCTTCTCTGTGGAAAGTGGTGTCTGGTTCAAGGCTTCAGTTGCTGAAGGCGAAGCCATCATTATCGACACCTCAGTTGTTCATCCGGAGATGGGATCAGCGGATATGACTCCAGAATTGCCAGTGGAGTCAATTTTAGCTCCAGCAGTTGAAGCAGCAGAATCTTCACGCCCTCCATTGCAGAAGTTCAGTCTGAAAGTGCAGTAGAAGAAGAAAGGGCGTCTGTAGAAGCTTCAGGATTTCCAGAAGAATCAGTTCAAACTTTTGCAGAAAGGAGAATTGAGGATCTCCTCCCAGAGGACATTATTCCAGTTGAGGACCCACATCCCTCAATTGTAGTTGCATCGATTCTGGCAGACATCATAGATTCGATTCCTTTTATTCAAGTGCTCCAGAAACAAGTAGCAGAGTTGCAGAAGAGACTGTGGCATCAGGCCACATTGATGAACAAATGGAAGATGTTCCAGTAGAGGTAGAGCACCTAGCTGCCCAAGGTGACTCTGTGTTGGAATCTGCTCCCAGTCAGGGGGAGCAAGTATCAGATGAAGAAGATGCTCCTATTGAGGGGGAGCTATCAAAAGAAGGTTCAGTAGACGCAACTCCAGATGTTGATAAGGATGAAAAGCATGGAGATTCTTCAAATTTGGATGACAGAGAAGGGGAGACTGCAAGCTCTTCGAGCTCAGATGATGATCAACCTCCTCCAGAAAATGAAGGCAAGAAGAAAGGAAAAGAGGTTGCCTCTGGAGTTCCTCTCCTGGCTGATTCTCCATTTGAGAGGCAGGTTAAGCAGAAAATTGTCATAAACTTGAAGCCAGTGATTGAAAGGCTGAATGTTCAAGGTGAACTATTATGTTCTCTCCAGTCAGATGTCAACTCTATATTTCTGAGTCAAGCTTCAGCCAACAAAGAGTTGGCCCAAATCAGAAATGCTATGAAATGGTTTAACAAGGAAATGAGCAGCATGAAAGGCATGCTCTCAGATATTATCAAGGCAGTTGGAGCTCACGCTCCTCCTCCTCCAGAAGCAGCAGCAGCATCAAAAGAGGTAGAGCCAACAGGGCCAGCTGATCAGGATGCAGGGCCAACAGGGCCATCTGAGCAAGGATCAGGACCATTGGAGAGTGAGTCTGTGCAGATAGAGGCAGAAGAGCTCTTGGCACCCAAGCCCCCAGCTCCCTCTTCCCCCTCTCACACACCTATTCCTCCAACTCCACCATCAGCTCCTACAGCACCTCCTGCTCCTCAAACATTCAAGAAGCCTCAATCTAGACCAATTTCCTCTCCTACACCATTTCAGTCCACCATTCCTTCTCCTTCTCCTATATTTGAGGCCCCTCCAGCATCCTCAGCTGGAGCATCCTCTCCTCCTCTGGTCCCTCCTTGGACCAACTGATGATCTCCACACTACTTCACACTCTTTTCTTCATCCTACTCCTCCACCATCTTTCATCACTATCATACCTGAACATGCTCAACTCAATTCTCCCTTTATTGAAAAGATAAAGGATGAATTTGAGGAAGGGATCCTCAGGTCTGTGTTGAAAGTGGGAGAACATGTTCACAGGGCAGATCCTTCTAATCCTGCCTCCAAGAAGAGGAAACTTACTCTACCTCTTCCTCTTCCTCTGAACCCAAATACCCTCCTTTGTGGTTTTCTCTCACAGTGGACACAACAAACATAACCCACTGTATAGGGAATACCTTTCCAAAGTTGCTTATGCCACCATCATCAACCTTCCCTTTCAAAACCTTACAGATCATTTGCACACCATTTTCCCCTATACTTCTCTTTCAAAAACCGAAAAATCCAAAATTTTCTCTCTTGCTCACTCCAAATCTGAAGAGCAGTGGGGCAAAGGTCACAAGGATCTTCTCAAGAAGTTCATTCTTGCCAAATCTGCCAGATTTCCTCCAAGGGACCACTCCTTGACTCTCTCTGAGTGGTTCAGGATGTACCACCAAGAACTCTGGGCACCCTACATTCAATCGGAAATAAAGATGATCAGGCATTTCATGCTTCAACAACTACAGATATATTCATAGACTTCCAGAAGTTCAGCTCTGTCAGTTCAGGAAGGCCATTTCAGCCTTGTCTCCAGTTATCTCTCACACTTCAGATATTCAGGTAGATTTTGCTACACTTCAAATACCTGAGGAGATAGCCCTTCCTCAAATTCACTTTCTAGTTATGGAATCCTCTGTAGGATCCATCATCTTTGAGCGTTTTGCCAGAGTCTTGGGCAGAATTAAAGTGCAGAAAGGCTACCTGGTTTCCTTTTCTAGATTCCTATTCAGGGAATATCACCAGGGCCATGTAAAGGCTGAAGTTCTCTCCCCTATCTGTCTGAATGTGAAAGGCTCACATCTTCTGAATGGTCCAAGTTCTACCCCCTGTCAGCTCAGCAGCTGTCTGAACTCAATGAAGCTCAGGCCAGGGAAGGCAAACCAGCTATTTCTCCAGCCACTTTCCTAGATATGAACTCCATTAATCTTGTTGATGACCCCTTCAAGGTCTGGGAAGAAAGATACAAAGTGTATGTGGCTATGCACCAAGCTCTCAGAGCTAACCACAATCACTACCCTGTCACCATGGACCAGTTCCTCTCCTGTGCCAGCTTTGGCACTTCTCGTTTCTCAAGATGAACATGGACAAGGATGCATATGCTGATCTTCTCTATCAGCATCTAGATCTTCATCTCAAACGGATGGCTCCCACCATGGGACCATCTTACTCTGTGTCTTTTGGAGCTTTTAAAAATCTTTTTGAAGAGCAGGAAGTTCAGGCATGGGAAACCATCTCCCATTTTGCCTCTCTGTTGTCTCCTGCCTTCTATTTACCTGTACCTCCACAGTAAATGACATGACCCTCTGTGTATTCTCTATTTCCTTTCTCTCTTCTTTCTTTGTCAAAGTTTATCTTTTTGCTTAATGACAAAAAGGGGGAGAAAAGTACGCATGTCTAAAATTTAATTTTGCTTAGAATCTTAGCATATCTTCTCTTTACAACAAATTCAGATACTTTTATCCATGCTTATTGTTCAGTTTTGTCATCACCAAAAGGGGGAGATTGATGATCAGTCTGTCCCCATGCAATTTTAATTAATTATATAATATATATACATATTTTGATGATTAACAAAACCAAACAAGAATTTATCAATTATATCTGATGAATATTTCATAAGTCTTAAGTACAGGAAAAATACCGAGGTCAAACAAGCCAATAAAGGTATGCATTACTACTCTGAAGCTTCAATCTTTTCAACATGATATTTCTCTAAATCCATATCGATTTCTGTTGAAGTTCATAACGATTTTCTTATAAGACTGAAAAGTCATGTTGTTTCAAACAATCGATGTCGTAACGATTCTATAAGTGATCGCAACGATTTTCTTATAAGACTGAAAAGTCATGTGTTTCAAACAAATCGATGTCAACGATTCTATAAGTGATCGCAACGATTTTCTTATAAGACTGAAAAGTCATGTGTTTCAAAAAATCGATGTCACAACGACTCTATAAGTACATAACGATTTCTTTAGAACTGCAACGACTTGCTTGTTGTAACGACTTCATAAGTTATCATAACGATTTCTTTAGAACTCGCAACGACTTGCTTGTTGTAACGACTTCATAAGTTATCATAACGATTTCTTTAGAACTCGCAACGACTTGCTTGTTGTAACGACTTCATAAGTTATCATAACGATTTCTTTAGAACTCGCAACGACTTGCTTGTTGTAACGACTTCATAAGTTATCATAACATTTCTTTAGAACTCGCAACGACTTGCTTGTTGTAACGACTTCATAAGTTATCATAACGATTTCTTTAGAACTCGCAACGACTTGTTGTTATAACGACTTCATAAGTTATCATAACGATTTCTTTAGAACTCGCAACGACTTGCTTGTTGTAACGATTTCATAAGTTATCATAACGATTTCTTAGAACTCGCAACGACTTGCTTGTTGTAACGATTCATAAGTTAGCATAACGATTTCTTTGAGGTCATAACGATTGATAAGTATTCATAACGATTTGCTCTCTATAATGACTTCTAGTGTCATAACGATTTCATAAGTCATTCAGTCATCGATTTCATATATTGATATCCTATTCATCTTAAAGTGACCAGTCAAAGTCCACGTAGACATCTCTCTGACGCTTTTGCATTTATGAGATCTGAACATATCTCTGCATGCATGCAGACCATATCATCCTTTATCGTGCCTACTCTGATAACGTCCTTTAGACTAAGCTATTTGGCATTACTATTTTCTTGACTATTGCTACTGACGTTGACTGACATCAGAGACAGCTTATCTGTCTGCTATTAAGATTGACATCTGTGCAGACCTCTGAACTAGCTTCATGGTACAACGTTAAACAAATAGAAGCCATCGGATATCTTTGAAGATCTCATCTCTTTGCGTGCTCAAGTGATCAAAAGACTGTGACTGGAAGCTTCCAAGACTCTAGACGTCATTCAGTCTAACGACTACTCAAAAGAGAGACAACGGACACTTCAACGTTTAGATTTCAAATTGAAGTTATAAATCCAAGTCAGAAGAATAGACAACACAGATTGGATATTCAAGCATTCAAATTCTTCTGAAGAAAGTCGAGAGCCAAGATCCTTCACTCCTCTTAGCTTTTGCTCTTTTGCTCTCCACTAGTTTGTGAAAATCTTGAGAGAGCCTGTATAGTTCTGAGAGTGTGAATTGTTTATAATCTCTTTGCTCTCAGTTCTAGTTGCTTCAGATCCTCGCTTATCAAAAGCTGGATCTAGGGGCTTGAAAGTCATACATTCTTCTCTGTGATGTTCCCTTCTGGTGTGAAGGAAGACCTGGTGGTATCCAGGGTGTTGTTCCCTTCGGGTGTGAAGGAAGACCTGGTGGTATCCAGGGTGTTGTTCCCTTCGAATGTGAAGGAAGACCAGCTGAGCTGGGTGTTGTAGCGTCCTTAGGGGGACTGTTCCCTAGTTAGTGAAATCCTGAGTTGTTGCTCAGACTGGACGTAGGACTCCTAAGGAAAGGAAGTCCGAACCAGGATAATCCTTGTGTTGTGTGATTGTCTTCCTTGTGTGATTGTTATTTAAACTAACTGTAACTAACATAGTTCGAAGAAGTTTGTGTGATTGTTTTGAGTTACAGGTATCTTCTAGATTATTTTAAAAAGACCCATTCACCCCCCTCTGGGCTCGTTAACTGGGCAACAGTAAGGGATACATGTTCTTCACAGTCACCTGGTTGAGCTTCTATAATCGATGCACAACCTAAGTGAACCATCCTTCTTCTTCACAAATAATACAAGTGCGCCCCAAGGAGATACACTAGGCGAATAAATCCTTATCCAGCAAATCCCGCAACTACTTCCTCAACTCTGCTAACTCCGCAGGTGCCATCAATATAGCCTTCGAGATAGGAGAGGTGCCCGGAAGCAACTCTATGGTAAACTCTATCTTCCTAACCGGTGGCAAACCAGACAATCATCAGGAAATACGTCTAGAAACTCCTACACTACATCAATCTCCTTAAGGGTAGGTGACTGATCAGCCTTTGGTACTAAGACCACACTGGCAAGAAAAGCGTCACATCCCTTGTTCACCATCTTCATCGCCTTCATGGCAGTGATAACAAACCTTCTCGCTAAGTTCCTTGGCAATGGATGTGAAAACTCATCCTCACCAGGAATACGGAAAGCGATCTTCTTCCCACGACAATCTACTAAACCATAGTGCTCCTCTAGCCAATCCAGACCAAGAATAACATCATAGTCCTTCATCTTTAGCAAATAGAAGCACCCATCTAAAACTCAGTCCTAAATGCACAAAGGTAAAGACGGAATACACTTCCTAGTTGATACCGTTCCCGCTGGTGTGTACACCGACAAAGGGACCCCTAACTCCTCAGTCTCTACACTAGACTCTACAGTTAACTGTCTAGAAAACCGCTCGGAAATGAATGAGTGAGTGGCACCCATATAAAATAAAACCTGAGCATGCACACCCATGAAAAGAACCATACCTTCTGTGACATGCTCCGCCTGCTCAACGTCCTCTCGCGCTAAGGCAAACACTCGAGCTGGGCTCGAGGCCTTCCTGGTCTTCCGGTCACTGGCGCTGCTACTGCTGCCACTACTGGGGCTAGCGCTCCACGCTGAACTCCCTGCTGCAGTCTAGGGCAATCCATGTTCTGATGCTCACTGCTGTCGCACTTTAAGCACTTCCCCGCAAGCTTCCAGCACTCCGTACCGCCGTGTGCCCTTCCACAGTGAGGACACTCCTTCTTGCCACTGGGTCTGACGCCTGGGGACCGCGGTGCAACTACCTGCTGATTGCTCGCCGCCACGGGATGCTGCGGAGACTGATATGCCGCTTTCTTCCTGTCCTGCCGCTGGAATGGTGGCGCGGATCTCCTCTGCGAAGCCTTCTTTTCTTCCAAATACTGCTCCATCTCACTCTCCTGCATGCAAGCTGTGCTGAGAGCCTCATCAAGGGTACGATGGTCAAATGCCACGAGCCTCGACCTCAGTGATGGCTTAAGGCCCATCACAAACTTCTTTGCTTTCCTGCGCTCATCAGCCACTATGTGAGGTGCATACTTAGATAATTCCGCAAACCTGGCATCGTACTCAAGCACAGTCATGGAGCCCTGAGTAAGAGTGAGGAACTCCTACTCCATCTTGTCTTGAATATGCTCGGGAACAAACTTGGCCCGAAAGAGCTAACGAACTCATCCTAAGCTACCTCGATAGCACCATCCTCAAACCGGGTACGTAGTAAAGAAGCCCACTACACATCGGCTCTCTCCTGCAACAAACCACCCAAAAGGACCAATCTAGACAAATCTAAACTTAACATGAATACAAACATATTTAACTAACAAATACTTGTAGCATGTAGGTGGCCAAGCTGACCTTGTCCTCCTCAGCACACCTAATGGCACGGAAGATCTTCTCGATCTCCCTCATCCAGCTTTTCGCCAGCAATGGCCGACTCTCCCCCTTAAAAGAGGGTAGAGCCATTCTCTTGAATTGCTCCATGATGGAAGGACCACCATGGCCATGGTCCTAGGGAACTGGAGCTGGAGCCTGAGCCTGCTACAACAAACAACATAATCAACTTATAAGCAATATAGAAATCATACATTTAATAAAAATACATTACTTCTATCTAATATTTCTAACCTGAGCCTTCAGCTGAGCCTGGAGTGCAGCCTGGTATGAGCCTAAGTCTGCATAGCCTGCACCAGGCCTTGCATGAACACCCCATAATCTACAGGTGGTGGTGGAGGAAGAACTGTAGGACCGTAAGGTGATGGGGTCTGCTGCTCTCCCATGTCCTCTCTCCTTGCTCATCATCACGAGCAGGAGCACACGCCTACCACGAGAAGCCATAGCCTGTAAAACATATTAATCTCAGTTAGAAACTAAGTTACTTAATTCCTAACCTTTTCTTAACCATCTTACATTCATTAATAGTGTTTTCTACATATGTGGACAATTTCTATAAAGACTAAGCATAATGTGAAGATGATGGTATATTCATGTACAATCTCAACCTTGGTCTTTGATACCAATAACTGTAACGACCCTCCTTATACCGGTACTAGGGCTATCAAATGAGTCTAAATGGGTCTAATATGATTATGCCCGATTAAGACCCAATAGTGTTAAGTAAGGTATATACCCATACCCTATAACTTCTCACAAGAATATATCCATACCCATGTTTTGATTATTTTAAACATTGGGCATGGATCTCAAATTTAAACCCATAATGATAACTTTTATTTTTTTATAGAATTTTTAATCTCGATGTGCATATAGAATATCAAGATGATATATCTAGATTTTGAAGATTATTTCAGATCCCAACTATCTGGATGATATTTTAGATTCAATTTTAGATCCAGGTCGGTCTGTTGTATTGTAATGTGTTGTTTTTCTTAAATATACTAAAAAATCTATAAAAAAAAAAATCAACTAGGTTATATTAACAACATACAAAATCTGGTTAAACATGATATTCTAAAAAATCTTTAAAATAAAATACACTCAACAACAACATTTTGAAATCCAATCTGGATCCATATCCTATCCATAATTTATAAATTACTTTTTTAAATATAATAAAAATTTTGAAAAAAATTAAAAATCAAATACATAAAACACAATGTTTTAACCGCCTGGGACGCCCTGAGGGGGAGGACAGAGGGGCAGCGCCGTCGTCGTCGGCCCACTTGATCGACGAGGTGCTCTGGCCCGACCGGGGCTCCATCAACAAGGCCCTCTGTGGCGCTCGCCCCGGCCGCCTCTCCTGCCTTGTCTCCGACTACTTCGACAGCAGCGAGCGCACCTCCCGCCTCTGCCTCCGCCTTCACCGCTGCATCGATCGTGCCCGCTCCATCTACTCCCCACGCCTGTCGCCACCGCTGCCACCACCCCCGCCTCCTCACCCTTGGTCTTCCTCGATATCGCATAACCACCACCATCACCACAAGCGCTACACTGTCTAGATGGCAAACTCGGATTATCAAGCTCTGGTGTTCCTGTTGGTAGAACAGACATATGGCAGAGTTGAGGGAAGAAGGTGCATGGATTAGGAACAGAGCAGCACCTGTAGCTGCAACGGCACGAACGGGGAGCGGTGGATGGCGCTGGGGGCGGGAGCATGTTCCGGATCTTGAGGAAGCTTCCCTCTTCCAGCACCATCTACACGAGCAGGAACCCTAGCTCGTTGGCCACCGCCATCAACATCTTCTTCATCTCTGATCGGAACTCCTCCAGGTCCACTGAACCGCTGTCGTCGTGGTCGAACTGGGAGAAGAGGGAGCTGTACAGCCGGCAGAGCTCATCGCGGCTGGGTTTCACCTCGTCGAAACCGAAGTTGGTCTCAAGGACCCTGAGGCTCTGGAGCTCCCTGGCCATCTCGGAGTAGGAGAGAGAGGTCATCGCCGTTGGTGTCAAGGCTGGCGAAACGGTCGTCGACGGTGCTGTTGAAGATCTGCTCGTCCTCGACGAAGCTGTGGATGGTGGCACCGTCCAGCAGTTCCACCCTCATCTTAGTGCCGTCCAGCAACAACATTGCCGGAGATGTGAGGTGAAATTGGAAGAGAAAGGGATAGCGGAGGGCCCTACATGTCCTATAATTGGGATTGTTTCAAACCCTTAACGCACCCAATAGAGAGACTGTATCAGACCATAAATAAATATAATAAAAAAGATGGATCTAGACCCATCCATATATTTAATATCGGGTAAACACTGTTCACTTTACCCACTTTTATTTACTGGTTCAGTTCGGGTTTAGGTAAATGGGTCTCATTTGATAGCTCTAACCGGTACGATTATACCAATCCACGTCGATATAACGAACACCGTCACAGTGGGACATTGACCCAACACTAACATTACATTGAGATGTACACAAATATCACAAGAGTATAGCGGAAAATAAACAACAATTCTTATTCCATCATCCTCATTATATCCACAGTCTATATATCAATAAAAGAAACTAAGTCCACATTAATACAACTCCAACCTAATTTACATTGTCCATATGAAATACATCATTTATCGATTACATACTTATGAAAATGAAGTACAATATAGAATCTCCACATCAATAGCTACTCATCCCTATCGGAGTCGCTCCTAGCTATCCTCCTCATAACTGGAGACACCTGACACACTTGTACTCCGAAGCAAGTATGAGTCTAAAGAGACCCAACAAGCAATCTATGTACAACACCCTACACATATCATATGCACATGCTGACTTTTAAAGATAAGAAGTAACACATGTTGCATGCTTCATACAATCTAAACTACTATACATGGAAGACTTATAGCAATAGAACACAAGATACATGCTAGTAACATTAAACAGCATAACACAATAATCCTGCACTTACTTTCTACACATAACATATAACATGATTTACAATTCAACCATTATCTCTATCATGGAACAATTTACCAATTTAGAACATGGAATTAAGTATAAGGTAAATAGCACATCAAGCATGATTCTAATGCATTTTCTCATGCATTTATCACATTATACTCACATTTCACTTGCTGTTTTGACTAAACATAATCACATAAATTGACAATTGTTCACATACTAACTCATTCACATACTCATTTACACATTGCACATTCACAAGTTCACTTACACATATTCACATTTTACACATAGTTGTCGTGACACATAGTCCAAACCACCACTAGAAGGACACACATAACACATACACATATCCATCACCTAGGCAACACAGTGATAGATCTTGGTTAACTGCACAGAACCGGGAGAAGCACTCTCCACCCTAACCAGTGGTACTTGTCCACCTCCAGGATTTCATCCTAATTGCCCATAGGATATCACACACATTGAACCTTCCCGTAGGGACTTTACTACGGTATGGTTCCATAGCCCTCTATGGTAGCAGTGTCACTAACGGCACATATTTTCATAATTCACATTAATTACATGATTTACACATTTCTCATCACCATTTAACACAATTGCATTCATTTTTACACAATTACACATGCTTCAGTTTCACCTAACATGATGATAATGTTTATTATGTTAAATAACTCATATACCATTCTAATCATGCTGTAATCATTGCATCATACAAGATTAAATTTAATATGCGCAACATGACTAATTTTCATTTCTACATCAGTAACTATACCTACTGTCATCCAAACAGGATGAAACTTTTATCACAAGTTCCAAACAGATAATACATGATATGCTCAATTTTTCAGATTTTTTCGGACTTGTAAATTTATTTTAACAATTAAAACAGATTATAGGTACATTTATCATTAATTTCTCTTAAGTAGAATTCACAGTATAATAGTCATACCCAACAGTGTCCATACCTGGAGACAGTCATTATAGGATTTCAAAAATTTATTAAACCCTAACACATCGTGGATCTAATTTATCATGAATTATTAAGATCCGAACATGCTTATTGTTCTTACAGAAATTCTAATAAATAATACAACTTACAAAATTTCAACCCATCCACATGGCATGATCTACTGAATGTATCTGGCTAAACATAACTCTCATCGCATGCACATACAATCATAAGTCTGGAAATCACAGGGTATAGATCAAAACTACATTTCTGCAAACTTGAAGAACTTGGCGGCACAGATGTTGCCGCCAACATGGGTTAACGGCACCATAGGTTGCGCCAACCAGGGATCTTAACGACAGCAAATGTTGCCATTAAGTTTCTATCTGCAAAAGTGCAAATAGAACGCACAAAACACAGTGAATGGGGGCTCCAAGACACGAGGAAAATTCGGTAAAAATACCGAGGACCTATTAGACATGGGTAGAGACGATATACACAGGTTACTTGCCTCTTAAAAATTGTCTATTGGATTTAATTATCGGAGAAGCTCCCCTCGGCCAAGCCAAGAAGACGCCCTAAATCCTCCTAGATCCGATCTTTAGGTCAATGTAGCTTGCACACCGGAGTCGGGGAAGCCTCCTCAAGGTTCAGAGCTCCTTCCAATCGATGTAGATCTCCGGAAGATGCACCACATCGCCATATCCAAGCCTCAAAGATCGGTTTTCGCACATACAGTTCTAGGGTTTTGAGAAGAGCCAAAAGGGACCTAATCCGGCCATGAGGGGTGCTTTTATAGAGCCAAGGGGTTGGGCATGCTCTTAGGTAGGAATCCTACTGTTGCACGGAGTTTTCAAATCAAGAACCAAGGAAACACAGTCATTTCCATATCTGAAATCGCAAAAATTCTGGGAAAATAGACGTCCACATTCTGGCCGTCTACTGGGAATTGGCGTCCATCGATCTGGACGTCAACTCCTTGTAAACATCCACTCATGTTGACGTCAATTGTTCTCTCGGCCAGAACACGTAAATGACCAGAAACATGCATACACTATATTTTAATACATGCAATATGTAATGTGAAACGTAGGCACCATATGTACAATGTAAGTAAAACAATATATACATGATTAACAAGCATATGCATATGTACAACATTATTTATTATAATTTGTACAGAAATAAAACGTATTTATATATATACATATACATGTATACACATGCACAAAGCTATATACACATAGCAACTAATACATCATAAGACAAAGTCAAATGAAAGAGCAAAAATTAGAGGCCTTATAGGATCTCTTCAATGGATCTATTCAAGCTACTCCATAAAAGGTTGAAGCAAGGCTGAAGAAAAAGATATGAGCCTTCCTGAAAATTTATGAAAGAGTGCACATATAGTGAGAAGCTTAACGCCATACACACTCAAAGCAAGAGAGAAGAGCTCGAGCCCGAGAAGAAGTGTGCACGCAGCCATCTGAAGTCTTTAAGCATTCAAGCTTCTTTTCTCTTTCACTCTCTCTGTGCTTCATTGTAAAGCTGGGGGAGAGTCTGTGGCTGAGAGTTTAAGTTCCTTAGTGTTCATATTGTATAACTCTTAGTCTGTTCCTTCTTTTCTAAAGAAATACTTGGTTCAGCTGTAAGATTGTATATAGTGTTCCTCTTCCTTTGTAAAGAGAAGGCCAATAGGGTGCTGGTGGTTTCTGTCCAACTGTGGGACTGTGCACAGTGTTTCCCTTGGGTTAAGGGAAGAACCTAGCTAGGGTTGGTGTCAGAAAAAACTAGCTGGGGGTTTAAGTCTAGCAGAACTGCACTGGGGTTTGTTCTAGAAGAGTGGCTTCTTGACCTGTAACAGAAGTGAGTTTCCTTCCAACTCGAAAAGGAAGAGGACCAGCGGAGAGCTGGGGGTTTGTATATCCTGGGGGGTTGTACCTAGTTAGTGAAATCCCAAGATTTTCTTGGGGATTAGATGTAGGTCTCCACTTAAGAAGTACTGAACCAGGATAAAATCTCTGTGTTCTTATTGTTGCCCAGCTAGCTAGCCCAGAGGGGGGTGAATGGGATATTAAAAAATATTAATACTTAAACCTGTTCACAGAATAGTCATAAAAACACACTTCGCAGATTGTTAGTGTTAGTGAAAGAAAAATCAAACACATAAAAGAAATCACACGACACAGAAAATTATCCTGGTTCAGATCTCCTCTCCTTAGGAGTCCTACATCCAGTTCCTGGGCAATATCTCAGGATTTCACTAACAAGGGTACAGTCCCCCTTAAGGACACTACAGCACCCAGCACCCCAGCTGGTCTTCCTTCACACGAAGGGAACAACACCCTGGAACCCACCAAGTCTTCCTTCACACAAAGGGAACAACACCCTGGAACCCACTAGGTCTTCCTTCACACGAAGGGAACAACACCCTGGAACCCACCAGGTCTTCCTTCACCCGAAGGGCACAACACAAGAAAAGTGTTTAGGGATGAAGCCCCTAGATCAAGCTTATAGAACATTGCTTGATCTAAAGCTAAGAACTGAGAAGGAAAAGATCTACAACAAAAGACTCTTCTCAGAACTAAAGGCTCTCTCACAGATCTACACTTAGCACAGAGAGCAAGAGCTAGAACAGATGGGAATTTTTGCTTGGCTCTAGGAAAGCTTGCATAAGGTTGTAAGCATTGTATCACAGTTGTTGTTCTAGTTGTTATTTTAATCTGGAGCTTCAGTCTTCTATTTATATCTTCAATTTGAAAATTGATCTTTGAAGTGTTCGTTGTCTCTAAGCTCTGGTATACGTTAGACTGCATGGTCCTGTAGAGCTTTCTGTTCAACGGTCTTCATGCACGCACAAAGAGAAGATCTTCTGTAATATCCTTTGGCTTCTATTTTGTCCAACTGTCACGCCCCGATGCGGAATATCGGAGTGCGAAGGCAGTTGCAAGAAAAGAGTATAGAGCGAGTACTAGACATCAAACCATTGCACATTGAATAATACTAAAGCAAATCTTTCTCATTAATAACTTTTCAAATGTCTAGTTACAACCACTAATATCAGAGCCATTCTAGGGCCCAATTACATTGCAATAAAAGGAAATAACTAACTACGACTCTAAGATGACATAATGACTCGAGGGTACTCCTGGCTTCACTCTTGGTCATTCCCTTGCTCGTGAGTGTATGTGTCATCCTCGGTCTTACCTGAGAACACAACATCAAATAACGTAAGGTGAGTGATAACGCCCAATAGGACTTAAATCTCAGGCTCAAGCAGGCTTTAAATAATTAACGCAATTAATGACAGAGTGTCTAAAGATAGCAGGTACAAGAGAGTCAAAATATAGCAAGAGATAGCACAATAGCACGAGATCGAGTATAGTTTCCAAAAATAGCACAAGTATCGAGTATAGCACGAATAGCAGGATGGCCATAGCACAACTAGCACAAGTATAGTAATAGCACGACGAGTATAGCACTTGTTTGTCATTCTAGACACCGAGAGAGTATAGCACGTTTTTGTGTTTTGATTGTCATATAGATAGTCGAGATAGATAGCACTTGAGTGTAATTCAAACACTCTGATCATTTAACTCCCATGGGCACTAGCACTTTCGGGCGCACATCCCAGGACCAGATCGGGCCTTTATATATTGCCAGGCATAGTTATATTGTTTATCCTTAGACAATCAGTCAATGGCCAATATAGAGTACCAAGAAGTATATGAGAGCACTAGATGAATAGACGAGATAGTAGAGTAAACGTGAATAGATGAGCGAGTAGAGTACATATAAGAGCTGGTGGTCATTGCACGTAATGCGATGAGTAAACAGGCGATAGTAACAGTTGCACAACACGCGCACGTCGTATTGGCAGTCAGGTGGAATTCACGATCTTCCCGCTGGCCATGTTATGCACAAGTCCAGAGGTCCGACATGATTCAAGGTAAGAGCGAACTCTAATAGCCATTTGGATCATATCGATCCCTAAAGGTGTAATGGGTGTTAGGGTACAACCAGCTCGTCGACCATGTGGGAATCCATGATCAGAGGAGACTTACGGAGGCCTTGTGCAAGGGTTCACTAGTCCAGCGAAAGGAATATCCGACGGAGAGTTCACCACAAGCAAGTAAAGTGTGTATATAAAACAGGTGCTCGACGTTCTAGAGAAATTCTAGAACAGTGGAGCGTCGATATCGGTATATAACCCACGCAAGAAACGAATACAAATCCTTTAAAATAGGGCAAGTAATATACTTCATTGCAATAAATTACCAGATACATTATGAGATACTTTATGCCAGATTTCAGTCATATATGGATGGTTCATGTGTGTGCATGTGTAAGAGAATTCATAGATAGAAATGAAGTCGTGAATATGTAATTTAAAGCATTCAATATAGCTCCAATTTAAAACAGGTGTTTTACTGCGTGTGTGACTGTTAAAAAGGCAATAAATCTTATGGGTTTTTATGCAAAATCCTATGAAGGCGACGTACCCATGTAAGGGTCGCGACAGGGTCATGATGGAACGTGACAGGGTCCTGTATGGGTCGCGACAGGGCTATCTGCTCAGGCAGCCAGAACGCGATGAGGTGTCCTGTCGCGTTCAGAACGCGACAAGAAGAGGCGTTGCGACGGGCTTGAGAACGCGACCTAATGGGCCATCGCGTTCTCAGGTCCGTGGACTGAGTCTGACAGAGTTCTGCTCTGTCTTGGATTGCGGTCCAGAAACTTGCATTTTCGACATAGGGTAGTTCAGAAAATCATAACTAATCGTATACACTATGAAAAATCATGAAACCAGTTTTAAATTGATCTAGACATGCAAGGGTACTTCTAGTAATTAGGAATTTGAAAACAATCATGGTATCGACATAGTTCTAACAAGTTGAACAAGAAGCAATCTGATTCCAGGTGCAGCAGAGATGAATGATTTAATTCAGGCAACATGCTTGATAAAAAACTAGGGCTTTTAGGGGCAAAAGATCCCTAACAACAAGTAGTATCTACAGTAAAATTTTCGTAGCATGGGAACAAGTGTACATGGAGATCTGATTTAAACATGATGACTCGAGGTTATCATTTATGCAGAACTTCAAAAATCAGGAACAAAAGATTGGCTCGATGAAAAATTATGAAACAAGAGGGCTTTTGTTTTGGTGATTGGAACTACCTATAGATGGATTTGATTTAGTTTTGCTTGTGAGAATGCCTACCTTTGACTCGATTTATCTTCTAGGCTTAGAACTCCAAGAACGAGGAAGAAGCTCCAAGAACTCCTTCTCCCCACGAGATCCTCTCTTCCTTGGCCTCTTCTCCACGTCCAACAACCTTTGGCAATGAGTAGGGTTGGCCAAGAGGGTTTAAGATATGTATTTATGTAAACATAAGTTCCTATTCCTACTACTACTCAAATTCCTCTAAATTTCGAGATTTCCTAACTCCACCTTTCCTCTCTTGCTTTCCAATCTCTAATTGGGTTAGGATAGTATCTAAATTCATGCTAGACTATATGGGGCAGGTTTAGGAATCCAATTCCAACTCTAATTGCCACTTTTATTGCTTTAATAACCCCTTTCCAATATGAGATAATTAAACTCCGAATATAGGGTATTTTCTTATTATTCTCCCTTTGTAAATTCATATTTTGACCCAATAAATTCTAGAGGGTCTATTAAGCAAAGCCCATTACTCTTTTCCATTTAATGGGTTTTATTTAATGCTCTTTTCCTTTAAATATCCATTTAGCTAGGTTTTAATTCTTTATTTAAATTTTTATTTTTCTTAAAAATTCAGGTTGCTACACCAACGTTGTATGACGAGTGCTGTCAGAGACCTGCACGAATTACAAGCTTAAACAATAGACAGCTAAGCTGTCTCTTGTTGTCAGTCAACGTTAGATTGATTTTATACAGAAATAGAAGTTTCATTCTGTTCTTCTAAAAAGATGTTTATAGAGGAAGCACGATAATAGAAGATATCGTCTGCATGCATGCAGTGATACGTTTATTCGTAATAAATGCACAGATGTTAGAAAGATATGCGAGAAGACTTTGACTTTTCAATGTATTCTAAAATGAACTCGAAAATCAAATCGTTATGTTCCACGAAATCGTTATATGCATGACTTATGAAATCGTTGTGCAAATGAGTGAATCGGTGAATCGTTGTGCATTCATAAGTAAACAGATGCATACACAAATCCCTATATATATTAATAATCAAATCGTTAAGGATAATGTGAGTAAATCGTTGTTTACTGTATCGAATCGTTACAGGGACCAGTCGTTATGTAACTTAATGAATCGTTACAGTGACAAAGTCGTTATGTAACTTATCGAATCGTTACAGGGATCAAATCGTTATGACGGTATAGGCAAATCGTTGTGAACCAAGTCATTACGAGCAAATTGTTGTTCTTCACTTAAGAAATCGATATGAAAACAAATCGTTACGATCACTTAACGAATCGTTATGAGAGCAAATCGTTGCGATCACTTAATGAATCGTTGTGAGGGCAAATCATTGCGATCACTAAACGAATCGTTGTGAGGGCAAGTCGTTGCGATCACTTAATGAATCGTTGTGAGGGCAAATCATTGCGATCACTAAACGAATCGTTGTGAGGGCAAGTCATTGCGATCACTTAACAAATCGTTGTGAGGGCAAGTCGTTGCAATCACTTAACGAATCGTTGTGAGGGCAAATCATTGTGATCACTTAACGAATCGTTGTGAGGGCAAGGCGTTGTGATCACTTAACAAATCGTTATGAGGGCAAATCGTTGCGATCACTTAACAAATCGTTGTGAGGGCAAGTCGTTTCGATCACTTAACAAATCATTGTGAGGGCAAATCGTTGCGATCACTTAACGAATCATTGTGAGGGCAAGTTGTTGCGATCACTTAACAAATCGTTATGAGGGCAAATCGTTGCGATCACTTAACGAATTGTTATGATACTAAACTCGATAGCGAATCCTTATGAGTATGAAATCGTTATGACTCTACTGAAATCGTTACACTTCAGAGGAAATCGATGTGAATGAGGAAATTGTTATGATTCTAAGGAATCGTTATAATAACTAGAGAGTCGATGAGTACTTAGAAAAATTTGTGCTTTGAACTTACATTGCTATAGAATAAATGCTACTTACCCATTTAGCTTGATATTCCTTGTTTCATTTCCTGTGCTCAAAACTCATAGAAAATATGTTAGATTAAACTTTATATAGTTTTGTTAATCACCAAAATAAATATGTAACTAATTTAAATTACATGGGGATAAGCTGATCTCTTGTGTGATTGTTTAATTTTACTTCCGCACTACTACTCTATCTCTGTACACAACTACATTCACTAACCGAAGTTTTCAAGTTGTGATTTTTGTGTTTTAGTTTCAGTATTTATGTAGCTATTCTATTCACCCCCCTCTAGAAAGCTTGCCGCCATATCATCTGCGGGCCAACAAGTGGTATCAAAGACCAGTCTCTTCAAGCAAGTAGATCTCACGATCTAAAGAGCAAAGACAAATGATAGCTCAAGGATTTGCTAAAGGCCAATCTATTAACAGACCACCCTTATTCGATGGTGAAGATTACAACTACTGGGAGACAAGGATGGAGTTCTTCCTCCAAGGTTATGACTATCAACTATGAACTATCATTCAAGAAGGAGATCTGATAGTCCTCAACCAAAGAGAGGAGTGGACAGACAATGACAGAAAATTGCTCTCACAGAATAGTAAAGCCAAGAATCTCATTTGTTGTGCCCTGACAAGGAGCGAATTCAACAGGATCTCAGTATGCAAATCAACAAAAGAAATGTGGGACAAGTTGAAGCTCACATACGAAGGGACTGTCAAAGTCAAAGAAACTAGGATTGACATCTTGGTTACACAATATGAAAAAATTCCAAATGCTAACAGGTGAGACCATTACCCAAATGTATAGCAAGTTTACTGATATAACTAATGGTCTTGCAGGGCTTGGAAAGATGTACAACACTGGAGATATGGTAAGAAAAATTCTTAGATCCCTACCAAGCCAATGGACTCCAAAAGTCACAGCCATCGAAGAAACTAATGATCTTACAACTATGTCATTAGAAAAGCTTATAGGATCATTGATGGCACATGAGATCAACATAGAGCGACTATCTGAAAGCTCATCTAAAAAGAAATTTATTAATGCTTTCAAAGTTATAGCTGCTCCTTCCACCTCTTCCCCTTCTAGTTCAAAAAATGCAGGCTCTGAAGACAGTGATGTAGATGATGTACTATCCAAACTTCAGAGAAATTAAGAAGAAGAAGAATGGATTAAGAAGGATCCAAAAAAGGAAAAAAAAGGAGAAAGAACCAGTCTGCTTTGAATGCCAAAAACCTGGACATCTGAGACCAGATTGTCCAAGACTCAAGAAGATTGGTCAGCTAGAAAAATCCAAGAAGAAGCACAAGAAATTAAAAAGAAAAGCCATGACAGCTGCTTGGGACAATGAAGAAGTCTCCACTTCAGATTCATCAAGCTCATATTCAGAAAAAGGCAGGTAAGTCTAGCCCTCATAACAGGACTAGATGAGGTACATTCTGACCCTTCTTTTAATTCTTGCACTGATTTAGGGTCATAGTCTGAAGACTTAGAAGATGTTTTTAATGAACTTTATGATAAACATAAGGTTGTTGTGAAAGAATTAAAAAAATATCAAAAGCAACCTTACTTCCTTAGAAAACACTAATTCTTATCTTAAATCAGAAATGGAACAATTGGAAACACAATTAAAGGAAAGTAAAAATAATAATATCTTTGAACGAAGATTTAAAGAGCAAGAACAATGAAACATTAGAGTTAGAAGAAAAATTGAAAACTAATTGAAGAAAATCTTTATTTAAAAGAATCAGTTAGAAAATCAACAAAAGGTAAAACATCTCTAGCTTTATGCTTAAAAGGCTCAAAATCTAACAATAATAAACAAAGTCTTGGATACGAACCTCCTGAAAAAGAAAAACAAACGAAGTATCCAGAAAATATCCATTGCCAAAATTTGTGAAAGAAACCAAGATACCTCATAAAAAGGTCACTGTAGTAAATAAATGCTCTCAAAAGAATTTTTTTTTCTAAAAATCATGTTCTAAACAAACATCACAAAGATAATAAGGTCTGCAAAACAAATTATATTCATTATTGTTCTCATTGCAATAAATTAGGCCACACAGTAAACACCTACACTACTAAGCACTTATTATGGATTCCTAAAGGTTATTTTTATGCATCTAACCATCAAGGATTAAAAAAGATTGGGTACCTACTTCTGAGTAGTTATTTGCAGGATAGCCTTGGAGCATCAGGATCAAAGGATGCTCAAGGTATTGGTGACTGCCAGCTCTTCATCCAACTCATATTTGAGGAGGAAGTATTTACATATTTGTATTTAATTTACAAGTACTACTAATAAGGCTTTGCAAGTCTCTTTTTATAAGATCAATGGAGGTAAAACTCTTGAAGACTTGACAAACAACACAGTGGATATGTCAAGAAACAACAGATCAAACAACAAGTCGACATACATTCAAGACTGTGTCGACACACATAGAAGATCAGGTCGACACACCATGAAACAATTGTCGACAGACAAGTGAAGACTCATCAAGCCTCACTCTAAGGAGGATCCTCATATTAAGGGGGAGCCATACACTATAAGGGGGAGTAAGTAATAAGGGGAGATGTAAATTCATGACAAGTATTGTTGAACCCCTCTCATTCAGACTCACAGATAGTATTGGTAAGAAGTTTTTACCAGAGGGAATATGCAAATGGTAAGATCTTTCCGTTTTGGTATTGACAAAAGGGAGAGAGTATTTTATTCATGAATTTTCTGTATAATGCTTGACTTTATGTTTATGTCAGAAAATTCACATGAGTTTTGTCATCACTAAAAAGGGGGAGATTGTTGAACCACTCCTATATTTTTATCCTTTATTTTGGTAATAATATCATCAACATATTTCATATCATGTTTCTTCCATGATTATAATATATTCTTGCATTATCACACTAAAGTTTAACTTTGTCATATCTTATTTTGGTTAATACAATTGCTTATTAATGTGTGCATAACCATCTGCATATATAATCTTCAAATGTACTATAATATTATCATAGAAGATATATTTTATAAAACTATATTTGGATAGCACATATGTTCTTCTGTTTGCTCAAAATTTTTCTAAGTCCACAACTAGTAATATATATATATATATATATATATAATATATAATATATATATCATACTAACTTCGACTCTTGGAAAGTTGAAGTATGATATCGACTGTTGAATAAACGAAGTCCAACTCCGACTCTTGAAAAGTCGAAGTGGTTAACTCTGACTCTTGAAAAGTCGAAGTGGTCCAACTCCGACTCTGAAGAGTTGAAGTTGACCAACTCCGACTCCTGGAAAGTTGAAGTGTGATACATACTCCAACTTCGACTGCTGAAGAGTTGAAGTTGACCAACTCCGACTCCTGAAAAGTTGAAGTGTGATACATACTCCAACTTCTTTACAGCCGAAGTTTCTATACTTAAACAGTAATTGCCTCTATATTTCAAATGTTTCAAAATGTTTGTGGCGGCAACTAAAAAAAATTCATGTGTACTTTACATATTATCTTATTATTTCTCTGTCTGACTGAAGATCTTTTTGTTGTCTATCCTTCAGGTAGGTGAGATGTTGTCAGCAGAAAATAAGGACTTCTTCCTTCTTGCTAGACAAAAAGGGTCGTACCTAACATGTCTGGATGTCAGCAGAAAACATGGAAGCAAGGCAAGGTATGAGCCTTTTGTCAGAAGACCTTTTTAGTCTAATCTATCTTATGTGCTTATAGATATTTAGATTTCCCTCTACACCAAGTGTCTGTTAGAAGACGAAGATGATGAGTAGATGAAGAAGAAGATGAGCAATGGCTAGAAGACTTCCAATGGATTTGTTCAGCTACTCCATAAAAGGTTGAAGAATAGATATGAGCCTTCCTAAAAATTTCTGAAAGAGTGTACATATAATGAGAAGCCTCAACGCCATACACACTCAAAGCAAGAGAGAAAGAACTCGAGCCAAGAAGAAGTGTGCATGCAGCCATCTGAAGTCTTCAATCATTCAAGCTTCTTTTCTCTCTTCACTCTCTCTGTGCTTTATTATAAAGTTGGGGGAGAGTCTGTAGCTGAGAGTTTAAGTTCCTTAGTGTTTATCTTGTATAACTCTTAGTTCGTTCCTTCTTTTTCTAAAGTAGGACTTGGTTCAGCTGTAGGACTGTATATAGTGTTCATTATCCTTTGTGAAGAGAAGGCCAGCAAGGTGTTGATAGTTTCTATCCAGTTGTGGGACTGTACACAGTGTTTCCCTTAGGTTAAGGGAGGAACCTAGCTATGGTTGGTGTCAGCAGAACTAGTTGGAGGTTTAAGTCTAGCAGAACTACACTGGGATTTGTTCCAAGAGGGTGACTTCTTGACCTGTAATAGAAGTGAGTTTCCTTCCTACTCGGAAAGGGAAGAGGACCAACGGAGAGCTAGAGGTTTGTATATCCTTGGGGAGATTGTACCTTGGTTAGTGAAATCCAAGATTTACTTGGGGACTGGACATAGGTCTTCCACTTGAGAAGTATCGAACTAGGATAAAATCTCTGTGTTCTTGTGTGATTGTTTAAATTTTCTTCCGCACTGCTACTAATCTCTGCACACAACTACATTCACTAACACGAAGTTTTCAAGTGGTGATTTTTGTGTTTTAGTTTTCAATATTCTGCAGCTATTCTATTCACCCTCCTCTAGAAAGCTTGCTGCCATATCAACTACGGGCCAACATTACACACATCAAATATTCTTTTGACTAGACCGACAAGGTGTATCCTTAATGTGTAACCCAAACTTGATAAGTGGACCACATCTGTTGGGTCCAAATCTAACATTCTCCCACTGGTCTATCTTATCATAAACTTCATCATTTGTTTTCAAAAATACTCATATCTAGTATATATATATATAATTTTGAAAAGACTTTTAAAAATTTTAATTTTATTGGATGACACCTGTAAAGAAAATCGATATACGAGTATTATATAAAATACAAAACACACACGCCATTCCAATCAAAGAATCTGTAAATCCAAGTTATGAAAAATCAAATTATATGAGTCATACGAGTAATACATTCAATCAGAAACCACCTCTATGTATTACAGTATCACAAAGTTTAAACAAAAACACTATATCTGGTATTGCAAATAAATTGAAATCTGATATTACTCTGTTAATCACCACACATATATATTCATTCTTACATTGTTTTCTGTATGAATACTCCTGATACAATGATAATAAGGTGATTTTAGTTGATATAAACGATCATTTTTCATGAAAGATGGCACTGTTATGACGACTTTCTTCACCTACGTAGATGTGGTAAGTTATGTTGAGATCTCTTAAGATATTTTATGTCTGAAAGTAAATTTAACCTTATTTTCACCCATATAATTTATCAAAGTATGTATGTAAAAACGCTGATCTTATCGAAAGAAAAACCACTGTGCAAAATAGAGGGTTTCTCGGTGACTCCTTGAGCACAAAACTTGGTGCTCGTACGCAAGCTACCAAACATTACAAGGAAAACAGTTAAGTAGACGGCTTAAAATTGCAGCCGTCTATAAAAGTCAGCATTTGTAGACGGCTAAACACATTCGTCTACTTTTGATTAATATGTAGACCGCTTAATATAGCCGTCTACTTATACAGCATATGTAGACGGCTAAACCTAACGTCTATATAACTTTTGTAGATGGCTAGAAAAATCGTCTATGTAGACGGCTTAAATCAGCTGTCTACATATTCTTGATATGTAGATGGCTGAAATATGTCCTCTACAAAAGTTATGTAGATGGCTTAAAAAGCCGTCTATGTATATTTTAAACGTAGACGGCTACTTGAAGTCGTCTACATATAACGCCTCTATAAACAGCTAATTAAACGCCGTCTACATAAGTTATTTATTATGAAAATCAAATAATTCTTTTAACTTTCTTTTGAACTTTAATTTTATATTTAAATGATATCTACTTAAACACAAGTTAATTGAAAGATGTTGTATTTTATAATAGTTTTAGTTTAATTTTTAAAATAATATTTTGTTGGATAAATTTTCTTCTTCTCACTTTTCTATTGTCCCTCCACATGCTTCCACCTCTTTTACATTTCCCTCGATATGTATGCCCATCTCTTTTCTTTTCTCTCTTGAGGAGGAATCTAAATGATCTTAATTATAATCATGTTAAATTAACTTAACTATCAAGGAGAATACATTTAACAAACTTTGAAATATATACCTGTTTAACTTTAAAGAATAGTATTATCAATATAAAAATAGTACTTATACACAATAGCTTAAGGAAGTTGTCGCATATAATAGACTATATACAACGGTGGATTCCAACTATAGCTTATACATATTTACATTTTGTAAGCTATATAATTAGACTATATATGCCATATAATATGCGACAAGTTCATTATAATGCAACAATTTTTTTAAAAACTTTTTAAAATACAATATTATTATTAACTCATATATATATTTACATCTATCTATATCTATATATAGTATCTATCTATGTATAATATATATATATATATTTATGTAACTATGTATGTCAATCTTATATGTAGATATAGATATAAATATAATATCTATAATATAAATATATCTTGTAGATCTATATCTATATGTAATATCTATATTATGTATCTATATATAACTATCTTATATAAAGATATAGATATAATATAATATCTATATCTATATATAAATATTTGCCTTTTGTTTATATTATATATATATATGTAACAATATATCTATGTATAATATCTATATATCTATGTATATATATATACAATGCCTTTTTTTGTTTATATATAATCTATGTATATATGTATATCTATATCTATATATCTATATATATATATATATATATACCAATATATCTATTTCAATATCTATAGATATCTATATATCTATGTATAATATATATAAACTATATATATATAATGTATCTATATATATAACTATATTATATATCTATATTATGTATCTATATAGATGTATATTATATAATATATCTATATTATGTATATCTATGTAGATAGATAGATAGATGTATATATAATCTATATAACTATATATATAGGCATAACTATAATATATATAATATTTATGTAAAATATATCTGTAATCTATATAAATATAAGAGGTGAGATGAGAAGAAGAGCGAAATAAAAAAATTTCCCTTCTCCCCCTGTCTTTTTCCCCTTCCCCCGCCCAACTTTTTCCTTCCCTCCATGTGCACCCAATTTCCAGCCTCCGCGCCCAATTTTTCCCTTCCCTCCATGTGCAACCCGATTTCCAGCCTTCCGCGCCCAATGTTTTTGCCCAGTTCGATCCCCCGTCGCCCGCGCCCACGGCTCCCTCCTCGTCTTCAACTACCGTCGCCCGCGCCCACGGCTCCCATTTGACCTACCACCTCCCACCCATGCAATCCACCCCCCTCCACTCCGCCAAAACCCCACCCCACCCCGCTCCCCTCCCCACCCTGCGGAACCCCCCCCCCCCCCTGCCCCGCCCCCACTCCTCGTCTAATCCCCGTTTCCTGCCCGCGTCCGGCCAGAGCTCGCCGGCCGCGTGATGGCGGAGCTGGGGGAGACGTACGCGTGCGTGCCCACGACGGAGCGGGCGCGACATCCTGATCGCGGGCGACCCCAAGACGGACACGGTCGCCTACTACAACGGTCGGTCCGTCATCATCCGCCACCTCGACCGTCCCCTAGAGGTCTCCGTCTATGGAGAGCACGCCTATCCCGCCACATCGCCCGTTTCTCCCCCAATGGCGAGTGGGTGGCTTCAGCTGACGTGTCCGACACCGTGCGGATCTGGGGCCGCCACGGTGACAGGGCACTCAAGAACGAGTTCCGGGTGCTCTCTGGACGCATCGACGACCTCCAGTGGTCCCCCGACTGCCAGAGAATCGTCGCGTGCGGGGAGGGCAAGGGGAAATCCTTCGTTCGTGCGTTCATGTACGTGCAGAGGCAGACGTCCCCATGAGATTTGCTCCCCCACCTCGCTTGTGTGTTTTGGCGGTCAGGCGTTGTTGTCGTCACCGCAAGCGAAGGCCGTGGCAGCGGCGTTGGAGAGGAGCGACGTAAACCTCCACCAGACTTCAAGTCGCCGCTTGCCTGTTTTGCCTACTGGGGAATGCCCTCTCCGCCATCCTCCCCTGTTTACCTGCCCTCCGTCGTCCAGAGGGTCGAATATTTTTTTTTGTAAATAAAAAAGAAACGTTGACGGATGTTATAGCCGTCTATATATGAATTTTTTGTAGACAGTTATTTACCTATCTACATATATTTTTTGTAGACTGATATAACAGCCGTCTACATATGATTTTTATAGACGGCTACAATTGCCGTCTACATATCTTATTTTTGTAGACCGAAGAAGAAACCGTCTATTTATGTATATAGACGGTTATAAGGCCATCTACTTATGTAACTTTTGTAGACGGTTATAAATAGTCGTCTACTTATCTTTTGTAGACGATATTTTCATTGACGGTTGTGTAGACGGTTATGACCGTCTATGAAACGTTTTGTAGACAGCTTTATAGTTGTTGTAGACGGTTTTCAGCCGTCTACATATCCTTCTTTTCTACTAGTGAAAGTTTCTTGTCTAGAGTGCTGCAACAAGTACCAAGTACCTAAAGTTGACGTTTCAGGGAAAAGAAGAATTTGTACCTGGAATTGGAGTTGATTTGGGAGTTGTTGCATGTGGAATGGAGGGACTGCCGGACACTGACACTGCCCAATCAATGTCTCTTTTTTTCCTTTTTACTTATTACAAGACTTTATCAAATATTAACATATATATATATATATATATATCTAATATATATATATATATCTATATATTATAATATATATTGGTGAATGGCCCAGTGATAAGAGATCATTGAGAGCTCAATATTATACTGCGCGCCAACGGATCCGGATAATATCCGGATTCGATTGAATTCGTATCTAGTTAATTTGATATTATTTATTTAACAAGTATCCGACGGAGTGGATTGCAGATATGAAAATTATCGGGATAATAAATAAACGGAGACCGAAATGGGTGATCTGCTTTGTTAAGATCTGCTCTGAAATAGAGTTATTTTTTACTATTGGATCCTATTTCTAAAGATATATATATATGTGGACATATGATTTTGAGTCAGTATGGATGAACTCAGGTTGACCTGCTGCGCAATCAGGTCAGCCTGTCAGGGATACTGACACTGCCCAATCAATTGTCTCTTTTTTTCCTTTTTACTTATTAAAGACTTTATCAAATATTCAACATATATAATATATATATATATATATATCTATATATATATATTATATATATATATATATTGTTGAATGGCCCAGTGATAAGAGATCATTGAGAGCTCAATATTATACTGCGCGCCCAACGGATCCGGATAATATCCGGATTCGATTCGAATTCCGTATCTAGTTAATTTGATATTATTTATTTAACAAGTATCCGACGGAGTGGATTGCAGATATGAAAATTATCGGGATAATAATTAAACGGAGACCGAAATGGGTGATCTGCTTTGTTTAAGATCTGCTCTGAAATAGAGTTATTTTTTACTATTGGATCCTATTTCTAAAGATCTATATATATGTGGACATATGATTTTGAGTCAGTATGGATGAACTCAGGTTGACCTGCTGCGCAATCAGGTCAGCCTGTCAGGGATACTGACACTCGCTGCCCAATCATTGTCTCTTTTTTTTTTCTTTTTTACCTATTACAAGACTTTAATAAATATTCAACATATATATATATCATATATTATATATATATATATATATATCTATATATATATTGTTGAATGGCCCAGTGGAAGAGATCATTGAGAGCTTGATATTATACTGCTTGCCCACGGATCCGGATAATCTTCGGATTCAATTCGAATTCGTATCTAGTTAATTTGATATTATTTATTTAACAAGTATCCGACGGAGCGGATTTCAAATACGAAATTATCGAGATAATAAATTGAACGGAGACCGAAACGGGTGATCTGCTTTGTTTAAGATCTGCTCTGAAATAGAGTTTTTTTTACTATTGGATCCTATTTCTAATGATCTATATAATATGTGGACGTATGATTCTGAGTCAATATGGATGAACTCAGGTCGACCTGCTGCGCAATCAGGTCAGCCTATCAGGAAAGTGTGTGACACACTGAAGGAGTGGTGTCGACCTATGATTAGAGTGTGTCGACACACACTGAAGCAAAACAACATACATTGGTGCCAAGAGAAATGACACACCACCCATTGGTGCAGTATCACCAAGAGAAATGGCACACCACCCATTGGTGTCATATCACCAAGAGAAACGGCACACACCATTGGTGCCGTATCACCTATTTCAGCTAAGAGAAACGATACACCACCATTGGTGTTGTATCACCTATGTCAATCAAGAGAACGGCACGCCAACATGGTGTCGTATCAAACATCACATAAGACCAGTGTAACGGCAGCTCATCCACCCTGCCGAACTAGATGACCACATCATCCAAACACAAATTGTCATATGTGCGTTGACGCATGTTCCTCCTTACAAGGTCGACGTGTAGCGACCCTCATTATACCGGTACGGTATACCAACCCACGTCGTATAGCGAGCGTTGCCACAGTGGGACATTTACCCACATAACATTCAGCTGAGATACACGTGAATATAAGAACAGAGTAGCGGAAGTAAAGGACTACTATCTTCATTTCATCATCATCCACATTTAAACATACATGATTGATAACTTTTAAGAACTAAAAGTCCACATAATTAAATTGCTGAAAATTTAAAACATAAATGTCCACACTTATACATTCCCTTTCCATAGTAATTATAATACAATGTTGCAATTACGTACTATGAAAATCTCAAAATGTCACAAGCACTCCAACACTCTAATCTCCACGCTCGGAGTCGGTCTCCAACGCCTCCTCTGCAAGCATGTCGTCGCCAACTAACCTGTACGCCGAAGCAAGTAATGAGTCTAAAAGACTTAGAAGTATTCTACACATACCGCACATGCACATATCATGGTAGGTTTTTCATACACATTAATAAGACGCCTCATGTAGCATGCTCGATATTAAACTTTTACAACCTATCATGGTGAATCTACAAATTTACACATGGACATGCTTTCAGATTTACGGAAATAGAATACTATCACATGCTTCTATTCATTTCTCATAAAAATCTACCTCCAACCAACTAAGACATGAAATCCATGAACATACATTTCCGAACATGCATGAAAGGAAAAACAACCTAACATGGAATCTACACATTACTACGCATATACATGACCATTTTTCATACTTTAAGCTTGCTGATTTTACATGCTTTAGCAACCAGATCTAACACTTGAGAGCTACAACACGATTTAAATCACAACATGTGAACAATCAAGTAGGGAAGTTGTTTACATATCCTTATCAATTATCCTTAACATGAATCTAGGCATCTTGCATACATAAACATGAACCTAACCTAGTAAAGCTACTGTTCAAGCATGATTTCAGATTGTCATAACATAGATTGCAAACTCACATCCTCACCATTGGTTTAACATTTTTACACAATTCCAATTTTGCATATTCACACTTTACACATGCACTTTTACACATTGTTCACATTCACATTTTTCACATGAACACATACACATTTACACTTCACAATTAGTGTCGTGACACATAGTCTAAACCACCAAAGAAGGACACAAACATCACATCACATAGACACCATCTAGGCAATACAATGGCGACTCTTGGACTGCGCAGACCGGGAGAACAAGTCTCCACCCTAACCAGTGGTACTTGTCACCTCCAGGATTTCCCCCTAATGCCCTTAGGGTCACTTACACATTGAACCTTCTCAAGGGGACTTTTCCCTAATATGGTTCCACTGCCCTCTACGGAAGCAGTGTCACATTTGGCACAAGTTACACATTACACATTTTTACCGATTTTAACACATAGGCTACACATGTCATTTCTCATTTCATTCACTTTCTCACTCACATGCACACTTCTTGTTTTTCTAATATGGCACTCCAATTACAGAAACTTACCACTAATAAATTTTTCTCTAATCGGGTTGCTAAATACAAAATCAAACCATTTTTCAAAGGCATGCATTAGTTTCACACTTTTACATGGAAAATTCATATTGCATCTATACGGGTCCAAATGACCTGAAGTTTTAACCACAGCTAACTTTGGGTTTAGGATCCCACATGCAAAATTTCAGATTTTTCTGACTCAAAATGAAATTTCAGAAAATTAACCATCCATTCCACACTAATATTCATAATGCGATTTACATGGAGTTAAACAAAATCCCAAATTTTAACAGCTCATTGTCTGCACTCTAGTATGCACGGGGTCACAGAACTGTTCCCGAACTTATCGAACAACACGCAATTTACTGGAATTTTAACATGACCTACGCATGGTTTCTATTTTCCCCAAAACAGAATTTTTAATAATCATACAAGCATGGGAAAATGTCAAAAATTCAGAACACAGATAGTAACATGCATACATGGTCTAACAATTTGGGCAACAAAACTTTGCCACTTACCATTAGGATCTTGGTGAATACACATGGCATTCTTTTCGCACACACATTAGATAAACAATTAAACTCAACCACCCACAAAATAGGTGTACATTCATTCTCCCATTCATCACATTAGCTAGTGTACGTAGTATATGAGGTTACATTATATCCTCATTGCAAAACACGTCGAAATAACCATATAGAAGGGCAGAACAGCTTGTTGTTCTGCTCAGATGAACTTGGCGGCGGTCTCTGGCCGCTAATTCAATGTCAACGGCATAATCGATGGACGCTAAGCATGATCTTAGCGGCAAGGGACATTGCCGTTAATGTCAGGTCTGTGCAGAACACAGACCCGAGCTCCAAAGATGGGGTGAATTTGGGGTCTAGGACACGAGGGAAAATGTATAAAAATGGTAAAACCATCCTAGACACATACATGAACACTATGGGTAGGGTACTTGCCTTTTAGAACACTCCTAAGGGATCAAAGGTGTTGGTGAAGCCTCCTTGGGCAGTCCCAAGAAGTTCCTAACAACCAGTCCCCAAGACAGCTTCCATTCGGGTTCTTGAGCAGTCTCCACAGCAAGTCGAGGTCGGGGAAGCCTTCCTCGATGATCCAGCAAGCTCCTTGATGCAGCAGAACCCCGGAACAAGCTTTAGATCTTCAGATTAGGCTTGCAAAGATGGGGTTTCTCACAGACCTCCAGGGTTTTCCTCTTCTTCCTCTCTTGCAAAAAGGCAAAGAGAAGGGTTGGGAAGCATTTCGGGTTCAGATATATGAGAGAGGCTTCTCCTGTCCCGAAATGTTGATGTGAACCCCCTTCAGACTGTTGGGGACAGCTCCCCAATGGTGGGGTGGCTTTTCCCGGAATCCGGGCTCACAATGCATGCAGGTCAGAGAAGTTGGCGTCCACATCGCTGGACGCTAGGGTTAGTGTTGCGTCCATAGGGTTGACGCTGACACCACATCGACGTCATGATATTGACGCCAATCTGGCCTTCGGCCAGAAGTCTAAAACATGCAGAAACCCATGCACATCATGAATATATACATGTAATATCTATATGGCATTGTGCACACACTACCATCAAGCAATACATATATTATTTACACTAATTATACACATGCATGCAATAGTATACTAACTAGTACTCACGTAGATATTTACATACGTACATACACAACATGAATTATTTACAGGCAATACAATAATGCAATAAATTCAAGGGCCTTACACGACGCAAGTCACTGCATCGACGCAGGTCCCTCATGAGGTCGACGCAAGTACACCCCGCCATATCACATGAGACCCCCAAGAGAAACGACGGGCCAGTACACCCCCCCATATCACATGAGACCCAAGAGAAACGGCGGGCCAAGTACACCCCGCCGTATCACATGAGACCAAGAGAAATGGCGGTCAGTACACCCCGCCGTGTCAACATGAGTCCCAATAGAAACAGCATGGATGTACCCTGCTGTTATCATATGAGACCCCAATAAAACGGCAGGCCAAGTACACCCCACCGTATAACATAAGACCCAATAGAAATGGCTTGGATGTACCCTGTCGTTATCATATGAGACCCAACAGAAACGGCAGCCATGTACACTCCTCCGTATCAACATGAGACCCAAGAGAAAGGGCGTGGATGTACCCTGCCATTATTATATGAGAACCAATAGAAACGGCAGTCCAAGTACAGTCTGCGGTTCAAAGAAAAAGGCCCCTTCTCAACCACGGCTATAAAAAAGAGAGCCTGGTCCAAGAAGAAGAGATCTCTAGGAAAAGGGAGGAGGTTTCAGAAGGCTAAAGCAAGCTTGCGCACAAGTTTTCCTAGGAGAAGGAGCAGAGAGTTCTCTTTCTCTTTTTCTTCTTGTGTCTGGTGTCTTGGAGCGTGAGAAGGAGGGAGAGGGTGAGTGTCAGTAATGAAGCCTTTGTAGTAGAATCTCCTTTCCCCATTGATGAGTTTTCTTTTTTTCTATTTGCTTCCTGTCATCTTCTGTAACATGAATGTTTATTTTACTCATTGGATGTGTGGCCCGTGAGGATATGCATACGAATATATGAAGTGGCTTGTTGTCTAGTCTCTTTCATGGTCTCTCTTTGACTTTTCTTTCTCATTATGGATGTGTGCCATTTCTAACTTCCTTTTGGGGATTCATCTCCTTGCTCAGTAGAAGAGCATTTTTGGGGGTTTCCATATACCCCTTGGTGCTGTGAGCAGAGACCTATCCTCTCCTCCCTCTCTTTTTTCTTTGTGTTCCGTTTTTCAAATTTAGAATAATGAAGGAAGAGACGAGGTGACAAGTCCCAGTGAGAGATTTCCCACCTCTCTACTGGCACTGCTAGAACCTCACAACTATTCTCTTCTCTTGCCCCATTTATGTTTTTGGATAATGTTTTGTATGAGATGTTCTGCCTTGTGGTTCTAGGTTCCATCAACTCCTTTGTAGGCATGCCTCATGATTGATGTCAGATACCATACTTTCAGGGTGCAGCACACCCTAAAGTTGGTGCTATCTCCATTTTTGGTGGACAGTGATCATGCCCCTCCTACATCCTTGTATAGAGGGTAGGTGCTGCAAAAATTTTGTCGTGGAAGTGAGTCGACACATGAGAATGTTTTGATTTGATCTGGTATTACTGTACTCGTGCTGTTTCAGGTGACCATGTGTGTTAACGGCAGGGTCTCGTACCCGTGCCATTTCAAGTGACCATGTGTGTTAACAATAGGATCTCGTACCCGTGCCGATAGCAATGGACATGTAACCATGATGACAATGTGTGACAAAATAATAATAATAATAATAAGGAATAGACAAATGATCTTTACTTGACCAAGTTGGTACCATTTCAACTGAATCGACGGGCTCCAACACCCCCGCCGACTCACTTTTCTCATATAGAACCAAGAGAAAAGGCACGGGAGTCCCCCTTGCCGATCCATTCTTCTTCAAGTGAAACGAGACACTTCACCCATGTTGTTTCACCTCCCTTCATACCAAACCAAGAGAAACGACACGGGAGCCACCCTGCAGATCCATTCTTCTTCAAGTGAAATGGCACATTTCACCTATGTCGTTTCACCTCCCTTAATACCTAACCAATAGAAATGGCACGAGAGCCTATCGTTTGATTCTTCTTCAAGTGAAACGGCACACTTCACCATGTCGTTTCACCTCCCTTCATACCTAACCAATAGAAATGGCACAGGAGCTGTAATGACCCCGGCGCCCGGACCCTCGGCTCCCACCAAGAATCCGAACATCAGGACCGTCGCCCATAGATCCGGAGATCCGGAAGGGCTAACGGATCGGTCTAACAAGATATGTAATAGAGAAATAACAACAAACGTACTAAAGTGCATCACAAGTGAACAAAAGTGTCCAACACTAGATAACAGTCTAGTATAATCTCAAAGTAAATAAAGTACAAGTGCTGAATAAATGGGAAGGAACACGTCCTTAGGGGCATACCCCAAGGGTGAAGTACAACTACTGGGGGAACACTGCCACTAGAGATGCCGACTACTGCGGGCCCATCTCCTCAGTCCGCTGCGGACGGAGTTGTTGTGAAGTCTCACCTACAAAACAAGGAGTGAGCTTCACGAAGAAGCCAGTAGGGACTACCATCTCCCACTAGTTCTAACAGCAGAATAGAACTATGTGCAAAAAAATAAATAAAGCAGTAAAGTCTATTCTACTAAAATAGAGTCAAGTGCGGAAGCGTGAAAGAAACTACACGTCATCGGTAAGGCTACACAGCGGAACTGGAAAACCCGTGTAAACCAAGGCACCACAAGAACCCAGTTGTAAACACAGACAGTAGACACTGCCTGGACAAGCACACCAGCTACAGAACGCTACACTAGTCAGCCGGTCAGGTGCGCCACGTGCCTTACCCTCGACCAACGGTCTCGTCTACCACCTCCCTCAGAGTGAGACACAGAACTAAGAACAAACACAACAGCCGTAGTCTGGCTAGACAACGTCCCATGCTTGACCACTCTAATGGTTTCGGAAGCACGTAGAGTGAGGCAGTGAGAAAGGACTAGCTGGTCTGCACCATAAGAGCACCACACTACCTCGGAGAACCAGACCAGCTAAGAGAGCACTACAAATGACTCCACGCCGTTGTCCCCACCATTTTTCCCTTCTACTCCAAGTCCATGACTTGAGCACGCCCCCCGCCCGAGAACTCCCTCTAACAGACACGTGGGGCTGGGGTTCCCAAGTACGTACTGTTAGGATCGGATATTCGGTATTGGCAAAGCTAGAAGGGGGGTTGAATAGATTTGCAGCGGAAACTTAAGCAATATGAATTACTTCGGATTAAAAGATCTACTCAATTAAAACCCCTTTGATCTGATGCAATGTGTGTGAGCAAACTAACAGTTAGTGTGTAGACGAAATCCCTATGCATGCATCTAGCGCAATACAGTGCAAACCTAAGTCAAACCACAGTGCACAAGGGATTTTTAGGTGGTTCGGAGATCACATCATGTGACTCCTACGTCCACCCCCCACACAGTGAGGACACACTACTCAAGAACTGAGTACAACACACACACGAGCACACCGGCTCAACCACACACACACACGCTAGATTAAGTCCACAAGATCAGATCCTCTAGCCTTGATCTGACCAACACCCACACACACGTTGTTGATGCAAACACGCAATCAGAACAACAAACCACACTTCCACAACATCCACGTACTGATCTCAAATCAGTTCACACACACAGATATATGAAGTAGTGAAAGGAGAAGTTTTGAGATGAAGAATCAAATCCCGATGTAGATCTCTTCTCGTTGGTCGTCCAGAAGACTCCAAGCTTCGTCTTGACAAGTATCAGTTGATGGAGAAGCTTGAACCACGACGAACCGGCTTCAACTCCGCTTGGAAGGTTGTTCTTCTTTGTTCTGGGCAGAGAGATGAAGCAGGCAGCAGGAAGAAAGCCTTGATCTTGACCTTTGCTTAGGTTTTGGTATGGTGGCTCCTTGCTGCAAAATAGCCTCATATGAGCCATATATAGTGGTGTCCAAGCATAGAGAGTCGTGCTAAAAGGAAACACCAAAATATAGATCATATCCTGGCCATTAGATCTTCCCAAAACTCCGTCTGTCGACAGCCGACTTGCTGCTGTCGACAGATGCTGACAGGTTTGCAAGAACCGGAAGACTGGGCTTTCTGGAAATAGATTTCTGTTGTATCTGTCGACAGCGAAAATCATCTGTCGACAGATGCATCAGATGCACTATTCATCTGTTGACAGATGCACTGTCATCTGTTGACAGGTGCACTATTTCAGCAACTTGTCTTGTTCTTTTGCACTTGGATTTTGGGCTTTGTCTTGCATGGAATCACACCTACATTAAAAGACATAATTAGTGAGATATAATGAACATATAAAACATGTGTTTCATTTGCATCCAATTGTCATTCTCATCATGTTTCACACATTCATAACACAACAATTTTGTCTTGTTCATGAAATGTTCATCATCAAAAACAAATATACCATTTGTGAACATTTCACATAACATCAATTATATTGCTCATCATCAATTAGTATTGCTCATAGAGAGTCGTGCTAAAAGGAAACCCAAAATATAGATCATATCCTGGCCATTAGATCTTCCCAAAACTCCGTCTGTCGACAGCCGACTTGCTGCTGTCGACAGATGCTGACAGGTTTGCAAGAACCGGAAGACTGGGCTTTCTGGAAATAGATTTCTGAGTGTATCTGTCGACAGGCGAAAATCATCTGTCGACAGATGCATCATTGCACTATTCATCTGTTGACAGATGCACTGTCATCTGTTGACAGGTGCACTATTTCAGCAACTTGTCTTGTTCTTTTGCACTTGGATTTTGGGCTTTGTCTTGCATGGAATCTCACCTACATTAAAAGACATAATTAGTGAGATATAATGAACATATAAAACATGTGTTTCATTTGCATCCAATTGTCATTCTCATCATGTTTCACACATTCATAACACAACAATTTTGTCTTGTTCATGAAATGTTCATCATCAAAAACAAATATACCATTTGTGAACATTTCACATAACATCAATTAGTATTGCTCATCATCAAAAACATTTAAGCACTTGTTGTAACCCAACATTCTCCAATATGAGAACCAACATTCTCCCCCTTTTTGATGATGACAAAATTTCAATTTATGCACAATTGATGTTTCTCCCCCTTTTGGCAACATTCAAAAAGATAATGGGTGCACACAAGTAAAAGAATGAAGCAAAGAATTGTGTGACCACATAACTGAATTGTGAAAGAATTGAGTGGGAATGAGTGTTCAAATGAGATTGCAAGGTTGAGAATAGGTTGATACCCACTACAAAATGTCATAAACACTAGTATTAAGACACATAAAAATTCTACAATGGTTAAGAGATAATACTCCGGGAATCTCAAGTTATAGCATTTAGAATACATCGTTCAAAAACACATGAAAATGAGATAACCTTTTGAATAAAACCATTGAAGAAAATCATATACCTTAGTGGGTGATGTTCAGTTGGTAAATGAAGGCAATGTCTACATGAACAATTGACAATAGACAACCTATTGCCCTTGATTTAAATCTTGGAGGCTCCACTCTATTTCTAGCATTTGAACAATTTAAGTGGTAATTAGGATCACTTTTACCTTTTGACGTGAAGGTAGACATTTGGGATGCCCGTACCCCCAGTTACTCAGTGTGAGTGACCATCATACCATTATGCGAGATAATGAAAGGACTTTTTGACGCGAAGATAGACATTTGTGATGCCCGTGTCCCCGGTTACTCAGTGATACTCATCATTGCTCTGCCTTTGTCCCAATTCACATATTTGTTTTTTTTTTTTAATTTTTGACTTTAGAATAGGTAGCTTTTCTCTTTTTTTTTTTAAGTTGGAAAATCAAGTTCAAAAGGTTTATTAAGGTCAAAGGCCAATGCAAAGACATTAAGTTCAAAAACCTTCTTACTTGTCATCCATATAGGAACATGATCATCCACAAGGGAGTTATTCAAGTGAGTTAGGTTAAAATCATTAGATTTGTTCAATGTTTTCTAGATGATACAACCTAGACTCAATCTCAAAATATTATTTCAAATCATTGCGATTAACCATATGACTTTGATACTATGTGAGGATGAAAGGTTATAATGAATATTTATACCCAATCTCTCCCCTGCATCAATGATATGAACATACTCATGAAGAAATTATGAAGAAGGATGAAGAATTTACAGAAAATGTGTATCTGTCGACATCAAGGGAGTGTCTGTCGACAGATGCACTCAGACAGAGCAGTTGGGGTTTTGGGAAATCAGGAATTGAGTAAAGCTGTCGACAGAAGGATTTTTGTCTGTCGACAGAAGCACAGAGTCCAATTTCTTGGTTCTGTGAGGCCATATCTGTCGACAGGCTGTTTGGGGCTGTCGACAGGGGCTTTGAAACTTCAGCTTTAAGGCTTTGAATTGAGAGTGATTTGAACCATAAGATTGAGGATAAGTACACATTGAATATGAAGGGTATCCCTTATGAATTTCACTCACCTAGCCTTAAACTTACTCCCCCATAATGTGTTCATGTGATGAGATAACATTTAAGCAATTCAATCATGATTTAGACATTCATCACAAGCAGTTGCACACAAATTTCATGAGCATTCATGAGCAATTTCAAACTTACTCCCCCATAACATATGCATAGAAAATGTATCAAGCAATTCACACGTTATTAAGCACACAACTAGCCTTATATATTACATGACTTTTGGTACTTGGCGGAGTATTTTACTCACGCATAATGATAGTTTCCAAACAAGCATAACTTGTTTTTCCACATGTCATCATTTGATATACCAAGAGGTCATGTGCACAGTTATGTAAGCAAGATGGCATGATTCCAATTGCTAAGAGGCATTGTCATGTGGGTGGGACATTAAGACACATTTTGCATTGCTCAGATAAAGGTGAATCCATTTCAATTTCAGCAGTTCAATATGAAGTGATAAGGAGATTTTACCTGAACAGTCTTCAATCATAGTAAAAACAGTTTACCTTTGTTCTCCATCATTTCTTGCCTTGCACAGCCAATGTCATGAATCCATTTCTAATTTTTGGCTGCAAGACATCTCAGCTTGCTGATCAAGCTTGTTTTGGGACCCACACTTGCTTGGGTCCTGCAACGACATTAATGTTAGGATATAACAAGATTTCAAAATCCAAAGTGATTTGATTTTTGGATTTCTGTTGTTTTGTGCAGTTTTCCTGTTCATAGATACATGAAATTTCTGATCTTTATGAACATGTTTATCCTTGTGTGTATGAACACATGGATTATTATGGAGCTTTGAAGCATGCACAACATCATGATTTTTATGAGAGTGTTGATTTTTCTTCCAGCAGAATTTAGCAAGATGACCAAGTTTATTGCATTTGTAGCAAACGGGTTGAGCATTTACCTGGAGCTTACCATAGTGTGATTGCATTTGCTGGAATCTCTGAGATCCTTTAGAGTACCTTTGATCACCCTTGGGTTGAGAAGAAGGAGGTGGTACCCTTTGGTATCTCTTGGCATGATGTGGAGTTGGAGATTGCCTTGAAGCTTTTTGAGCTGTTGGAGGAGTTGAAACATTGTACAATCCTGCTTTCTTTTTCACTTCCTTTTTCGGATTTTCAGTTGTAACTACATTCCTTTAATTGCTGCCTTTTTGTTCAAATTTTATTTTGTTTTTGAACATTTTTCTTTTTTTCACAGAAGCAAGACTTGTGTTTTTCAATTCATTTTGAATCTTCTGTTTTTCAGCTTTTAATGCAACAACTTCTTTTTCTGAAGTCTGAAGCTTGTTTAGCATGACATCCAAACCATTTTTCATTTTGTTCTTTTCATTTTCAAATTGAGCAATTTGTTGTTCCAGATCAACAATTTTATTCTTAGAATTGTTCCATTCATCATTTAATGGTCTGTCATGATACATGCATTCAATCTTCTTTTTCAGATGATTATTTTCCTCAATCAATTGGTTGCATTTCTCTTTTATTTGATGATCATGAGCCATGTTGGAGATTTGTTTGATCAATTGATCATTATCAAATTTGAGATTTTCATTATGATCAATCAATTTTTCATTTTGATTTTTCAAATCAGAATTTTCAGATTCCACATGATCATGATCTTCTTTCAACTTAGAAAACTTGATTTCATAGTTTTTGACTTCATTTTCCAATTTTTCATTCTCCATTTTCAATGTTTCATTTTCTTCATAGAATGCTTGAGCATTATCAATTATCATTTCATTCTTTTCCAGATTTTCTTTTAGCTTCTTGTTTTGATGTTAATAGTTTTAAATTGTTTGCACATGTGCTCATAGCATTCTATCAATTCATTATAAGATATATCATTCTCTGAATCAGAATTGGATATTGAAGCATCAAATGGGTCTGAATTGGATTTACCTGATTCTTGAGAATTTCTTGACATCTTTGACATATGTGATCCTCTAGAGTCGTCTGAACGAGAAGAGCCTCTTGAGCTTCCATGAGCCATGTAGCATTTTTCATTGATTTCCTTCCAGACTTGCATGTTTTCATAGAGGACCTGCATTTTATGAACCTTGTCATCAAACTCAATAATCATTGGTCTATTATGATACTTGAGAACTCAGACATATTTCTGAGTATGTAGTAGATAATAAACCAACCAACGAAGTGATCAGATCAGTTCAGAATCAATTATAAACCGATCAGAGCAATTAAGTGCCAAAAATAGATCTGCCAAATCAGTACCGATAAACACGACCTGCTCTGATACCAATTGTTAGGAATCAGAGCAATTAAGTGCACAAAAATAGATCTGCCAAATCAGTACCGATACAAGAACCTGCTCTGATACCAATTGTTAGGATCGGATATTCGGTATGGCAAAGCTAGAAGGGGGGGTTGAATAGATTTGCAGCGGAAACTTAAGCAATATGAAAATTACTTCGGATTAAAAGATCTACTCAATTAAAACCCCTTTGATCTGATGCAATGTGTGTGAGCAAACTAACAGTTAGTGTGTAGACGAAATCCCTATGCATGCATCTAGCGCAATACAGTGCAAACCACAAGTCAAACCACAGTGCACAAGGGATTTTTTAGGTGGTTCGGAGATCACACCACGTGACTCCTACGTCCACCCCCCACACAGTGAGGACACACTACTCAAGAACTGAGTACAACACACACACGAGCACACCGGCTCAACCACACACACACACGCTAGATCAAGTCCACAAAAGATCAGATCCTCTAGCCTTGATCTGACCAACACACCACACACACGTTGTCTGATGCAAACACGCAATCAGAACAACAATCCACACTTCCACCATCCACGTACTGATCTCAAATCAGTGCACACACACAGATATATGAAAGTAGTGAAAGGAGAAGAGTTTTGAGATGAAGAATCAAATCCCGATGTAGATCTCTTCTCGTTGGTCGTCCAGAAGACTCCAAGCTTCGTCTTGACAAGTATCAGTTGATGGAGAAGCTTGAACCACGGACGAACCGGCTTCAACTCCGCTTGGAAGGTTGTTCTTCTTTGTTCTGGGCAGAGAGATGAAGCAGGGCAGCAGGAAGAAAGCCTTGATCTTGACCTTTGCTTAGGGTTTTGGTATGGTGGCTCCTTGCTGCGAAAATAGCCTCATATGATCCATATATAGTGGTGTCCAAGCATAGAGAGTCGTGCTAAAAGGAAACACCAAAATATAGATCATATCCTGGCCATTAGATCTTCCCAAAACTCCGTCTGTCGACAGCCGACTTGCTGCTGTCGACAGATGCTGACAGGTTTGCAAGAACCGGAAGACTGGGCTTTCTGGAAATAGATTTCTGAGTGTATCTGTCGACAGGCGAAAATCATCTGTCGACAGATGCATCAGATGCACTATTCATCTGTTGACAGATGCACTGTCATCTGTTGACAGGTGCACTATTTCAGCAACTTGTCTTGTTCTTTTGCACTTGGATTTTGGGCTTTGTCTTGCATGGAATCTCACCTACATTAAAAGACATAATTAGTGAGATATAATGAACATATAAAACATGTGTTTCATTTGCATCCAATTGTCATTCTCATCATGTTTCACACATTCATAACACAACAATTTTGTCTTGTTCATGAAATGTTCATCATCAAAAACAAATTACCATTTGTGAACATTTCACATAACATCAATTAGTATTGCTCATCATCAAAAACATTTAAGCACTTGTTGTAACCCAACATTCTCCAATATGAGAACCCAACAGTAAACAACCTGTCTCATTACAACCCTCATGCCTGCACAGGGTGAAGATACTAGAGTAGCACTGCACTAGGAACATCACAGTGCCAAGAAACGATCGCAGTGAACGGAAACACAAACGTCCACAGTCAGCTCTCCGGTCAGAGAGGCAACTCTCATCCCGTCGCGACCAGCAAAACACGACAGGTTCTGCCCCTTGCGACAGAAAACTGATTGCGACCCTTAAGCATGTCGCGATAAGGTTTCAATCGCAAGACCCCGAACACCTGAACGCTAGCCACGTACCCATCACTTTAGCAAGATGCGGCGGTCTGGGGCGCGTTCAAGAGAACGCGACGCACCAATACGTCTGACCTGGTTGCGATTGGAAACCCGTCGCGACCACAGCCGAGTGCCCAATAAGGCAACCTCTACCACTCCAAACCACAACAGAAGGTACAAACGGGGAAAGGGAAACATGGAGCAGGAGAAACATGCTAATATCATCCAACCACCCAAACAACCCCATGCATGCAAGGAAAAGCCAACACAACTACACTCACATAGTCTCACATGCATCAAGTACTCTCATTACAACCCATGCAACCAAAGCATGAATCAAGAATCACAAAACCATCCACGAAAACCAGCACACAATTCACATCCTATTCATGGAGTCTAGGCTTGGAGAAGGGGTTTGGCCTTAGCATGGTAGAACTAAGGGATGGTTTGGGGGGCCCTACCTCAATATGAAGATCCACCCAAGATGGGCCTTCTCGTAGGCTAGCACCCCTCCACCTCCGAGCTCCAACGCTCCAAGAGTCGCCTCTCTCTAGCCGAGCACCTCCTCCTTGAGCCAATGGAGAAGTTTGCACACCAAACATGAAGAACACACAGTGTGGAGGAGAGAAAGAGGAGGAGATCTTCACAATCAGACCCAACAATTACGCAACCCTCACAAGCACAATCAACACTTACCAAGATGAGCCACAAGCCTCCTCCTTAAGCTCCCACGGAGCACACACAAAGGGGAGATCGCCGGAGGAAGAAAACATAGAGCAAAGAGGCAAATGGGGCTTTTACTCTCAGCCAGAAACACTTAAACGCATTCTGGACCTGGGCGTCGCATTACCAACGCTAACGCGACATCCACCTGCGTCGCGGTCTGCAACAGTCAGCCAGTCAATCACCAATCGACGTGCATGCAAAACTGACAGCAAGATCGCGACGGCCAACCATGTCGCGTTCATGCATGAACTTCGACATGTGGTGCAACTGTCCCGACAGTAAGACGACAAGGAGGCAGTCTGCTGTTAGGGTCTTGTCACGACATGGGCGGCCGGCACGTTCCCAACCAGAATGCGACGGTCAACTATGTCGCGTTCAGAACACAGCGGGTCGCTATGTCGCGACCACAGCCGGGAGGGCTAACCCTTACAATCTAACAACAAAAAAACAATTCGTCCTTGAAATTAAGGGCGAAACTAGGGGAAGAAAGAGTAAACAAAGTACCTGTCACTCGAACAAGTAGGGAAACTGCTCCCGCATCTCGTCCTCACGCTCTCAAGTGGCCTCGCCACCTGCGCGGTGCTCCCAAACCACCTTCACGAGCGGGATCTACTTCCTGCGAAGCTGCTGCACCCTGCGGTCCACCACGCTGACTGGGTACTTCAGAACGGACAGGTCAGGGCGACCTCTAGCTATGAGTAGTCGAGTACATGCTGACGGATCTGGCATGTACTTCCTCAACTGCGACACGTGGAAGACGTCGTGGACACCTGCCAACTCAGACAGAAGAGCCAACCTGTAAGCGACCTCGCCAACCCGCTCCAGGATGGGAAAGGGGCCAACAAACCTCGGGCTAAGCTTGCCCCTCTTCCCAAACCTAAGAACGCCCTTGGTGGGCGAGATCTGAAGGAACACACTATCGTCGACCTCAAACTCAAGTGGCCTCGTGAACATCGGTGTAGCTCTTCTGCCTGCTCTGTGCTGTCTGCAACCTCTGCCTGATTAGCCTCGGTGTTTGCACACTGCTGCACCAACTCTGGACCCAGCAACTACCTCTCGCCAACCTCGTGCTAGTGCAATGGTGTCCTGCATGGTCGACCATACAGAGCCTCGTAGGGCGCCATCCCGATGCTGGAGTGAAAGCTATTATTATACGAAAACTCCACCATGGGAAGTGCGACTCCCACGTGCCGCCCCAGTCTAGGCAACATGCTCTCAACAAGTCCTCGAGGGTTTGAATGGTCCTCTCTGACTGCCCGTCTGTCTGTGGGTTGTAGACTGAACTCATCCTCAGCTCAGTGCCAAGTGCCCGCGGAAAGCTGCGCCAGAAATGAGAAGTGAACCTCGGATCTCTATCTGAGACAATAGAGACCGGGGTTTCGTGCAAAGGTACTACTCTGTCCAGAAACAACCGAGCCAGTCTATCTACTGACCACACTGCTCTGACTGGAAGAAGCGAGCGGTCTTTGTCAGCCTGTCGACGATGACCCAAACACTGTCGTGCCCTTGGAGAAGTCCGAGGTAAGCCAGAAACAAAGTCCATGGTGACGTGCTCCCACTTCCACACAAGATGGGAGGCGACTGCAAACTCACCACCAGGACGCTGGTGCTCTCCCTTCACCTGCTAACAGGTAAGCAGCGTAAAACAAGCTTAGCGATATCTCTCTTCTCATCCCGGCACCAAAAGAGTACCCTCAAGTTATGGTACATCATGGTGGAGCCAGAATATAGTATCGCGACTGGTGTGCCTCAACAAGTACCTCCTCCTTGACGTCGTCTGAATGTTGAGTCTGTCTCTGAACCGAACCTCGCTGTCCTCGTCTAGCACCACCTCAGGCAACAACAACACATCTGCCAAGATTACGTCTGCACTCTGCGCCTCAAGCACCTGCTGGTATATCAACAGATGAACTGTCATGCTGGCCAACACTTCTCTCTCCCCGAGGCTAGACGGTGTGAACACACCCTGAGTGGCATCCTCCAGAAGTTTCCAGTGTCTAACCAACAAAGAACTCAAGTGGGATCTCCAACTCAAAGCGTCTGCTATGACATTAGCCTTTCTCGGGTGATAGGAAGGGTAAAGTCGTAGTCCTTCAAGTACTCGAGCCACCTGTGCTGCCTGAGGTTGAGATTGAGATCTCCTTGTGTGAATACGTACTGTAAGCTGCGGTGATCCGTGATAACCTCGAACACCTCACCGTACAAGTAGTGGTCCACAACCTCAATGCGAACACGACCGTTGCAAACTCAGGTCGTGTGTCGGGTAGTGCTGCTCATGCTTCTTCAGCTGACGAGAAGCATAAGCAACTACTCGACATGCTGCATCAACACAGCACCCAAACCAGTACCTGACACGTCTGTGTAGACAATAAGTCGTTGATGTCGAAAGGTACCACAAGGATCGGAGCTGAAGTCAGCCAACTCTTCAACTCCTGAAAACTGCACTTGCACTCTACTGTCCACACAAACCGAGTCTCCCACCTGGTCAAACCGGTCAAAGGCTCTGCAACTCTGGCGAAGTCCTGCACAAACCTCCTGTAGTAGCCTGCCAGCCCCAGAAAACTACGAACCTCTGCAACTGTAGTGGGTTGGCCCCAAGAAACCACGGCCTCAACCTTGGCTGATCAACCGCCACACCTGCACCAGAAACAATGTGACCCAGGAAGTGCACCTCCTTTAGCCAAAATTCACACTTTCTGAATTTGGCATAAAGTTGGTGACTCCTCAAAGCCTGCAACACTAGCCTCAAGTGGACCTCATGCTCCTCTGCCGTCGTTGAGTAGACCAGGATGTTTCGACGAACACCACCACGAACCGGTCCAGGTACTCTCGGAAACACTGTCCATCAGCTCCATGAACGCTGCGGTGCATTCATGAGCCCAAAAGGCATCACGACAAACTCGAAGTGGCCGTAGTGGGCGAAAAGCTGATCTGGAAATGTCTAACTCGCGGATTCCAACTGGTAGTAACCTGACCTCAAGTCAATCTTCGAGAACACTGAAGCTGACTGCAACTGGTCGAACAAGTCATCGATCCTGGGCAAAGGATACTTGTTCTTCATGTCACCTGATTCAGTTGCCGATAATCAATGCACATTCTGAGGCTGCCATCCTTCTTCCTCACAAACAAAACAGGCACTTCCCATGGCGAACGCTATGACGAATGAAGCCCAACGCAAGAACTCCTCTAGTTGGCACTTCAACTCCCGTAGCTCCACCGGCGCCATCCGACACAGTGCCTTAGACGCAGGCATCGTCCCTGGAAGTAACTCAATGGAGAAGTCTACCTCCCCTCAGGCGGCAAGCCAGTAGATCCTCCAGAAACACCTCGGCAAACTCACAAACCATAGCCACATCTGAAACAAAATCTCACCAGAATCGAGAAACACACAAAGGCCAAGAAGCAACACAACCGTCTCGGATGATGCGCCGAGCTCTACAGAAAGAGACAAAGGGTCGATGGACAGACCGGGTACCTCGGAAGCAAAGCACAGGTGCTCCAGGTATCTCGAACCTCACGGTCTTCTGCTAACAATCTACCAGTGCAGAGTGCGCCTCCAACCAGTCCATGCCAAGAATGGCATCAAAGTCATGGAGCTGCAAGGCAACCTCTGGCTGGTAGCTGGTGCCCCGTACCTCTACATGGGACACCCTCCAAGTAACCAGGGTACGCACAAAGTCACCCGTCGGCAGCTCAACTGCAAGGTCACAGGCCGCTCCGGAGAAAACTCAGACAAGGAAGTAAAGAACTCCTGAAGCAAAACAGTGTGTGGCACCCAGATCAATCAAAACTCTAGCAGCTCTACCAAGGATGGGAACCATACCGACGACCAAATTAGAGGCCTCTACCTCCTCTCTGGTGATGTTCATCACCCGACCGCTACCACGCTACCATCGCTGAGCTTGCTGCTAGTAACGCCCTGGTGCTGCTGCTGGCGCTGCTGCTGTGGCTGCTGGTACTGACCCTGGTGCTGCTACTGGCACTGCGCTGGCTGGGGTGAACGGTACTGAACCTGAGGTGCCTGATGCTACTGCCTCAATGGACACTCTCGCTTGTAGTGACCCGACATTCCCACAGTGGTAACAACCCGAGTCCTACATGCTCTGCTCTGCTCCCTACTGCACCGACTGCTCCACTGGTTGCTGCTCCGACTGACGTTGCTGCTACTACTGCCTGTACTGACGCCTGCCTCCACGAGCGAACAACCACTTCAACTTCAAGTCAGGCCAGCACTGCCTGTCCCCGAAGAATAAGAAGAGGAAAACACTTCCTCGACTGCCCGAAGGGCGCTGGTACGGAGAAGACCTCCCTGAGCCCCGCTCTGCTATGGCTGAAACCCCACTCCCTCTCTAGGGCCGTAGCTCTTGCCACTGCCACTGCCAGGTGTCACAGAGGTGACCAGCCATGGCCCACCTCAAGTCTGAACGTAGCCCGCTAATGAACCGCTCGGTACGAGCCTGCTCACTAGCTGCCACGTGGGGGAACGTGTCGAAGTAGATTCAGAACCTCTGGTGGTACTGTCCCACGGTCAAGTCTCCCTAACCAACTCGTGGAACGGTCCCTCCTCTCATGGCAAACGTAGTCGGGAAGGAACTCGCCGTGAAAAGCCACCAGGAACTCTGCCCAAGTGATCTGGTTCAACTCCTGCCTGAAACTAGTCTGCCACACTGCTCTCCACCACTCGTGGGCTGACCCCTTCAGCTGATACACTGCTAACCTGACCTGATCCAGCTCTACACAGTCCATGGTCTCGAAGGTGCGCTCGAGCTCATGACCCAACTCTCTGCCCTATCTGGATCACGGTCACCAGAAAAAGTCGGAAGCCGAAGATGAAGAAACCTCTCCAGAAGCGACGTGTAGTCCTCGGGTGCTACCGCTGCAACTGGAGCTACTGCCGTACCACTGGGGGCACCTCTGGCTGAATTGGTGCTACCTGCGGGGTGGGTGGGTGCTTCTCCTCTGCTGCCATCTCTTCGAACTGCTGACCTCCTGCCGGCATCTGCTGGTACGGCTGGTACTGAGGGTACTCGGGTACTGCTGGCAATGTGGGTACTGCCAAGGACCCTGGAACATCGCTCTCCACCACTGCTCCATGACGGTTGGCAGGTGCTGGGTGGAACCACTGCTACTGCTGCTGGCGGCTGCTGTGGCTCTCCCTGCCGCAATGGAACGCCCTGCGCAATGGGTTCCCCAGGCTGCTCGAACTGCTGGGGCTGAGCGTCGATCGACACGTGCTCGGCTGTAACCATCCCGTCCGACTTGAATTGCTAATGCTCCACCAGCTCACAACACTGCCTGCGAGTGTGTCGAGGCATGTTCTGTAAAACAGACACAATAAGAAGTAACAGATAACTCCAGCAACTTAGCAGTGTTACTGTACTTCCTAAGGACTTACGTTATTACTTATTTCCACTACATTCATGATAGACCCCTTGCTCTGATACCACTGTAACGACCCCGGCGCCTGAACCCTCGGCTCCCACCAAGAATCTGAACATCGGGACCGCCGCCCACGGATCCGGAGATCTGAAAGGGCTAACGGATCGATCTAACAAGATATGTAATAGAGATAAATAACAACACGTACTAAAGTGCACCATAAGTGAACAAAGGTGTCCAACACTAGATAACAGTCTAGTACAGTCTTAAAGTAAATAAAGTACAAGTGCTGAAATAAACGGGAAAGAGAACACGTCCTTATGGGCATAACCCCGAGGGTGAAGTTCAACTGCTGGGGGGGAACACTGCCACTAGAGACGCCGACTACTGCTGGCCCGTCTCCTCAGTCCACCGCGGAGGGAGCTGCTGTGAAGTCTCACCTACAAAATAGGGAGTAAGCTTCACGAAGAAGCCCAGTAGGGACTACCAATCTCCTACTATTCTAACAGCAGAATAGAACTAAGTGCAAAAAATAAATAAAGTAGTAAAGTCTATTCTACTAAAACAGAGTCAAGTGCGGAAGCGTGAAAGAAACTACACGGTCATCGGTCGAGGCTACACAGTAGAACCGGAAAACCCGTGTAAACCAAGGCACCACAAGAACCCAGCTGTAAACACAAACAGTAGTCACTGCCTAGACAAGCACACTAGTTACAGAACGCTGAAGTTGTCAGCCGGTCAGGTGCGCCACGTGCCTTACCTCGACAACGGTCCATGCTTAGCCCTCCTGTGGAGTGATGTGAACTAAGAACAAACACAACTGCCATAGTCTGGTCGGACTACGGTCCCACTGACCCCTCTAAATGGTTCTGGAACCATGTAGAGTGAGGCAGTGAGAAAGGACTAGCTGGTCTGCACTATAAGAGCACCACACTACCTCAGAGAACCAGACCAGCTAAGAGAGCTCTACAAACGACTCCACGTCGATGTCCCCACCGTTTTCCCCTTCTGCTCCAAGTCCGTGACTTGAGCACGCCCGCCGCCCCGGAGAACTCCCTCTAACAGACGCGCGGGGCTGGGGGTCCCAGGTAACGGTAACAACCTGTCTCATTGACAAGCCCTCAGTGCCTAGCACCGGGCGAAGAGACTAGAGTAGCATTGCACTAGGAACAGCACAGTGCCAAGAAAATCGAGTCGCAGCGGAAGCGGAAACACAAACAGCTCGACAGTCCTCTCGGTCAGAGAGGCGACTCATAGGCCCATCGTGACCAGAGGCGATAGTTCTGCCTGTCGTGACAAGAAAACCGATGGCGGACCTTAAGCGCATCACGATAAGGTCACGACGGCTAAGAGTACCGCAACAAGCCTGAGTCGACTGATTGTGACACGTACCCCGTCGCGATCTTATCGCGACGGAGATGGAGATCACAATCGGCAAGACCCCGAACAACTGAACGCCAGCCACGTACCCATCGTGTAGCAAGATGCAGTAGGTCTGGGGCACGTTCAAGAGAACGCGATCACCGATATGTCGCGACCTGGTCGCGACTGGGAACCCCGTCGTGACCACAGCTGAGTGCCCAATAATGCAACCCATTACCACTCCAAAACCAAACACAAGGTACAAACGGGGAAGGGAAACATGGAGACAGAGAAACATGATAATATCATCCAAACCCCCCCAACAACCCACATGCATGCAAGGAAAAGCCAACTACACTCACATAGTCTCACATGCATCAAGTACTCTCATTACACCCATGCAACCCAAGCTGAATCAAGAATCCAAAACCATCCCATGAAAACCAGCACTAATTCACATCCTATTCATGAGTCTAGCCTTGGAGAAGGGGTTAGCCCTAGCATGGTAGAACTAGGGGATGGTTTGGGGGTCCCTACCTCAATATGAGATCCACCGAAGATGGGCCTTCTCGTAGGCTAGCACCCCTCCACCTCCGAGCTCCAACGCTCCAAGAGTCGCCTCTCTCTAGCCGAGCACCACCTCCTTGAGCCAATGGGAAGTTGCACACCAAACATGAAGAACACACAATAAGGAGGAGAAAAAAGGGGAGAAGATCTTCACAATCAGACCCCCAATTACACAACCCTCACAGCACAACCAACACTTACCAAGATGAGCCACAAGCCTCCTCCCCAAGATCCCACGGAGCACACACAAAGGGGAGATCGCCGGAGGAAGAAACACAGAGCAAAGAGGCAATGGGGCTTTTGCTCTCGACCAGAAACACTTAAACGCAGATAGTAAGAACGCAACGAACCTAGGCGTCGCGTTACCAACGCTAACGCGACATCCACCTGCGTCGCGATCTGCAATAGTCAGCCAGTCAACCACCCAATCGATGTGCATGTAAACCATGCATCAATCGCGACGGCAACCCATGTCGCGTTCATGCATGCACTTTGACACGTGGTGCAATTGTCCCGACAACAAGACGACAAGGAGACAGTTTTTTCAGGGTCCTGTCGCGACATGGGCGGCCGACGCGTTCCCAAATAGAAGCGACGGTCAACTATGTCACGTTCAGAACGCGACGGGTCGCTATGATGCGACCACACAGCCGGAGGGCTAACCCCTAAAGGTAACGGGATGTTACAGGAGCCCCCCCTGCCGATCCATTCCCTCTTCATTGAAACGACACCTTCACCCCTGCCGATTCACCTCCCATTCCCCCTTTCCATTTGATGACTCTCCTTTGTTCCACTAATCACATAAGAAAGAATAAATAATGATGACACTAATAGCAAACAATATGACAATGTTTACCATAATAAAATGCTCTCTGTCAAATAGATATTTTGTTCCTTTACGTTCTTTATTGGATGTTTCCTTTTCAAGCCACAATGTCTTTTATTCTGACGATTAATCAAGGGTTTTATCTGTCTGAGAGATGTAATTAACATCGTTGCACTTAGGAAACGACGGGATTTTGGTCCCGGCCCGATACACATTTTCGTTGGACGAAGTCAAACGATGCGCAAAAAGATTTAAAGTCCTTCGACTCTCGGAGGTAGAACATGTTATCACTGACGTGACTAGTACACCTATGTTATGCGATTGCCGATTCATCTCTCGTCACTGCGGCTTGATTAGCGTTCGATGGGACTTGAATCTTAAATGTGCATCCACATGCACATGAGAACATGATAAAAATCCATAACAATAAGAATTTCGGATGGATTATCACAAATCCATTTCCACAATATAATATATAAATATATAATATCTATTGTTAATCTTTTTATTAGAGAATATTTGGACATTTATATTTTTTTAATGTTTTACAGATTTTTTTATTTTTGATCACTTAATATCTTTTATTAAGTTTATATTTCCGAAGTGGATAATATCCGTATCGCTTAGAATCAAAAAATTATCCGATTAAATTATCCGCTCTGTTCCCGAATTATATTCGGAGCGGATACGAATTATCCGATTAACTATTCGGATCGGAATCAGAAAATTTATATCCGTGTTCGCTCCGTTTGCAGCCCTAACACCCAAGAGTCAAAGCACGCTCCACCCACCTCATGGGGGTGTCCACTGCGCTATGCGCACGGACTAATATATATAAGATTTTGTTTCTCTAAGATGGGGTAGAACATTTTTTTTTTATCGTTTGGATATTGATACGTTCTGATCAAATTTTATTTAAAGTTTATTGTAAGACAAGACTGGTTTTCGAAACTACACAAGTGAGTGTAATACCTATCAAACTCGTCTATTTGACGTTCTCTTTAAATAGAAGATTTGTTTTACACAGTACCCAGCAACTGTTTCCAACTATACAAGTGAGTGTAATAGCTATTTAATGGATATTCTGGCTTTGAAAGTCTAACTGTGGGAAATAAATTTCCTATAATTCCTTCACCTGGTACAGGTATATAATTAGCATAATGGCACGAGATAAGACTTATATGTAAGGAGACGCTAGTATTGCCAGAGGTATATACTAGCACATTCTGCCCATATGACGTAAAAAAGATAGAGAAATATAAAGCCCACAAACTTGCGAGGAAACCTTCCTCCTCCACGAAGACATTCAGATTATAGCACTGTGGATAATCTTTAATGTTTCCAACTTTCTTCCCAAGTATCTCAGCAAAAATTCAGCATACCACTACTTAGTAGGGACAAGTTCTACCTGGCAGTATCCCTTTGGCTGGGTTCAAACCCAGATTCTTGTAAGACAAGCTTAAAAGAGAAGAAACTCATGGAAAGCCAACACACGCACACACCTCTCTGTTCCTGGAACCCCCCTGAGTACCATTCCATAGTGGGTGGTAAGACAGGGACAAGGAAACTTCACCATGCAGATGGGAACTTTGTGAAGCAACATATATAGAAGCGTAGAAGGGCCTTATAAGCAACAGGAATGTGTAGAATCGTAAGGAGCTGCGGTCATTATCAAATTGGGTCGGAAATAAGGACATATGGGCTATCCTCCTCTGATCAAAGTAGCTGCTACACAGAATCATTGGTCTATTTCTTTCCTTAGATATGATCCGCAAATTGGTCGGCTCCTGGAGGTCTCAGAGGGTGTTCAGTCCAACTTGTTTTCCATTTTCAAGATGGTAGGAGCACTTCAATCTGGAAGGAGAACTGGATTCATGGCTACACCAAGAGAGGACTCAGTCCCAAGCTGACCTTCAGAGGAACTAAACCCAAGCTAGCTACTTGCAGAAATCATCCATGCTAATTGCTGGAACTTGCCCTTCTACAAGACATGAATCTTTGGGGAAGATATCTTAGCATTCTATGAATCCAAGATTATATTTCTTCTATGAGCAATCTCTACTCGCATCAACATCCAGAGGAAAAATGTAGTGCACAAAGTGTTTGTGTAATAAAAAGTTTTAATGCTCAGAGCTCCAAAATCCTCCCTTTCTTTCTGGAAAATTAAGTACCAATAACGCTGGTGCCTGCAAGTGACAGATGAGCTTCTAAAGTGCCTACTATCAGATCTGCTTATGCTCAGTTTGCCATAGGGTACCAGACAGTTGAAAATATGATGTCCCTATATGACCCGGAATTAGAGCTGTCTGAAAAAGCTCTCCTAGATCTTACTGTCATCCTAATCTTAATCTGGTCACCTTTCATGGGAGATGAGTCCCCACTTGCCAAGATCAGTGACAAGTCTATATATATCATCAGACTCTATCCGTTTATAAGAAGGCACATTTGGAATACCAGATGTAAATGCTCTAACAGAGACCAAGATCGATATGTGTGTGATCGGTAAGCTATGAGTGTGCGACAAAGATCGAACAAGAAGATTTCATAGCAAAATAGATAAATCAAATTACAGAGAGACAGAATTTTTTTTACATGATTGGACAAACCTACATCCATAGATAGAGCTGAAAGACTTCATTATGATATATAAGAAATATAAAATGAAAAGATGCTCATACGATGTCCCTGAATGATCTGATCCCCAAATGGAGTACAACACCAATCTCTTTGATTACAAAAGGTGTTCTTAAGTCGCACACCACCAGATAAATGCAGCCTCTGCAACCACTCTAAAGAAAATCCCTACACATTCTTACGAAAGAAAATGTGAGAGGACATAACCTAGAGAGAAAGAGGAGGCATGCATGGGTGCATTTCCTAAGTGGCATCGGGCTTAGCTCTTCTTCAGGTTAGTCGGTATCATGGGACACATAAAAGGATAAAACAGTCCACAAAGACTCACTACAAGAAAAAAATGCATATGTCGTTAGTTTATAATTGTTGATAAATGATGCAAAGCCGTTGACATATATCTATATCTACTGTTATGTAGATGTTGCCAAAGTCGTTAACAAATTGGCCCTCGACTTATGTTTGTCAACGACCACTCATAATTGTCGACATATGAATCATATGTCAGCGACTAATATCCGCCGACATATGTGGGATATTATGGAAATATATTTTGTGATCCATCAAATTATTTTCATTTAATATTATATTTATCATATTCTCATGTGTGTAACTGCATGTTACAAATTTAAGTCCCGTTTAGTGCTAAGCAGGTCACTATGTCGAAAGATGAATTGATAACCGTAGAGCGCAGGCATGTCAGTCACGTAAGTGACAACATATTCTGCTTCCAAGAGTCGGAGGACTTTGAGTCTATTTGTGCGTCATTTGACGAAGTGGAGATCGGGTCGGGACCAATATCCCGTCGTTGCCTAAGCGCAGCGACGTTAATTACATCTTTCTGAGAGAGAAAACTATTGATTAATCGTCTGAATAAGAGAGTCTTCTGTAACGGAAACATCTGATAAAAGAAATGCACAATGATGTAAAATTGATTGCGCCTAACGTGAGATGATCAAAAGATAACACCTGATGTATTTTGAGATTATTTTAGAATTATTAGAGAGGATTGAATTTGTTTCAACATTATTGCTTTGATTTGATTTTGTTCTTTTATATTTTTATCATGTTTGGTTGTTTTGGGTTATTTTTATTATTATTAATTGGTCTTTTGGTTTGACATTTTGATTGCTCAATTTGACGTAAAGCTTTATTTGATTTCAGATCTCTTTTCATTTTAATTTGCTTCTCTTTAATTTATTCGAATTTGAAATTTTATTTGAATTTTGTTCAAGGTTAAAATGTTGACCCAGAGTTATTTGATTTGTTTTTTTTTGTAAGATTGTTTTATTTGATTTTTAAATTTTGGGTTTGCTTTGACGTCATTTTTTATTGCATTTGTTTTTTGTTGTTAGATTTGATTTAAAATTATTCATGTCTATTTTTATCATTTGATTTGCAATTTCTTTTCTTCTTCTTCTTTCTTTTCTTTGATATGAAATTAACATGTTGCATTTTCTTTGAATTTGATTTAAAGTTATAACATTTAAATCTATTTTAGATGATTGATTTATTAATTCTCTTTATGAATTGTTATATTTTTTAATTGTTTATTAATTATGATCTCATTAGTCTTATCCCTTTACCCTTTTTTCCTTAATTATTTCTGGTTGGTTAAATGGGGGAGGTGGTGTGTGTCTGTGTGAAGTGGGTTAATTGTAGACATGGAACGGTGGTTGTGTGTAAAAAGAAAAGTTGATATGGGGGGAATTTATGCATGTGCTTGTGTGTGTGTGCTGGAGAATAGGTGGTAGTGGATGGAGAGTGGGGGGGGGGGGGGGGGGGGGGGCATGATGAGTGGAGGTGGTGCATTAAATGAGGAGAGAGTGTGTGGAGTGATATTTTAAAGAGCACCGCTTGGTGCACCAAGCGATGCAAACTACACCTCCATTGGGGGGGTTGTGCTCACCCAATGGGTGTAATGACATCACCCCACCCAATGGGTGGGATTGCTTGTTGCAAATCGCCGACAAGGCGGTTTGCAACAAGCATTTCCCTATTTTAAAAGGGGCCACATGGGGGTTTTGAGGGAATCGATTGGCTCTCCAAAAGGGGGGTAATCGATTATGGTGTTTTAAAATGAGGGAATCAGAAGGCCAAATGGGGGAATCGATGTGGGATGGATTGAGGTATTTTAAGAATGGGTAATTGGTGTGGGATAGATTTGGGTATTTTAAGAATGGGGTAATCGGTAGGCCATGGATTAGGGGGGGTCTTGATCGATTGGTTCTTTTGTTATTATTTTTTTATAGTTTTCTGTACATTTATTTATGTTATTATTTTCTTCTCTTATTTCTGTTCTCTTTTCCCTCTTCAAGAACTTTTATCATTGTTGGCATTTTTTCTTTTGCTCTTTATTTCTGTTCGTTTCATTCATCATTTTTTTAAAATTATTTTCTGTTAACAATATTGTTATTATTATTGATCACCTATCGTTATTATTATTATTATATTATATTAATGTTATTCATTTCATCTATTGGTTAGCGCATTTGTTATGCCGAGAAAACCACGTTTGCTGCGTCGACACTTTTATTCATTCACACATACATGTGATATAAATTGGTAAGTATGGCCGGAGGGAGAAAACTCAAATCATTAAACCAGCGGAAACTCGGACGTATCATACGACCCGACGTAATGGCAACCCATCCCTGCCCACCATATGTCGGGGTGGTGCCCGCAGATGTCCACCTACAGACCCGAGATGGCACCGACGGGACAATGTTCACACCGATGGCTACTTGATGTTTGCCTTTGGCACCGGGCCACAATACAAGTTATCTGGCAGCCATGTTGTAGAAGCATATTCGAAAATCATCAATAAAGGCTGACGAAATACACAATTTGCGTCAGGTCTTATGGTGATGGGTCAGTCATTAGCTCACCTTGCAGCCGGAATCAGTGCATCACTATAAAAGAACCTTTTAAAGGTTAAATGGTGACACACAAGTTCATACGGTAGCAACCAAGTTATACGGTGGCACCCTTGATATGGTGACAGATCTGATTCGGTGGCACTGCACGGAGCCACGAGACCACTGATTCGGTGGCCTGTGCAGGTCACCGGGTCAGGTTGATTCAGCGGCCTGACCCACCGAGTCAAGGTGATTCGGCGGCCTGCACAGACCCATCGGGTCAGAGTGATCGG
>CM024761.1:18683909-18782488 GCA_014218235.1 Colocasia esculenta | reverse complement strand
CACACATTCATAAGAGCAAAATCAAATACAATAGGATGCTATTCTTTTTACTCGTACACAGTTACTTATCTTGTTGATCTAGTAACCCTTGGTTCTTTAGTTCCAGATGAGGAGTATGAGATCCTATAGCTCTCAAACAGTGTGGAGGCATGCAGTGATACCCCCATCAATATGAATTGAGTGATGCATTGTAATCAGATTGATATCATGTTCTAGATATATTCCATCTTTTTGCAGGATATGTATCCTCTCAATTTCTTTTGCATAATCTATGCATGCCCAGAGCTACTAATTCCACATCAACATATACATATAGTGTCACGCCCCTCCAATTTAGCAGTGGAATAAATTGGGGAACATGAGCAAAGTGTATGGTAACGTAAATTGCGCATACAATCACAAATAATCATAGCAACTAATGTACAATAATTGCAAAAACTCTTTTTTTTATTAATAAATCACCTAAATTATTACAACCCTAATTCTGAGCCAAACATAGGGCTCAATAACATCATTACATTGGAAAGATAACTAAGCAAATATCTAACTAAACCCTATGATACTATGGTCATTGCATCGTTATGACTCCAGGTCGCTCATCAGTCCGATCCATTCCTGGTGGTGTGTGTAGGTCATCATCCGACTTACCTGAAACACATATAACAAATAGCACAGGGTCAGCGATAACGCTTAGTAGGACTTAATATCTCGTGTAAGCAGGCATGTTTTAAGTGATTCATGTCTTGTAAAGCAGGATAACTAGAGAGAACATTCAAGTATAGTCAAGAGAGTAATAGCACACGATAGCAAGAGAACGATAAAACTTCCAAAAGAGTATATGCAAAACTAGCATGATAATGGATTGGCCATGTAACGAATAGCACGTAAGTTGCACAACAGTGCACTAGTAACGATAGCACGTAACAATGATCGATTATTTTATCATCTGAGAGAATATAGTATAGTGATTGATTGATTGTCATAGATTAATCTTGGTAATTTAAATGGCGTTGAGTGTATGCCACACACCCTGATCATTGTTACTCCCATGGGAAAATGGCACTCTTCGGCGCCTCTCCCTAGGACCAGATCGGCCCTATTGCCTGGCATTGGTTATGTTTGTTATCTTAGACAATCAATTGCATGGCCAAATATAGTACCAAGAATAGATGAGAGTAGTGGACGAATAGACGAGAATGTAAGAGTATGTCAACATATGAGTATAGAGATAGTAGATGAGATAGGGACATATTCGATAAACAGATGATAGTAACAGTTGCACAGCACTAGTTCGTGTGCCGGAAGTCCGTAGAAGTCACAACCGCCCATTAAACGTGCTTATGAACACAGGCTAGAGTTTCGACAGATCTTCCAAGGTAGAGAGAACAAACTAAGGCCATTCGATCATGTTGATCCCTAGTGATGTAAAAGGTTTTAAGGGTACAACCAGCTTGTCGGCAATGGACGTCCGCCAATGCCAAGGAGACTTACGGAGGCTTGGACAATGAGTCCCTGATCCTGTTAGGAGTATTCCCAACAGAGAGTGGTCCAAGACAAGAAAGAAGGGTGTAAAAACAAGTGTCTGTCTTGCCTCGAGTGCTCGAGGTAAGGGACGCGATAACGGTACACGAAACGCGAATAAAACGAAGACACGTGTCATTTAAATAATTGGGAGATTAAGTGAATAATTACACTTAATTACTAGATATCTTATTGAGTATTTTAATAAGGTCTCATGGCAAACATAATGTTTAGTGTGTGCAAGTGTTAAGAAATCGTGAGAGCATGAATATTGTGCACACATCTTTTAAATTAATAAAATCATGAGAATATACCCAATATTGCTTAACAGGTCGTTACTGTTCATAATCGTGCATAATTAAGTTTAAACAAGGGTTAAATGGTATTATAGAAGGGGTATGTGTGCAATTTAAGGTTCTGGCGACAGTTTGAAATCATGACGGGGGTCCCCGTTGCGTTTCATGTCGCGACGGGTGGTCCGGCCGCGTTCTGCTGAACTGGCCGGGTTCATGATGGCGGGGTGAAGCTGCGACGGCTCGGCCGTCGCGTTTATGACGCGCGATCTGGCCGTTCGTGACCCTTTATGAGATCGCGACAGGTTGGGCTGTCATGATTTCAGAGGGCGGTCCGACCCAGAAAGAGGAAACGACCTTTTTTAGGTTGGGTCATCCTTCCAAGCATGATAGGGTCATTTAAATTCTGTATAAAATTGTAGGAACATCCAAAATCATGAAACTAGTTTCGAATGAAAGTAAACATGTAGATGTATCAACATGCACAGGAATTAGAAATAACACGTATTGGGCATGCTTTAATTAGGTTCATTTCGGTGACCCAAAACATGTATAGTCATGGAAAATGATTTAATTCGCATAGGATGCATGATGAAAATTAGGGAAATAGGATCATTCGAAGGCTAGCATCATGCAGTATTTATGATAAAATTTGCAAGGCATGTAATCGAGTATATACATGGATTGAAGTCAAACAGATGGTTCGGTACATGATGATGACAGAGATTAGAGTATTTAATACTCTCTCATGAGCAACAAAATGAGGGCAATTATAGGCTTTGATAGAGGGAATCAAGGTCTACTTATGGTCGAGTTTAATTAGGTTAAGCTTGAGAGATTGCCTACCTTTTTGCGCTGTAAAGATCCTTGGTTTGGGGAGACGAAATTTCCAAGTCCTCCTTGCTCCAAGCCTCCTTCTTCTTGCTCCCCACATCCACCTCTTCTCCTCGTCCTCCAATGCTCTCCGGCAACAAAAGGACTTGGTAACATGAATTAGAGGTCTATTAGGTTTTAAGAGTCCAACCTTTCTCCAACTCTTCCTTCTCCTCTTAGCTACGAATTTCCATGTATATCTTCCTATTTTCTTGCATTTATCCACCTAATTGGACAGGGAGAAGTCCATTTTGTGGGTAGAGGGTTTGGGTAGGTCTAGGACTCTTGTAGAGATATATATAAGCTATTTTAGTCATTATCTTACCCTTTTTAATTTATTAATAATTTACTCTGAATTCCACATTTTCTCCCCCTTTTCTGGCATCTATCACCTCTTGACTTGAGGAGAGATCTAATTCATAACTAAGGATTGGGGTTAAGTCTAGGTCTCTTTTTTAGATATATATAGTCATTTTAATGATTTAATTGATCCTTTTTAATTATAAAATACTATAGTTACGAATTTTATAATATTTTCCTTTTATTATATCATTTTAAACTCATTTAATATGAGCATCCTATATTTAACCCAATTGTCTCTTATCTAAATCCCCTTTTTAGATTAGGATAGAGCTATATTGAATTAAATTAGGTTAGACTTTTTTTAAGATAATTATGAGTTAAAATAGTCATTATCTTAACCCTTTTTTTTTATTAATATTTTAGGTACGATTTAGCTTTAAATATTTCCTATCCAACAATGGGCTTTAGCTTTTGGCCCAATAACTTATGTATGGCTCATTTGTACAACTCATATACTTAATTTACTTAATGGTTTTTTAATATCCTTTTATTAGAAAATTTATTCATGGGCCAAGATTATCCCTTGGTCCAATTATCATAATGGTTATCAACCCATATTGTTAAAGTCTACTCACATGTTTATTTTAATTTTTAATCCACTTTGGCTCATATATAATGGATTTTCTGACTTATTCCTTAATTACGATATTAAGTCGCAACAATTATTAAACTTGGTCCATATGATTTTTCTATGCCCAAATTTTTGATGTGTCATTTGAGAATATTATTTAACGTGTAACTAGTATTTTTACAAAATTTTTGTATGGGTTTTTTACGCATGCAATAACGATGTATACCTTTAAACTATTTGAATTTATTAATTGACAAATTTTCAATTTATCTATAATTTTAAATTAATAATTTTCTGGGGTACTACACCTCCCCCTCTTAAAACAATTTGGTCCCCAAATTCCATGACTACTCGTTTACATATGAATCAATTATTGTAAAAGGTATTAATCATTATGAGTTCAGAGATACCTTCCATGGTTCCCACTTCTTGATTTGGAGAGTGTTGTGCCGGTACTTCCGGTGTATGTTGCTGTTTTGATTCCTCATAACATTAGTCCTTGAATTGTGGGCAGTCTCTAATCTTGTGGTCTGGGCTGCTATATCGCAAAACATTTTCCTTATTTCCACCAGCAATCCTCCGACGTTTGGCCCCTCCTATCGCAGTGCTTGCATCACCCTCTGCGAATAAGGCTAATTGTATGTCGTTCTCTTATTCTTCTTTTTTTTTTTCTCTTATCACCGTTTGGATGATTCTCTATTGTCATAGAGTAAGAGATCTTTGTTGTTAGTGGACAGTTCCTTTAGAAGAGGGCAGTCTTGTATCTGATGCTCCAAACTGCCACAACGTAGACATGCACCCACTCTTCGCCAACATTCCTTAGCCACATGACCCGACTTACTACAATGACGGCAGATAATCTTGTAAAAATTCTCGCTACTACGTTCCTTCTGTGGGTTTGCCTCCTTGCTATGGTGTGTCTCTCTTCCCATTCTTTTGGTTGCTTTTCTAATCTTTTTGGTCGTTCTTAGGCTTCTTCTAGAGGTTAGGCGACTTGCCGACAAGTCCGAATTAGCTTTTGAGTTGACCTCATTTCGTCTTGTAGTGGCATACATTCGGCGTCCTTAAGAGTTCCTTCAAGAAATAAGGTTTGGTATTAGGATACTATAGTAGCATTAAGCTGATACATGTATAATGTAATATTTAAATCTTAACCATGCTTCTACCCAATCCTCACATAGGTATGGTGGTTGACTTAGACACTTGTCAGGGCAGTTCACCTAGAACATCATAACTTAAATATCCTAATAAGGACATCCTAGACTTTGATACCAAATGTCACGCCCCTCCAATTTAGCAGCGAAAAAATTGAGGGAACGTGAGCAGAGTGTATGGTAACGTAAATTGCGCATACAATCGTAATAATCAGAGCAACTAATGTACAATAATTGTAATAAAGTCTTTATTTATTAATAAATCACCTAAACTATTACAACCACAAATTCTGAGCCAAACATAGGCTCATAACATCATTACATTGGAAAGGATAACTAAGCAAATATCTAACTAAACCTATGATACTAAGGTCATTCCATCGCCATGACTCCAGGTCGCTCATCACTCTGGTCCTTTCCCGTTGGTTGTGTAGGGTCATCATCCGACTTACCTAAAACACATATAAAAAATAGCACAGGGTGAGCGATAACGCTCATAGGACCTAATTCTCGTGTAAATAGACATGCTTTAAGTGATTCATGTCTTGTAAAGTGGGATAACTAGAGAGAACATTCAAGTATAGTCAAGAGAGTAATACACACATAGCAAGAGAACGATAAAACTTCCAAAAAAACTATATGCAAAACTAGCATGATAATGGATTGGCCATGTAACGAAATAGCACGTAAAGTTGCACAACAGTGCACTAGTAACGATAGCACGTAACATTGATCGATTATTTTATCATCTGAGAGAATATAGTATAGTGATTGATTGATTGTCATAGATTAAATCTTGGTAATTTAAATGGCGTTGAGTGTATGCCACACACCCTGATCATTGTTACTCCCATGGGAAAATGGCACTCTTCGGGCGCTCTCCCTAGGACCAGATCGGGCCCTATTGCCTGGCATTGGTTATGTTTGTTATCTTAGACAATCAATTGCATGGCCAAATATAGTACCAAGAATAGATGAGAGTAGTGGACGAATAGACGAGAATGTAAAGAGTATGTCAACAGATGAGAGTATAGAGATAGTAGATGAGATAGGGACATATTCGATAAACAGATGATAGTAACAGTTGCACAGCACTAGGTCGTGTGCCGGAAGTCCGGTAGAAGTCACAACCGCCCATTAGCCGTGCTTATGAAACAGGCCAGAGTTCCGGCGTGATCTTCTAAGGTAAGAGAGAACAAACTAAGCCGTTGGATCATGTTGATCCTAGTGGTGTAAAGGGTTTTAAGGTACAACCCTCGTCAGAAATGGACGTCCGCCAAGGCCAAGGAGACTTACGGAGGCCTTGACAGGAGTCCCTGATCCTGTTAGGAGTATTCCAACAGAGAGGTGTCTAAGGTAAGAAAGAAGGGTGTAAAAACAAATGTCTGTCTTGCCTCGAGTGCTCAAGGCAGAGGGATGAATAAGGTACACGAGCGCGAATAAAACGAAGACAAGTGTCATTTAAATAATTAGGAGATTAAGTGAATATTACACTTAATTACCAGATTTATTATTGAGTGTAACACCCGGTGTCCCGGCTTCCGTCCGGTGTCGTGGGATGACTGGCCACTGACGCGTCCAGGCTGGGTGACGCGTTGGTGTCGCGGCGTGGTGTCCACCGCGATAGTCATCTGTGTCGCGACGTCCGGTGCGTCGATTTCTCATCGCATCTTGGTGTAACTCCTCGGGTTCTGTGTGCCTTGGCATTGATCTTGGGATCGAGTCGGGCAGGAGTGTCGCGTTCTGAACGCGACATGTTCCCTGTCGCCTTCTGGTTGGGAGGCGACGGCCCCTGTGTCGCGTTCCGGTTGTCGTTGTGGCTGTGTGCCACGTGTCCGCATCGCAGGTGTGAAGGCGACGTGCCAGGTGTCGCGTTCACCTGAGGCGCCTGGCGCACGCACACGTGGTCTGGCGCCTGTCGGCCTGTCAGAGGTCTTGTCGGAACTTTTGAGAAGGCGACGTGGGGGGTGTCGCGTTCCTGTTGGGAACGCGACAGGATCTTGTCGTGTTCTCAGGTTCCGAGGGCTTAAGGCCGTTGGCCCCTCCTTTCTTTCTTCCCCCTTTTCTTCCTCTCTCCCTTTTCCCCTCTTCTCAGGCGGTGGAGGGCTCCCTCCGGCGATCCAGCGCTGTGGAGCAGTCGGGAGCTCGTGCGGAGCGGCGGCGCGTGCGTGGAGCGAGGAGGAGGCGGCCACCAACGCGAGGGCCCCTTCGTGGGGTGGTTTTTCCGTTCTAAGGTAGGGATTTCTTGTGCCCTCTCCCATCCGAGTGGATCGGGAGCCCTCGGGGTTTTGTAGTTAGATTTACAGCTTTCCCCATGCTCCCCTCCCCGTGTGTGCTTGTGTGGTAGCTGGGGGACCATGGTTGGCCCCCATGCTCCGTTTGGGGCTCAGCCTGTGATCGCGACAGGGTGGCTGTCGCGATACCAGTCTGGAGGCGACGAGCAACCTGTCGCCTTCGGGTAGCGACAGGTTGGCCATCGCGTTCCCCTTTGCCCTTCAGTTCCGGTTTTGTTCTGAAGGTAGCACCTTAGCTGTCGCCTTCGGGTTTGCGACAGGGCAGTCGTCGCGTTCTACCTTGGGGTAGCGACGATTCCTGGTCGCCTTCTCGCCTCCGTGCCGTTTGGCTACGGGCCAATGGCCCCGCTTGAGGTCCGGCCTTTTGACGCTAACGCGACAGGTCGATATGTCGCGTTCAGGTCAGAAGGCGGCCCCCTGGTCATCGTGACCTGGTAGCGACAGGCTGGCTGTCGCCTTCCTGTTCTGAAGGCGACACACTTGTGGTCGCGATCAGGTTGTTCTGGCTTTTGTTCTGCTTTGCGGTGTTCCGACTTCTCGTGCCGTGCCGTGTGTGCCGGCGTTGGTCGACGGCCCCTCCGGGGTTTCCTGAAGGGTGCCGTGTGTGCCCGTGCCTGCTGGGCTTGTCTTGGTTACATCAGTTGTGCGTTTTTGTGGTGATTGCCCCGCCTGTTCTCTTTTTGCCCGGTGCTCTACACTTGAGGGCTTGTCCCATTTAGAGGTGTCTCCATTTCCTGGGACCCCCATCCTCGGAGCCTGTTGAGGGAGTACTCCGGGCTACGAGTGTGCTCGAGTTGGCAGCCCACGTGAGCGGACTCTGAGCTGAGGGGAAAATGAGGTTTGGGCAGCGGCGATGAGTCGTTTGTAGAGCTCTCTTGTGTTGGGTCTGAGACGTCGAGGAGTTTGGAGTTCCTGACGCAGACCAGACAGTCCTTTGTCTCACTGCCTCTCTCTGCATTATTCCGGAGCCACGTAGTGGTGCTAGGCGTGAGGCACAGCTTGGCCAGGCTGCGGTGTTGCGTGTGTTGGGTGTTTCTGTGGCGGCTCTGTCTCGCCCTTCGCGAGGGCGGAGGCAGGAGCTAGGCTAGTGAGCGGAGGGCGTGGACAGCGTGTCCCCCTCTTGGCTGCTAGCGGCGGTGGCTTGGTTGCTGTTGTTGTGACGACGTTTTCCTCACGACGTTTCCAAGTGTTCCTCGTTGCCCGAGCTTGCATGGTGGTTATAGCCCAGCTGTGCCTAGTTTCCGTGGGCGTCGTTGGTCTGGCCTTGGGCAGACCCGTGCTTCTGGTGGTTCCGCTTCGGTGTTCTCTCGGTTCCGTGGTCTCGTTCTTGGGTGCCAGCCCGTGATGGCACCGGCGTGTAGCTTCCCGACCGTGGTGTGTCCGGGGTCCGGGGTGGTTCTGCTTGTATGCCCTCGACCTTGTAGAGGTCTGAGGTGGCCGTGCTTGCGGTGAGACATTGTTCTCACTTGGTTGTTCCGTGGTCTCGGCAGGTGTGCCGAGCGCTGCTTCCGCTTTGTGCCCGACTCCGTTGGTTTCTGCGGGAGTCGTGTGTGTGCCACGACCTTGGTTGGTGGTCGTGGCGTTGTACTGTTCTCTTCCGCTGCTTAGTAGTACCATGCTGTAGGTGTTACGCCTTTACAGCTTCCTAGTTTAGTTTCCTGTTTTCGGAGTTCCTGCTGCTCTGGCCGGTGAGGGACTGGTAATCCCTACTGGGCCTTGTTTGCGAGGCTCACCCCCCCTACTTCCTTCAGCTAGGGGCTCGTCGTCACGGGAGCTCGGTGTGTCGGGTTGCGGAGGCGGCTGTGGCGCCGCGTTGTTGTCAGCACAGTGAGAGCAAGCGTTGTGAGCTCTTGTAGCCCGAGTGAGCTGAGAGCTGTGTTTTGCAAGTTCTCGGTATGCCCCTTAAGGACTGCACCTTTCTTCTTGTACCTGTGCTTTTGCTTGGGACGCGTTGTACCACCCTTTTGTATAATGTACAATTGTTATAGTTATTCGAATTCAGTACATATCACTAGACTTGTTCATATAACCCTTCCGGTCTTCGGATCCGTGGGTGGCGACGCGAACTTCGGGCCCTGGTGGGGTCCGGAGGGTCGGGTCGTTACAGTTGGTATCAGAGCGAGGTCTACTGAGATTTGTAAGGATTAATAAGTATAGCTGTCCCAAAGGAAGGTACTAGTGCGCTACTGACACCGTCCGACTAGTGTTAGGCTTGTGCCTTTGATTGTTTTGCAGGTGTGCGGCTTTCCTGCAAGTTCGTGCGCGTGCTGCAAGTTGCAGTTGTTGCTGTGCCGCGTGCGTGATGAGTGTGGTCGCTCGGTGTGTTCGTGCCGTAGCGGCGCGTTGGCGCTGGACTCGCGGCAGTGGTCTTTTCCGTATGGAGGACACTTGCAGGCAAGTCCAGGTGCGGTGCTCCTGGTCGTCTCCGGCATTTGGGTGTGTGCGTGCCGCGAAGGCTGAGAGAGCCTGCGTGTGGTGTGTCCTTCACCGGTGCAGAGTTGTGGTCTGTGGAACCGGTGGAAGGTGTCTCTGCCTTGTTGGCTGCCCCTTTGTTGTTGGGGTGTGTGTTGTCGTTGTTGTGTATTGGCCTCGTGTGCCTGTGCGCCGTTGTGCGCTGTGCTCGGGACGCCGAGCTGAGCAGGTGTTTTGTGTGCCGTGTTGCACCGCTAGTTGAGCGCTGCGACACTCGTCTGTGGTTGTTGTCAGCCTGGCGCTGGCTGGTTGTGAACTTAGTGAGGTGCTCCTGGAGTTCTTCTCTGTTGGTTCTGGTGGTAATGAGGTTTCCCCAGAGCTGTGTTGTGCGCGTTTCTGGTTGCTGTTGCGTTGCCCTCTAGGCTGAGGTGCATCGCTGGTTGCCCTGTGTTCTGGTGAGGTTTCCCAGAACCGTTTGCTGTTGTCCTGGTGAGGTTTCTCTTAGGACCGTTTCGCGCTCGTTTCTGCTGTTGTTGTGCTACCTCAGAGTCTGAGGGCGCTGTTGGTTTGGCTGGTGCGTTCTGGAGGGTTTTTCCCAGAGCGGTGCCTTGGTGGTTCAGGTGGAGGTTCTCCCAGGACCAGCTTGTGTTGCTTCTGCAGTTTTTCTTACTGCAGTGTCCTTTCTGATGGTTCGTGTTGTTGGGTTGTTTGGTTGTGCATTCTGGTGAAGGTTCTTCCCAGGATCGCCCTTTGTCGCTTCTGGTGGAGGTTCTTCCCAGGAGTGCTCTGTGTTTGTTTTGGCCACCGTTGTGTTGCCCCTGTGGTTCGAAGTGTGCCATTTGGTTGGGCTGCGTTCTAGTGAGGTTTCTCCCAGGATGGCTCTTGGCGCTTTTGGTGGAGGTTCTCCCCAAGCTGCTTCGTGTTGTTGTGGTTGTCGCTGCTCACTCTCTCTCGGTGGAGATGAGCGTCGTTGTTTGTCGGTTGGACTGTCAGTGCTGCAGTCTGCTTGGGCGTTGTCGGTCAAAGTGTTGTGCGCTTGGCCGTGCGTCTGGCCGCTGCGTTGGCTAGCTGGTCTTGTTAGTCTTTTCCAAGTGTTCTCGGCCGTGCCGTTGACTCTGTGTATCCCCGGGGTGCGGGCGGTCGGCTTCGTTTTCGGTGCATGGCGTGCTCTCGCAGATGGTGGTCTGGTGAGTGCCGTAGGTGCTCGGCTGGCTGTGCTTCTTGTGGAAGCACTAGTCTTGCGTTATGGTTTGCCTCTCGCGCGTGGAAGAGACTCGTTGCGGTGCGTGTCTCCTTCCTCTGTTTTCCGTTGGCTGCTCGAGGTGGTGATGCTCCACTGTGGTTTTGTGTCTCGGGTGCGCATCGTTGCGACCTTCTGGTGGAGTTATCTTCCCTTGAGTTGTTTTGGGTTGAGCTGATTGCTCCCCTCATGCCGGCGTTTCCTTGTGGCGCCGTGGGTCGGTGGACCTGGTTGTGCCGTTTGTCGTTGTGATGGTTTCTCGCTACCTGCCAGGCTAAATTCGGGGCATTGGGTCCCTGTTGGTTTGGTGCGAGGTAGCATTGTTTTTCTTGTTGGGCCGCTCGTGTGAGCATTGCTCTGCTGTGCATTGTTTTTCGTGGTTGGCTTGCTTGTGCAAGCGTTGTTCCGGTGTGTGCTCGATGGTGCCTGGGCTTGTGCCTTGGAGGCAGTTCGTGTCATCGTTTGGTGTTTGGCCTCTCTATCAGTCGTGATAGAGGTGGTGCTTCTTGCTCTTGCGCGCTAGGGAGTCGCTGTGGTTTTCGCTCCCTGTGTGGCAGAGTTGGTGCTTCGTGTTTTGGTGTGCTTTTGTGGAGCCGACATGGTTGTCGCGCTCTTGAAGAAGTTGTCGGCTTCCCGTGTGCTTCTGTTGTGGGTCTCTGGTGGAGAGTCCCCTTCGGTGGGCCCTGTATTGTCTTGGGCTGGTGGTGCAGTTGCGTGTGCTGCACTTTCAGCATTTTCGCGATGCATCGTGTCTTTGTGCCTCAAAAGGGTGGGGTCGGCATGGCCTGTTGTGCCCTTTCAGGCTTGCGTCCTTTGTGTGTGGCTTTCGGCAGGTCTCTGTAAAGAGTCCTTTCCGTTGGCCTGTGGTGTTGTTTCGGCCGCTAGTGCACCGGTGTTGCACTTTGCTTACTTTTGGTGTTTGTGGTAGCACCGCGTGCTTGTGCTCGAGTGTTTCGATTTTGTGCCGTCTGGAGCCTTGGTGCATTGTGTCGTACCTTGGGTGGCTCCTGGTGCTTGTGGTAGCATCATGTGATGTGTCGTGGCCTGATCGTGAGATTTGTGCGTCGTTTCACGACTTCGCTCGGTGTTGGAGGCGTTAAGCTTTCCGCCTCTGGGGCACGTGTGCTAGCCCGAGTCTTGTGGTTGTACCGTTACCGCTGCGGGGTGGCTGCTTTGCCTTGTCTAGGTAGCCCTATCGGTGGTACGCCAGGCTTTGGTCGTAGCATGTGTCCGAGTTTCCCTCTCGCTTTGGGAGCGAGTGTTTCGGTTGTGGTACCCTACTTCGGTTTGGGTCCTTCTGAGGTCGACGTGTTTTCCTCGACCTCTGCGGTTGTTTTGCTTCTCGTGTGGTTGTGCGTGGCGTTGGTGAGTCTGGAAGCCGATGGCGGAGTCTCCTATCGGTTCGTGCGGTGACAGTGAGGTCTATCGGCTTGCTAGTACTCAACCACGTGGTTTGTCGACGTTGGGAGGTGCTCGGCTTTGGCTTAACCTCAGACGTCTTCCGTGTTTTTCGGCACGGTGTGCCACGTTGTGGAGCGTGTAGCTCCCAGTTTTTGTGGCTCTACGTACGTTGCTGTCCCTGTTGGACCGCGAGGAAGGACTGGGTGAGACCTAGCGGTGACAGTGGACGTTGTTCCGTGTGTTGCGGATTCTCTGCGAGCGCGATGTTGCTCTGGTTCTCGTCGCTCATGTGGATTTTCGGTTGGGCTGGTGACCGTTGCTAGCTGCTAGTAGCGTGAGGCCGTTCCCTGAGTGTCGTGCTTGACTCTCAGTGTTTCCCCTGTCGTTGTCGGCAACGGTGTACTCTGTCGAGTTTCGCTGGCGACAGAGTGAGTTGTTGACCGCGTTTCTTATGTTGCTGTCGGCAACTGCATCCTCTGTCGGGTCTTGTTAGCGACAGAGTGGGTTGCCGATTGGTTGGTCCCAACAGCGGGGTCTGTCGGTGGCTGCAGCCGTGTAGTTTTCGGCTGGCGTTTTCCACTGTTCGGGCCGATTTGGTGTCGCTCGGCACCGGTGGGGTTGTCGTTCCTTTGGGCGCCCCCCGTGTGGCTTGAGTGAGCCGTTGTTTTCTTGGCTTGGTGCTCTCGGAGCGTTGGAGCATGTTGTGAGCCGTTGGGTCTTCGATTCTGTGCTCTCCGTGGTGTTTGGAGCCCGTTGTGTGAGCCGTGGGTTTTTCCGACTTCGTGAGTTCCGCACGTGTTTGGTGGTGCGATTGTTGCCACGAGGAAGTCGTGTTGAGACTTAGTGGCTTTTTCGCGCTGGTCTTGCGTTTACTCCCCGTGCTTCGTTTCGTGCCTCGGGATTTGTTGGGCTTGTCCCAATTTCGAGGACGAAATTGTTTTAAGGGGGGTGGATTGTAACACCCGGTGTCCCGGCTTCTGTCCGGTGTCGTGGGATGACTGACCACTGATGCGTCTAAGCTGGGTGTCGCATTGGTGTCGCGGCGTGGGTGTCCACCGCGATAGTCATCTGTGTCGCGACGTCCGGGTGCGTCGCTTTCTCGTCGCATCTTGGTGTAACTCCTCGGGTTCTGTGTGCCTTGGCGTTGATCTTGGGATCGAATCGGGCAGGAGTGTCGCGTTCTGAACGCGACATGTTCCCTGTCGCCTTCTGGTTGGGAAGGCGACGGCCCCTGTGTCGCGTTCCAGTTGTCGCTGTGGCTGTGTGCCACGTGTCCGCATCGCAGGTGTGAAGGCGACGTGCCAGGTGTCGCGTTCACCTGAGGCGCCTGCGCGCACGACGCGTTGTCTGGCGCCTGTCGGCCTGTCAGAGGTCTTGTCAGAACTTTTGAGAAGGCGACGTGTGGGGGTGTCGCGTTCCTGTTGGGAACGCGACAGGGATCTTGTCGCGTTCTCAGGTTCCGAGGGCTTAAGGCCGTTGGCCCCTCCTTTCTTCCCCCTTTTCTTCCTCTCTCCATTTTCCCCTCTTCTCAGGCGGTGGAGGGCTCCCTCCGGCGATCCGGCGCTGTGGCGCCCGGGAGCTCGTGCGGAGCGGCGGCGCGTGCGTGGAGCGAGGAGGAGGCGGCCAACCAACGCGAGGCCCCTTCGTAGGTGTTTCTTCTCCGTTCTAAGTTAGGGATTTTCTTGTGCCCTCTCCCATCCGGGTGGATCGGGAGCCCTCGGGGTTTTGTAGTTAGATTTACAGCTTTCCCCATGCTCCCCTCCCCGTGTGTGCTTGTGTGGTAGCTTGGGGTGACCATGGTTGGCCCCCATGCTCCGTTTGGGGCTCAGCCTGGGATCGCGATAGGGTGGCTGTCGCGATACCAGTCTGGAGGCGACGAGCAACCTGTCGCCTTCGGTAGCGACAGGTTGGCCGTCGCGTTCCCCTTTGCCCTTCAGTTCTGGGTTTTTTTCTGAAGGCGGCACCTTGGCTGTCGCCTTCGGGGTTGCGACAGGGCAGTCGTCGCGTTCTACCTTTTGGGGTAGCGACGATGCCCTGGTCGCCTTCTCGCCTCCATGCCGTTTGGCTGCGGGCCATGGCCGCGCTTGAGTCCGGCCTTCTGACGCTGAACGCGACAGGTCGATATGTCGCGTTCAGGTCAGAAGGCGGCCCCTTGGTCGTCGTGACCTGGTAGCGACAGGCTGGCTGTCGCCTTCCTGTTCTGAAGGCGACACACTTGTGGTCGCGATCAGGTTGTTCTGGCTTTTGTTCTGCTTCGCGGTGTTCTGACTTCTCGTGCCGTGCCGTGTGTGCCGGCGTTGTCGACGGCCCCTCCGGGGTTTCCTGAAGGGTGCCGTGTGTGCCCGTGCCTGCTGGGCTTGTCTTGGTTACAAGTCAGTTGTGCCGTTTTTGTGGTGATTGCCCCGCCTGTTCTCTTTTCGCCCGGTGCTCTGCACTTGAGGGCTTGTCCCATTTAGAGGTTGTCTCCGTTTCCTGGGACCCCCATCCTCGGAGCCTGTTGAGGGAGTACTCCGGGCTACGAGTGTGCTCGAGTTGGCAGCCCACTGAGCGGACTCTGAGCTGAGGGGAAACAAAAGAGGTTTGGGCAGCGGCGATGAGTCGTTTGTAGAGCTCTCTTGTCTGGGTCTGAGACGTCGAGGAGTTTGGAGTTCTTGACGCAGACCAGACAGTCCTTTGTCTCACTGCCTCTCTCTGCATTGGTTCCGGAGCCACGTAGTGGTGCTAGCGTGAGGCCGCAGCTTGGCCAGGCTGCGGTGTTGCGTGTGTTGGGTGTTTCTGTGGCGGCTCTGTCTCGCCCTTCGTGAGGGCGGAGGCAGGAGCTAGGCTAGTGAGCGGAGACGTGACAGCGTGTCCCCCTCTTGGCTGCTAGCGGCGGTGGCTTGGTTGCTGTTGTTGTGACGACGTTTCCCTCACGACGTTTCCAAGTGTTCCTCGTTGCCCGAGCTTGCACGACGGTTATAGCCCGGCTGTGTCTAGTTTCCATGGGCGTCGTTGGTCTGGCCTTGGCATACCCTTGCTCTGGTGGTTCCCGCTTCGGTGTTCTCTCGTTCCGTGGTCTCGTTCTTGGGTGCCAGCCCGTGATGGCACCAGGCGTGTGTAGCTTCCCGACCTGGCGGTGTGTCCGGGTCTGGGGTGGTTCTGCTTGTAGGCCCTCGACCTTGTAGAGGTCTGAGGTGGCCGTGCTTGCGGTGAGACATTGTTCTCACTTGGTTGTTCCGTGGTCTCGGCAGGTGTGCCGAGCGCTGCTTCTGCTTTGTGCCCGACTCCGTTGGTTTCTGCGGAGTCGTGGTGTGTGCCACGACCTTGGTTGGTGGTCGTGGCGTTGTACTGTTCTCTTCCGCTGCTTAGTAGTACCATGCTGTAGGTGTTCTCGCTTTACAGCCTCCTAGTTTAGTTTCTTATTTTTGGAGTTCCTGCTGCTCTGGCCGGTGAGGGACTGGTAATCCCTACTGGGCCTTGTTCGCGAGGCTCACCCCCCTACTTCCTTCAGCTAGGGGCTCGTCGTCGCGGGAGCTCGGTGTCGGACGGGTTGCGGAGGCGGCTGTGGCGTCGCGTTGTTGTCAGCAGCAGTGAGAGCGAGCGTTGTGAGCTCTTGTAGCCCGAATGAGCTGAGAGCTGTGTTTTGCAAGTTCTCGGGGTATGCCCCTTAAGGACTGCACCTTTCTTCTTGTACCTGTGCTTTTGCTTGGGACGCGTTGTACCACCCTTTTGTATAATGTACAGATTGTTAAAGTTATTCGAATTCAGTACATATCTCACTAGACTTGTTCATATAACCCTTCCGGGTCTTCGGATCCGTGGGTGGCGACGCGAACTTCGGGCCCTGGTGGGGTCCGGAGGGTCGGGTCATTACATTGAGTATTTTAATAAGGTCTCATGGCAAACATTAATGTTTAGTATGTGCAAGTGTTATGAATCGTGAGAGCATGAATAATTGGGCACATACTTTTTAAATTAAATAAAATCATGAGATAATACCCAATATTGCTTAATAGGTTTTATTGTTCATAACAGTGCATAATTAAGTTTAAACAAGGGTTAAATGAATATATAGCAGGGGGTATGTGTCAATTTAAGGTTCTGGCGACATTTTGAAATCGCGACGGGGTCCTCGTCACGTTTCTGTCGTGGTCCGACCGCATTCTGCTGAACCCGCCGGTTTCATGATGGCGGGATGAAATTGCGATGGCTCGGGCCATCGCGTTTATGACGCAGTGGTCTGGCCGGTTGTGACCCTTCTGAGATCGCGACGGGTCGGGCCGTCGCGATTTCAGAATGGCGGCCCGACCCAAAAAAGGGGAAAACGGCCTTTTTTTCAGGTTGGGTCCTCTCCATGCATGATAGAGGGTCATTTATAATTCCGTATAAAATCAAGAACATCCAAAAATCATGAACTAGTTTTGGATGAAAGTTAGACATTAGATGTATCAACATGCATAAAAATTAAAAATAAACAAGTATTGGGCATACTTTAATTAGGTTACATTTCGGTGACCTAAAACATGCATAGTCATGAAAATGACTTAATTCACATAGGATGCATGATGAAATTGGGGGAAATAGGATCATTCGATGACTAACATCATGCAGTATTATGATAAAATTTGCAAGGTGTAATTGAGTATATACATGGATGAAGTCAAACAAATGGTTCGGTACATGATGATGACCGAGATTAGAGTATTTAATACTCTCTCATGGAGCAACAAAAATAAGGCAATCATAGGGCTTTGATAGAGGGGATCAAGGTCTACCTAGGTCGAGTTTAATTAGGTTAGGCTTGAGAGATTGCCTACCTTTTTGCACTGTAAAGATCCTAAGTTTGGGGTGACGAAATTTCCAAGTCCTCCTTTCTCCAAGCCTCTTTCTTCTTACTCCCCACGTTCTCAGCCTCTTCTCCTCGTCCTCCAAAGCTCCAGCAATGAAATGGGGCTTGGTAGACACGAATTAGAGGTCTATTAGGTTGTTTAAGAGGTCAACATTTCTCCACTCTTCCTTCTCCTCTTAGCTACGAATTTCCATGTATATCTTCATATTTTCTTGCATTTATCCACCTAATAGATAGGGGAGAAGTCCAATTCGTGGGTAGAGGGTTTGGGTAGGTCTAGGACTTTTGTAGAGATATTTAAAACTATTTTAGTCATTATCTTACCCTTTTTAATTTATTTAATAATTTACTCCAATTTTCCACATTTATCTCCTCCTTTTCTAGCATCTATCACCTAATTGGCTTGGGGAGAGATCTAATTTCGTGGCTAAGAGATTGGGGTAAGTCTAGGTCTCTTTTCTAGATATATATAAGTCATTTTAATAATTTAATTGCTCCTTTTTAATTAGAAAATACTATAGTTATGCATTTTATAATATTTTCTTTTATTATATCATTTTAAAACTCATTTAAATATGAGCATCCTATATTTAACATAATTGTCTCTGTCTAAATCTCATTTTTGATTAGGATGGAGCGCTATTGAATTAAATTAGGGTTAGGACTCTTTTTAAGACAATATGAGTTAAAATAGCCATTATCTTAACCCTTTTTCATTTATTAATATTTAGGTACGAATTTAGGCTTAATATTCCCATCCACAATGGACTTTAGCTTTTGGGCCCATAACTTATGTATGGCTCATTTGTACAACCCATATATTTAATTTACTTAATGATTTTTAATTATCCTTTTATTAGAGAATTTATTCATCGCTAAGATTGTCTCTTGGTCAATTATCATAATGGGCTATCAACCCATATTGTTTTAAGTCTACTCACATGTTTATTTTAATTTTAATCCACTTTGGCTCATATAATAATGGGTTTTGTGACTTATTCCTTAATTACGATATTAAGTCGTAATAATTATTAAACTTGGTCCGGATGATTTTTCTATGCCTAAATTTGTTGACGGGTCATTAGAGAATATTATTTAACATGTAACTACTATTTTTACGAAAATTGTATATGGGTTTTTACGTATGCAATAATGATACGTACCTTTTAACTAGTTTGAATTTATTAATTGACAATTTTTCAATTTATCTATAATTTTAAATTAATAAATTTTTTGGGTACTACGTATAGTAATTGAAACCCTTATTTTCTAACCTTATCTCAACCCCATTAATAGTCTAAGTTGAAACTGAACGAAACGTACTTCTTGTGATGATTGGGTACTATAGAGTTATGTGGGATGGGTTGATTTCTTCGGTTTATCTACGATATAAAAGACTAATTATATATCCTATAAAACGAAAAAAAAGAGTAATTTTTGTGGTATTTTTAATTACCAAAACAAAAAACAAGGACATAAGAAAGAATGGATATAAGAAAGAATTTACGGGCATAAGAAAGAATGGATATAAGGCCAATAGGGATTCGATAAGAAACATATAATTCACAGAACTTGGTATTGGAATTGATGGTCACGGAAACAATCACAAGGATGCAAAAAGAGAAGCTGCTCTTACTGTTCCCAATTGATTAACCCAATGTGAAGACAATGGAGAAGGTGAGAACAGAAAAAGGCGCCAAGATCATTGAGAAAGGCTCATCAAGGCTGTGCGCATCTTTCAGTCGATCGGCTGGGGGGAGGAGGATCATTGGACAGATAATGGGGTTGGCTGGGGGACATGTGAGTTGTAGTACCTTGATTTTTAAATTCTAATAAATAAAAAAATTAATTAAAAAATACGATAAATAGATTTCATTAGAATAAATGAGGAATAAGTGAAATAAAAGAAAATTAAATCAACCCATTAAGTTAAATCAATAATGGGTTGTGTAAATGACTCAAATACAAAATAATGGGCCTAATTGTGAGGAGCCCATCATGGGATGGGAAATAATTAATCCAATTTCGTATGTAATTAATTAATAATTAGAAAGGGGTTTAAGATAAATACTAAATAAGTCATATATATCCTAAAAGGAGTCATATGCTTACCCTAACCTTTGGCCACGAAATTTGATCTCTTCCCAACCCTAATTTGGAGATAATGAGAGAAAGTGGGAGATAAATATGGAAAATTCAGAATTTTATGGAAAGAAGGACTCTTAGAAGGGGTTGGACTCTATTAGCTAACAAAACCACCCCCATTCGTCCCCACCAAACCCTAGACCGTGGCTGGAGCTCTGGGAGGCGAAGGGGAGGCGATCTAGACGAAGGAGCAAGGAGGGAAGGCTTGGATCTAAGGAGATTTCTTCTTCATTTTCGTCACTAAACTAGGGTTTTCTTTACTACAACGAAGGTAGGCAATCTCTCAAGCTTAATTCATGTAAAATTAACCCTAGGTAGCCTTCATGATCCTCTTCAAAAGCCCTCTTGTTTTGTTCTTTTTCGTTCCTCCATGAGAACGAATTAAATGTTGCAAGCCCTATCACATCCATGTACCCGAAACCGCTTGTTTGCTTTAAATCCCTACATGTACTCGATCCCATGCCCTGATTTAATCTCATAAATACGTCTTGTTATTACCTTTCAAACGTCCCTATTTGCCCTAGTTTTCATCTTGTATCCATGGCGAATTAAATCGTTATTCCTTGATTGTGCCTGTTTAGGTTAACGAAAAGTAACATAGTCAAAGCATGCTCCATACATGACTATTTTCTAATTAATCGTGATCAGTGATAGATTTCCATGTCTACTCTCGTTTAAAATTAGTTTCATGATTTATGAATCACTATGTGATTTTATATTGATTTAATTTTGAAGTACCCTGTAGCATGTTTAGAAGGGATGGAACCTACCCAAAAAGGGGAAAATCTCCTTTTCTGGGCTCGGGCCACCTTCTGAAGTCGCGACGGCCCGATCTGTCGCGATCTCACAGGGGGTCGCGACACAGGGGTCCGGCGCGTTCTGAACGCGACGGTCGACTAGTCGCGACCTAACCCCCGGGTCACCCCAACGGCCGGTTCAGCTTGTCGCGGCCTATTCGTGCGTCGTGACCATAACGCACCGGACTAAGCCGTCGCTACCTGACTGCCATCACGTCGACCATTCTTGTCGCGACCTGAACGCGACCCCACCCTACGTCGCGACAGCAACAGAGCGACCAGAACCTGATTCTTTCCCCTTTAAACCCTACTATACATGTCTATTAAACTTTGATTAACCCTAATTAAGTACTGTCATGAATAATTTCGAGTTGTTAATTACTAATGAGCATTATTACATGAATTTGATTAATATAAAAGCTATATGTACAACCATATATGCTCTCACGATTTCTTACACTTGCACACACTTACAATCATGTTTGCCATGAAACCCTATTAATTACGCAATAATGTATGTGGTAATTTAGTGAAAAAAATTACTAAATTTTCTATTTAAATATTACACTTGTCTTCATTTTACTCGTGTGTTTTATACACCGTTACCGCTTCCCTCGGCCTTCGAGCACTCGAGGCATGATGGACACTTGTTTTACACACTTTTCTTGGCATGGACCACCTCTCCACCAGGAATACTCTCGACTGGACCAGAGACTCCTTGTCAAGGCCTTTGTAAGTCTTATGGCTTTGGCACACGTCCTTAGCCGACGAGCTGATTGTACCTTAAAACTCGTTACCACCCCCTTAGGGATCAGCATGATCCATGGCCTTAGTGTGTTCTCTTTTATCTTGGGATCACGCCGGACCATCTGCCCGTGTCCACGACACGGTTGGTGGGCGAATGTGACTTCTACCAGACTACTGTAACCCGACCTGGTACGTACGACTACTACTATTGTAGATCTATGACCATTATTGACGTGTACTTTGTTTTGCCACACACAAGTTCAAAATTCAAAATAATTATCTAATAATTTAAAGAAGAGATAAGTAAGAGACTGAAATACTATCACAAGAATTAAATTACAACATTTACTATTGAAATAAAATTGTATATCCTTAAGGGTATACCCCAAGGAAGTATAATTAATTTTTTCGCACCCTACTATTCTGTATGACCTCCCATCTCACCACTTAGCCAAAACAACACATAAAGAATACAATAATAATTATAGTATATACAATAAAATTGAATTAACATAACTAAACTATGCCAGCCATCGAGAATAATCACAAAATAATCTAAAATGGATGAGAACATACAATTCTTGCATACAATTATGAAATAAAAAAAGTTTGGGAGCTGAGGCGACGGAGACGAGAGGAAAAGATGGGAGGGAAATGTTGGTCGGGTGTGAAAATAGGCGACAATGACCGATATTGCGACTGACTTAAATCCATGCAAAATCGGTCTCCGATCTACGACCGATCATATCGGTCCCTAGTCGCTCTCTATCAGCGACCGACTAGAGACAGATATAATCGGTCCTCAAAATCGGTCGCTATAGGCATTTTTTCTTGTGGTGATATCTTATCATTGTCATACTCTAGGTCTTAGGGACATGCCTTGCCGCTACTATTTTTATCTCATAATTGAGCGACTTCAAAGACTCACCTCTCAATGACTAGAAGACCTCTTAGAGAGTCGATGGGACTAGTTCGCAAATGCACATCTATTTTGCACAGAACTGATGGAGAGGCTTTGCAAGTCTAACGAATCGAACTCTAATGGACTCGATCTAGTCATTTTCTCCCTCCTCAATAGACCTAGAGTGAGGATTTAAGCTCCAATCGATCATAGCCATTATTCTCCGTCCTCAAAAACTTGGTGTGACAAATTAGACAAATAATTCTATAGCACTATATATGAAATGTTTCTATCATTAATTGTTCCAACAACAGAGGATGAGCATGATAGGGAACTTTTTTGCACTTATTTCTACATACATGTTAGGATCATTTAAAAAGGATAATATTTTAGAATAATAACTTTACTATAAAATACACAGGGTCCGCTCATGTGCGTGCGTACCGTTGTACAAGTTTGATGTTACTCAAAGATGTGAACAAAATCATGTGAAATATGACAAAAATAGGGAAAGGTACATATAAACAGGTCGGATATAGTAACAAAAAAGGGCCCTCAAAGATTATCCACAAATTGGTATTAGATGCATTACTTGACGAAAAAAAAATCATGTAACTAATTCAAATAAATAGGATAAACCTTTTATGAGGATTGTTACCATTCAAGTCGTAATGAACGTAAGCTAGAGAAGCTCACCCTTTACTGGTTTACACGCCATCACCTATTCTCAAGTTTAGACTACAATAGTGAAAAAAAAAATAGAAGTGGTAAAATTCAGAGTATCTAGAGATTTTGAGGATATTGATCTTGGTATGATCCATAATACCTCACAATATCGTTTTATCATCCAATTGATCACTTAACCTTACATCTTTTATATTGTCACATATAGTCCCAATAATCCATGATAGCTTAACCACAATCTATTTTTATTTGTGAGTTGATATTTATCCATGCATAACTTATCCCGATTCTCCCAACCGAAATAAAATAACTCCTAATATTTTATTCCCCGAGTCCCTATCAACCTCAACCCAGAATAAAATAAAGTAACTGCTAAAGTCACTGGAATATGTTTTAAAAAGGAAAAGATTTGTATCTCTCGGCTTGCAACACAAGCAAATTTGATCCATATGATGTCATTTTCTGTGTAGCTATGAAAGATTCAAGATGTTAGTATCAAGTTTGTTGTGTAAAGATTGAACAAGGACATTATTCCTCTTTATTAAACAAACAATTTGTGATTGCACGGCATATAGATCAATGATTGATTATTATTATATATATTACAGTATAATCAATAAGTAGTATAAAAGAAGCTAGATTGCTAGGTTTTCTTATGATTATCAAATTAACGAAACTATTTTGATGTCTATCTAAAAGAGAGTGTGTGCACAAGTGTGCATGTTTGTTTTGGATGGATGTGTTTCCTTAGCCCCCAAGTATTAGCCACACCATGCATGGCAGAGTTGAGCAAGTAACTCCAAGGAGGCCCCCCCTCCCTTCCTTAGGCACACATTTTGACGGGCCACCTGAACAAGTCCTTTGTTGCAATTTCCATGACTCACCACACACATTAGTCTTAGCCCACAAGTAATCACACCTCAACTTCCTTCATCGCGATCTAATGTTTGTGTCACTCAATTCACTACCAAAATTTACAGTAAACACTAAATTGCATTCTACCCACACTACTAAACATATCAGATTATGTTTTTATTAGTTTTTTGCTATAAAAAGTTATATATACATGTGCTAATTTATAAATCTGAGGACTTGAGTGGTATGGAAAATACCCCTCACCTACCCCCTTTTAGGACGGATTTCTCTCGTCTCGAGAGGGAATAGAGAGTGGGGGGGGGGGGGGGGGGGGGGGGGGGGAGGGGGGAAGGGGGGGCACAGGTAGGGTGTCAATTAGGCCAGACCCAGTTTTAACTGGACTTGAGCCGGAAAAATAAGCCCATTACATTTTTTTTGGCTCGTCCGAAAAAGAATAGGCCGGAGTTGGTTTTTGTGAGGCCCGGCTTGGTCGGTCCGCCGACCTGAAAAATATATATATAATTTAATATTAAATTATAAATTTATATGAGAATGGAATTATATGTTATTTTTTCTACCATATATTTAATTCAAAAATATAATCTTTTATAAGTTAATGTTAATATAGATATAAGTAAAATCTATATTATTTTTTATAGATATATATAGTAGATATATTAAAATTATATATTATATAAATAAAAATAATATTTTTCTTATTTTTTCAGGTCGGACTTAACCAGACTTTTCTCTGAGCTGGGCCGGGCCACCCATACCGGACCTACCCCCAGGCCTGGGCTAGGCCCGGCCGACTTTTATAAAACCGAGCCTGGGTCGGACCTAGCAAGCCCAGTCTAGGCCCGACCCACTGACATCCCTAGGCACAGGTCCTGTCGGAGGTGGGGCCCGCGGAGGCCGCCCCAATCTAAGGTGTTAGGTGACTAGCAAGATCGAGTGATATATACGAGTAACGACCTTACTTTATGAGAGAGATGTCTTGACATCTAATTAGAGGGTGTCTATTTGACTCTTAGTTTTTAAAAAAAACGAGAGTCTAGATTTAATAAATTTATGAAAAATAGATGTTATAGGTAGAACGTGAGATTTGAACATGTACTCTCTCAAATGTCACTATGCTTTGTTCTCTGTCATCCGCCATAAAAAATATAAATCTCTAATTTTGTTCTTACATAGCACCTGGCATGCAAAGAGACTCTACACACAAGTCTTTGCATCCTATCTAAACATTAACATCTATTTGTCATGAGCAAGTTTAGAGGAATACTAGAGTATTGTCGATATCTTTATTTGTTACTCTCACCTTTTAATTATCTGGCGCTGAACTTGACCATAATAATTTTCTTGGGAAATTCAAAAAAAATGGATCTAAGTTCATTTTATATCATAGAAATTTGAAATGATAGTTTGTCCTGTGCCTGTGGCAGTTTACAATCTTAGAAGTCATCAAGAGAGAAGATTTAATGTATTTTTTTATTATATTTAATGTAATATAATTAGATATTAAATTTATGTAACACTAAAAATTAAATTATCACTTTATTACTTTTTTATGTGAAGGGTGGCCCCCGAAATTAGCATCTACTCATATAACCTTACTATAATAAAAAAATGCAATAAATCTTCCTCCGTCAAAGATTGTTCACCGAGCGCCAAGCACAAAGCCCGACAGGGAAGGGGCAGTCTGTTTTCCTCATTTGGCGCCTTCCACCAGCCAGCGCGGGTCACGTGTGGACGAGCACCAGCGAAGCTTCTCCCTGTGCCCCGTCGTCTTCCCCACGGGGAAAGCGGGGAGAAGCCGAAGAGAGAGAGAAGGGGTTTAACTCTGCAGTACCCACCTCCACCATGGCCAGTCCCTGCTGCACAGAACGGAAGGGGGCAGAACAGGACAAAGGGGACGGCCGGGGAGGTGCAACAGGCGTCTGTGCTGCTACCTTTCCTCCCCCTCCCTTGCCCTCTCTCCACTGCATCCATCATTACGGTGGAGAAAGGAGAGGAGCACCACGAGGTTTGGACTGTTGCAGCACCTGCGCGCCGCCCAAGCCGGGTCTTGCCAAAGACGACTCCTAGTTTTTCCTCCTCCTCCACCTTTTCCGTCGCTTTCTCTTTCCACCACCTCGCGTTCCCCCCTAGCCATTGCATCTCCCGCCCCCCCCCCCCCCAACCACCACAATCCATCTGGGCCTGCTCAATTTCTTGCCTTACCCCCACCACAATCCAGTATTTTAATTCCGCATCGGGAGCCGAGGATTCCCACTCATCAGACACCGGCGGCCTTGGGTGCAAAAGAGGGTTCGTGAAGCCTTAGCGTTTGGCAGCACTGCCGTCGCCGTCCTCCTTCGCCACCCCGCCCTTCCTGCATCCCTGGATTCTTGCACTGCACTTCCTGGGCCCCGTTTGTAATCGCCTCACGGGAAGAGGGGAGGGGACCGCAGCCTGCTCCGAGGACCTCTCTTCTGCGGACCGCCGCCTCCGCCGCTGCGGGTCACGTTAAGGTTGTGGATGCCTGCCCATCCGTCACGTAGAGTATATGCTCTCTGGCCAGCGCGCTGTTCCTCTGCTTGTTTTGTGATTCCTACGCCGTCCACTTCCGGTTTGCTTTCCCATTTTATTTTTGCCATCTCCGATGACAGAAACGGTTGTTCTTCTCCACCATTTCCTTCGTCTGATGAGATATTTCCCGGCATCATATAATCGATGCTTGGGAGGAGCAGCTGTTTGAGTTCACCCAGATCCATGGAAGAATGCGGCGGAGGACCACCACTTAAAAGCGAGAGCCTCGCTGCAGGGGAGCCGCGAACGCCTCCTCCAGGCAGCCACAGCGGCTGCAGCGACAATGGCGCCGGGGTGGGCGGGCGGCGGCACGACGTGGGCTCCCAGAACTACCAACACTCTCCGCTGCAGCATTACTACAGCCAGCGGCTGCCGGACTTCCTCCAGAGCGTCAACCTCAAGTACGTGAAGCTGGGCTACCACTACCTCATTACCCACCTGCTCACCCTCCTCCTCGTCCCTGTCATGGTGGTCATCCTCCTGGAGGCCGGCCGCACCAGCCCCGATGACCTCCACAAGCTATGGCTGGGCCTGCAATACAACCTCGTCGCCGTCCTCGTCTGCTCCGCCTTCCTCGTCTTTGGCACCACCGTCTACTGCATGTCCCGCTCCCGCCCGATCTACCTTGTCGACTACGCCTGCTACCGCGCTCCCGACCACCTCCGGGCCAGTCGCAGCAAGATCGTGAAGCACTCCCGGCTGTGCGGAGCGTTCTCCGACTCTGTTCTGGAGTTCCAATACAAGATCCTCGAGCGCTCCGGCCTGGGCGACGAGACGTACCTCCCCGAGGCGATTCACCAAGTGCCGCCGAGGCCGTCCATGGCCGCCGCGAGGGAGGAGGCCGAGATGGTCATGTTCGGCGCCCTGGACATACTCTTCCGCAACACCGGCGTCCGGCCCAAGGACATCGGCGTTCTCGTCGTCAACTGCAGCCTCTTCAACCCCACGCCCTCCCTCTCCGCCATGATCATCAACAAGTACAAGCTCAGGGGCAACATCCGCAGCTTCAACCTGGGGGGCATGGGCTGCAGCGCTGGCGTCATCGCCATCGACCTCGCCAAGGACCTCCTCCAGGTCCACGGCGGCACCTACGCCGTCGTGATCAGCACCGAGAACATCACCCAGAACTTGTACTTCGGTAACCGCAAGTCCATGCTCATACCCAACTGCCTGTTCCGAGTGGGCGGCGCCGCCGTCCTCCTCCTCCAACCACAGGGCGGACTGCCGGCGGGCCAAGTACCGCCTGGTGCATGTTGTCCGAACCCCACCGTGGGCTGACGACAAGGCATTCCGCTGTGTGTTTCAGGAGCAGGATGACACCGACAAGGTGGGTGTCTCACTGTCCAAGGACCTCATGGCCATCGCCGGCGTGGCTCTGAAGACCACATCACCACCTTGGACCTCTTGTTCTTCCCATCAGTGAGCAGCTACTCTTCTTTGCAACTCTGGTAGTGAAGAAGCTGTTCAACGACAAGGTGAAGCCTTACATTCCTGACTTTAAGCTTGCTTTTGAGCACTTCTGCATACACGCCGGAGGGAGGGCAGTGATCGATGAGCTAGAGAAGAACCTGCAGCTGCGTCCCATCCATGTTGAGGCCTCCAGGATGACCCTGCATCGGTTTGGCAACACATCTTCCAGCTCCATCTGGTATGAGCTATCATATATTGAGGCGAAGGGAAGGATACAGAGGGGGCATCGCATCTGGCAGATCTCATTCGGGAGTGGGTTCAAGTGCAACAGCGCTGTCTGGCAGGCGTTCCGGACGGTGAAGCCTTCGCCGGACAACCCATGGCATGACTGCATCCACAGGTATCCTGTGGAGCTGGTAGATGGCGTTTCACAACATCTGGATCAACAGTAGCAACAGCAGTAGCTTTCCTTTGCTGCTGTTAAGATGTTTTGGCCGTCGAACACACATATATATGTCCTGATTTCATCAATTTTATTTTGTGCAGCATCGCAAACTTGATATTTGGATCATCCGCAATCTGAAATCATATCTTTGATGCAGGACCTAATGTTCTTTATTCCAAATACTGTGTCCAGTATCCTAAGACTTCATCATATATGTGTTTTTATTCTTAGATTAATAGATTATATTTCTTGGAAATTTGAAGTCTTTTCTTATCTTTTGCTGAATTTTTTTTCCCTCGACAAATCCTAGGAGTAACATACTTAGAAGCACCCAACTTTTACCCTGCTTGTCCCCTTCCATGTATCGTTCTTATGCTATAGAAACATCATTAGATACTGTCTGAGTTATATTCTCCTCCATCTTTTGGTGGATTATTATGATTCTACCATCTCTCAGAAGGCTTATTATTAATCATGTCACGCATCATCCAAGATTAGGATGTGATCAGCCGCCATTTGCCAGTGCTGGGTTCTAACGAATTTATGAATTCCGGTTTGACTTCTTTCTGGCCCACATGAAAGAGTATTGTGAAATGTATTAATGAATAATCCATCACAAATTAATTTTAAATCTTTTTAAGTTCTCATTTATCATGTTCTTATGTATATAGTTGCATATTACAAATTCAAGTCCTATTTGAGCGTGGTGATGAGATATGAATCGACAATCGCATAGCGCAGGCGTGCCATCACTGAAATGACAATATGTTCTGCCTTCGAGAGTCGAAGAACTTTAGGTTTATTTGCGTACCGTTTGACTTCGTCAAACGAAAGTGAAGATCAAGTTGAGACCAAGATCTCATCGTTGCCTGAGTGCAACGACGTTAATTACATCTTTCTGAGAGAGAAAATCCTTAATTAATCGTCAAATTAGAAAGTATCATGGCCCAAGACGAACACATCCGATAAAGTTGCAAAGTGCATGCTGAAGTGAAGCCAAAACGGCAACAAGAAAGATGTCTATTAAATAGCATTTGAATCATTATGATCATTAGCATCTTCATGTATAATTGTGGCGTCTTTTATTCATTTATTCATGTGATCTTTATAAATTAATGCCAATGTTTTCTCATCATTCTATTTGAAACATGATAGTTGTAGCTATATTGGTGAGTCGGTAGACTGCTGAGTCGGCGGAGCTCAGCTGAGTCGGCAGACTGTCGAGTCGAAGGAGTTGGTAGAACTTTGCTGCAACAATGAGTCAGCAGGCCGCTGAGTCAGGGCATGACTGATTCAGCAGAACCTTGCTGGGTCAGTGAATCGACAAGACTGCTGAGTCAGTGCAGGACTGAGTCGGCAGAACCTTGCTGCACTAATGAGTCGGCAGACTGCTGAGTCAAAGCATGACTGAGTCAGCAGGATCCTGTTGAATTAGTGAGTCGGCAGACTGTCGCAATGCTGTCCGAATCACCTAACCAATATGGTTTAAAGGCTTTTAATCACATAAGAATGCATGAAAAAATTTGGCAGCACCTCCCCTTTCTCATAGCAAAGGGGAGGTCATGGTACTCGTCCACCATGATGGAGATGACACCAAAAACAGAGTGTTTGCTGCATATGGCGTCACCCAAACGACATACGATACCAATTCTCGAGACTTGCCTACGAGGGAATCGATAAGTACCGAGACCAAATTAGATGTTCTCATCAACTGATGCTTGTCGGCTCGTCGTCCAAATCTCTTCACTGGTTCAGTGAGTCGGCAGCCTGTTGAATCCTTGCCGACTCACCAGCCAGAAACATTTAACGGCTCGTATTCACGGAAAAAATTCGTCGACATCTCCCCCGAACTCATAAAACATGAGAGAGTTCGCATACCCATTCACCACCAAGAAATGGTACCAAAACGGGGTGTTTTCCGCATATGGCATCACCCAAACGACACATGGTACCGATTCTCGAGGTGTGCCTACGAGGGAACTGATGAGTACCGAGACCAAACAAACCCAGTTGGTGATCTAATAACGTTTGAATCTAGATAATTGGGCATAGATATCATGTTATCTAACCCGATGTCTCAGAGATGTCTCATTTCTAGGTGAGTCGGCAGCAAACACACTTCTACTTGTGTGATCGGCAGCACCCATTTATAAGGGATGACGCTCAGTTTGAAGGCGTACTCATGGCGAACATGCGAGGTACGTTCACATACGGGACTGAGGCATAACCCGTTCGATTTTAAGCTCTTAGATGGGTTGGAACACCATGCCAACCGATTTTTAAATGCTTGAAGCTCACTGCCATAGTGAGTCGGCAGCAAGCCTTCAACATGAAAATGGTGATTTGCATGGTTTCCACCCTGGAAAACAGGATAAACACATCATACTCATGATTTTGGAAGTAATTAGATCCTATTCAAGCTCTAGACAGAGCATAGATATCATCTTACCCAACTCTTTGGTGCTTGGGCTTGAAATCGCAATGAGTCGGCAAGAAACATTCAAGCACAAAACTCAGAAATGGGGGGGGGGGGGGGATTTCCATTACCAAAGGGAAAAATAACACTCTCAAGGGGATTTGATGCCTGTCAGTCCCATTTTAAGGCTCAACCAAGATGTGGACATCGATTTACCCACTCTTGGATGCCCAAAGACTCACATGGCAGTGAGTCGATAGCCTTCATTCAAAGAGGACTGAACACCATACAACAGAAAAGGGGCTCTTGTTCACATGTGTCCTCTCCATGATAGACATTAAAGATCTCAGACCGCTGAATTAGTTCTTAATCCTCATTTTTGTAAGTTTTATACACCTGCATTCTCACATATCAAGAGACAAAGACACGTCTGATAATTGTATAATTAAGCATCTCAAATTATGAGTTTAACTGCGTAGATAATGTAAAAGTGTTTTATTAACTCACATAATAAAAGAAAAAATTATTTAATGCAAAAAAGAGTACTATTTATTACAGATTATAATCTAGTCTTGTAAGAAATTGATGTAAATAGGAAGTAAGGCAATTCTAATAGTTGATAATGAAAGAGAGAGAGCAGGTACTTACCTAGTGCCCTCTCAACTAATAGAATTGTTTTCTTGCAATCACATCAATTTTGTTGAAAACTAACAAAAAATCTTTTTCATAATAAATCTTATGAGTAATCTCTTATTTAGGATAACCCCTTGATAGGTTACTTCATTGTATCTATGATTTAACTAGGGATAATACTTGTATATCCCTATAATATACCATATTTATTTGTATACCCCAAATTTATAATATTTTTAATCATTGTATTTTATTATATGTATCTTTATAAACAAGTTAAGTCTGAAATATACTAAAAGGAAATTAATGATTAGTGTAGTATGTGAAATGAAATATAAATAGAGGAAACAATCACACATAAATGTACAAAGATTTATCCTGGTTCAGATCTCCTCTCCAACAAGAGTCCTACATCTAGTTCTCAAGCATCTCGTGAGATTTTCTACTAACTACGAAGAACACTTGGTCTTTCTTTCAAAGATGGGTATTACAACACTTGCACTCAACAAAGTCTTCTCTTATCAGAGGGGCAAACTACTTCCCACCGCAGTACTACCTCCTACCACAGTAGGCCCCCATTCAACAAAAAGGGAATACAGGGAACAAACCCCCTACCGATTACAACTCTGGTTGTATGTAGAAGAGTGCTTGCTTAGAATGAGCAAATACAGAAAACAGATAGAGATCTACAAAGAGGAAGAATGACAACACAAATCTCTTTCCAACTCAAGGTGGACTAAAGAAATAATATAAAGATTTTGAACCACCCACTATAGACTTCTTAAATGGCTTTGAAAGTAGTGAAAATCTTGCGCAAAGAAACTTGACTACTTGTCCTCTAGTCTCTCTCTTAGTCTGTCTTGATGTCATTCTATTTCACTTTATATGATCTTTCTTCTTATAGATTTTGACTTCTTATATAGCCTTCAGAATCTTCAGTTGTCTATTGGAATATAGTCATTTGAAATATGAACAATGTGACTAAAGAAGTTAGCTTGAAAATTCCATCTTTAGATCCTTCATCTTCTCAACGGTTGGTTAGCTATTTGAATAGTCGCATGCTTCTATAGACAACTGCACTAAATGCCTACAAACATCATACACATATAGAGTCTTTTCTCTTTTCCACGGTTAGACTTGTATCAAATAATAATTTAGATAGTGGAAGTAGAAAGCAAGTCATCCAAAAAGATATATTTCTGTTCAAGAGAAAAGTAATGTCCCTATAGCATGCAAAAGTAGGTGAGCTTTTAAGGAGGAATGGACACCTGCTCGGTGCGCAATGTCTGCAAAAAGTTTTTCCTTAAAAACTAGAAACTTGTCAGACAATTATCTTGCAAATCAAATAGCTATCAAGGAACATTCTAAAATACAATACTCTAGGTATGTACTCATTAATAAAAAATAATTAGAATGTAGAAACATAAAGACTAGAGTTCAGAAAGCACAAGTACAAAGTGAATGCACTTCATCTTAAGAAGCTCTATAGCAATCGGAGAAAAAAATATTCTATACAGTTGAAAAGGTACGTTTGAAAGCATAATTAGGTATAATAATTACTCTTAAGCTTACTAACCAAAAAAATGTGTAACACTAATCAAGAATTAATGCATAAAAGATTACACAAAGTCAATCGCAATGAAACTGTATTAACATATATGTAACGTGATTATCTACAAGTGTTGAGACTTCGATGGACATAAGTCGGAGTGGAACTTTGACTGTTGACTATTGGTCACAAGTTGATGTTATACTTCGACTTCACAGGAGTTAGAAATGGACTTCGATTGTGGACATTTGTGTTGGCCTTTTTGGTACAACAACAAGCTAACCTAGAGGGGGTGGGGGTGAATAGGTTTTTCTGAAATCTAAAATAGAAACTTAAACACAGAAAATTATTACTTGAAAGTTTGGTTAGTTTAGTGTGATAAAGAGTAGCAGTGCGGAAGTAAATAAACAATCACACAAAGAACACAAGGAATTTATCCTGGTTCGGCCCTTCCCACATGGAAGTCCTACGTCCAGTCCCCAAGCAATCTCTTGGGCTTTAACTAACCAAGGGTACAGTCCCCCTCAAGACAATACAACACCCAGCACCCCAGCGGGTCTTCTTCTCTTTCCCGGGCAAGAAGACACCCACTTCTTTTACAGGTCAAGAAGCCACCTCCTGGTACAAACCCTAGTATGGTTCTGCTAGACACAAACCCCTAGCTAGGTTCCACACTGTATACATCCTACAACTGGACAAAGATCTTTCTTAGAAAAGAAAGAACAACGCTGAGAGGGAAAGATGAACACCAACTAAATGAGACTCTCAGCGAAAAGATTCTCTCCCCAGATTACAAAGATGCACACAGAGAGAGTGAAGAGAGAGAAGGAGCTTGAATGCTTAAGTGCTTCAGTTGCTTGAACACTTCTTCTTGGCTCGGTCTCTTTCTCTCGTTTCCTTTGAGTGTATCCGAAGTTTTTGGTTCCTCACAGGATGCATACTCCTTTAATGATCTTCAGGAAAGCTCTATGTCCTCTTCAGCCTTGCTTCATGTTTTTATATGAGCAACTTTGAATAAATCCGTTGGAGTTCTAACCGTTGCTCATCTTCTCTTTCTTCTGATATTTTGTGGTCTACGAGATCTGCAAGCATAGAAGAAAGTGTTTAGATAAAAGAGTTTTCTGTAAAAAAGGTTCATACCTCTATGTTTATGCTGTCATCCAGAAGTGGTAGGTAAGCTCTTTTTGTTCTGACAAGAGAGAAGAGATTTGGAAAGATAAAAAAAAATCTTCTGTCAGAAATATTTTGACTTTTTTACTACATGCCAAAAGTATTTGAATATAAGGAATTGATGTTTAAGTTAAATCTATGTTGAAATCCATGTTTTTACAAGCGAATCCATGTTTCACTTATGAAATCTATGTGAGAAGCAAATCCATGTTTGAAGCAAATCCATGTTTGAGGCAAATCCATGTTTTCAAGTGAATCCATGTTTCACTTATCAAATTCTTATGAGAGCAAATCGATGTGAGAGTAAATCCATGTTTCACTTATCAAATCCTTATGAGAGCAAATCCATGTTTCACTTATCAAATTCTTATGAGAGCAAATCGTGTGAGAGCAAATCCATATTTCACTTATCAATCCTTATGAGAGCAAATCGATGTGAGAGCAAATCCATATTTCACTTATCAGATCCTTATAAGAGCAAATCCATGTTTCATTTATCAAATCCTTATGAGAGCAAATCCATGTTTTCAAGCAAATCGATGTGGCACTTTGTGAACCGAAATCGATGTATATTGAATGGACATTGATTTAACTTTTTAGTGTAAATCACACAGCAATAATGCCATAAATTTATATTTATTAGAAAATATGATATTTATTTATTATTAGAAAAACATGATATTAAATATATTTAATATTTAATTAATCACATAAATATATATTTATTAAGAAAAACATAATATTAAATATATTTAACAATATTTGATTAATCATAAATTTTGTTATCACCAATATATATGTTATCATCAAAATATAAGGGTAAAATAAGAGTGGTTCAACAATCTCCCCATTTTTGCTAATGACAAAAATTATGAAAATTTTCTGACAAAATACTATAGGCATAGAAAATACAAAAATTCATAGATAATGCATATTCTCCCCCTTTTTGTCACTAACCAAAAAGAAGGATCTTACCAAGCATTCTCTCCCTTTGTGAAAATTTCTTACCATTGAGGGTTCAACAATGTTTGATAAAAAATGAATAACTCCCCCTTAGTTTGTGCTCCCCCTTAATGAGAGACTCCACCTGAATGAGACTTGTAAATAATTGTTAGTAATATTAAAATTTAAAAAAATTAATGACTACTCCCTCTTCAGATATGAGTTGGATGAAGAGCTGCAGTCACCAGTGCCTTGAGCATCTTTTGTTCCTGATGCTCCAAGGCTATCATGCAAACAACTTATTCAGACGTAGGTACCCAAATCTTTTTGGTCCTTGATGGTTAGATGCATAAAATATCCTTTTGGAATCCATACTAGGTGCCTTGTTATGCAGATGTTTACTGCATTCCTAATTTATTGCAATGTGAACAGCAATGAATATAATTTTTTTGCAGTTCTTATTATCTTTTGTAATGTTTATTTAGAACACAATTTTTAGAAACCTATTCTTTTACATGGGCCTTTTTCTGAGGCAACTTGGTTTCTTTTACAATTTCGGTAAAGGGTATTTTTTTGGAATTATGGCTTGTTTTCCTTTTTCTGGAGGTATGTATCTAAGCCCTTGTTTATTATTTCCAGATTTTGATCCTTTTAAGCATAGGGCTAAAGATGTTTTCCCTTTAGTTAATTTTCTAACTGATTCTTTTAAATAAGAGTTTTCTTCAGTTAGTGTTTTTTTTTTTTCTTCTACCTCTAATTTTTCATTGTTTTTACTTTTTAATTCTTCATTCAAGAGATAATTATTATTTTTACTTTCCTTTAATTATTTTTCTAATTGTTCCACTTTGGATTTAAGATCAGAATTGGTGTTATCTAAGCAAGTGATGTTGTTTTTCAGATTTTTAATTCTTTACAACACCTTTATGTTTTTTCATATAGTTCATTAAGACTTCTTCTAAGTCTTCAGATTCTGATCTTGAATCAGTGCACGAATCAAAAGATGAGTTAGAATGTACCTCATCTAGTCCTACCATGAGGGCTAGACTTTCCTGCTCCTTTTCAGATTCTGAGCTTGATGATTCTGAAGTTATGGCCTCATCATTTTCCCAAGCAGCCGCCATAGCTTTCTTTTGAATTTCTTGTGCTTCTTTTTGGATTTTTCTGGTTGACCAGCCTTTCTTAGTTTAGGACAATCTGGTCTAAGATGTCCAGGTTTTCTACATTCATAGCAGACTGGTTCTTTCTCCTTTTTCTCTTTCTTTTGAATCCTTCTTGATCTATTTTTCTTCTTCTTGAGAATTTTCTGAAGCTTGGACAGTACATCATCTACGCCACTGTCTTCAAATCTGCATTTTTGGAACTAGAAGAAGAAGGAGTAGAAGGAGTACCTGTAACTTTAAGAGCATTAGTACATTTTTTTCTTTGATGAGCTTTCAGATAGTCGCTCCATATTAATTTCATGTGCCATGAGAGAACCTATTAAATTATCAATAGAAAGTTTTGGTTAAGTCATGGGCTTCTTCAATAGAAGTTACTTTAGGTGTCCATGAAGAGTTAAAGACCTAAGTATCTTTCTAACAGTTTTCTTCATTAAAAGAGTTTACAAAGAGATTTAAACCTACTACCATGCTTGAAAATCTAATATACATAGTAGTAATGTTTTCGTTTGGAAGCATTTTAAATTGTTCTTATTGTGAAATAAGAATATCTATCCTAGTTTGTTTTACTTTATCTGTTCATTCATAGGTTATATGCAGTTTATCCCATATTTCTTTAACAGATTTACAAGTGAATACTCTACAAAATTCTTTTTAGATAAGGCACAACATAAGTAGTTCTTAGCCTTAAGTTTAGAGATAGTTTATTCTTATCAGCTGCTGTAATAGCAGTAGTACCTGCAGTAGGAACAACAACAAAATCACCTACCTCTATTACCTCTGCCACAGATCAAGTCTGTGCCTCGAATGAAGTATTCCATTCTCTTTTACAATATGGTAATCCTCTCCGTCGAAGAGGGAGGTCTGATGACTGATTGACCTTCAGCAAATCCTGAGCTGCCATGGATCTTCTCTAAGATCGTTGGATCTTCTTGGTTAATCAGAGAACCTCTCTCTGATACCACTTGTTAGCCCTTTTGATACGGCAGCAAGCTAACCTAAGAGGGGGGGGGGGGTGAATAGGTTTTTCCTGAAATCTAAAATAGAAACTTAAACACAGAAAATTCACTTGAAAGTTTGGTTAGTTTTGTGTGATAAGAGTAGCAGTGCGGAAACAAATAAACAATCACACAAGGACATAAGGAATTTATCCTGGTTCGGCCCTTCCCACATGGATGTCCTACGTCTAGTTCCCAAGCAATCTCTTGGGCTTTAACTAACTAAGGGTACAGTCCCCCTCAAGGACAATACAACACCCAACACCCCAGCTAGTCTTCTTCTCTTTCTCGGGCAAGAAGGCAGCCCACTTCATTTACAGTCAAGAAGCCAACCTCCTGGTACAAACTCCAGTATGGTTCTGCTAGACACAAACCCCTAGCTAGTTCTACAATGTATACAGTCTTACAGCTAGACAAAGAACTTTCTTAGAAAAGAAAGAACACGCTGAGAGTTGAACAGATGAACACTAACTAAATGAGACTCTCAGCGAAAGATTCTCTCCCCAGATTACAAAGATGCACACAGAGAGGTGAAGAGAGGAGAAGGAGCTTGAATGCTTGAGTGCTTCAGTTGCTTGAACACTTCTTCTTGGGCTCGGGCTCTTTCTCTCTTTTCCTTTGAGTGTTTGTGGAATTTTTGGTTCCTCACAGGATGTACACTCCTTTAAAGATCTTCAGGAAAGCTCTATGTCTTCTTCATCCTTGCTTCATCTTTTATATGAGCAGCTTTGAATTAATCCGTTGGAGTTCTAGCTGTTGCTCATCTTCTCTTTTCTTCTGATATTTTGTGGTCTATGAGGTCTGCAAGTATAGAAGAAGTGTTTAGATAAAGAGTGTTTATGTCAAAAGGCTCATACCTCTATGTTCTGCTGTCATCCAGAAGTGGTAGGTAAGCTCTTTTTGTTTTGACAAGAGAGAAGAATCTGGAAAGATAAAAGAGATCTTCTGTCAGAAATATATTTGACTTTTCACTAGATGCCAAAAGCATTTTGAAATATAAGGAAATGATGTTTATGTGAAATCCATGTTGAAATTCATGTTCTACAAGCGAATCCATGTTTCACTTATGAAATCCATGTGAGAAGCAAATCCATGTTTGAAGCAAATCCATTGTTTTCAAGTGAATACATGTTTCACTTATCAAATCTTATGAGAGCAATCGATGTGAGAGCAAATCCATATTTCACTTATCAAATCCTTATGAGAGCAAATCGATGTGAAACAAATCCATGTTTAACTTATTAAATCCTTATGAGAGCAAATCTATGTTTCACTTATCAAATCCTTATGAGAGCAAATCCATGTGAGAGCAAATTCATGTTTCACTTATCAAATCCTTATGAGAGCAAATCTATATTTTCAAGCAAATAGATGGGCACTTTGTGAACTGAAATCGATGTATATTGAATGGACATCGATTTAACTTTTTAGTGCAAATCTGTAATACCCCAAGTTATAAAATGATAAATAAGTAAGAAACGGTCGAGAAAACGTAATGCAATTTGTGGGCAGATAGAGAGATTAAGTAAATCCATATCTATCTAAGCTCTGATTGAAATGTGATAAATGATACTATTATTGGTAAATGATATTGGTAATGATAATAATGATGATATTGTTAAAGGATACTACTAAAGAAAAATGGTAAGTAAAGTTGGTACTAAAGGTTAGCATATTGGTAAAGAATGAGGATTAGGATATGGATATCTCCCTGTTCACACTGAGCCTAAAATTAAATAAGAAGAAAAAGTATAAATGTAAATAGGAAGGACATATTTATAATTATAAAAATATGGGGTTTCATGCGATTGTTAATTTTTCTGGGGATCCTGATGAAACTTTATAGACCCCTAGAGACACAGTCGGATTCCCAGTCGGAGATCATTCGGGGCATGAACGGCCGATCGGGGATAGGAATGGACATATCTCTAATTTCTAAAAGTCAAAGGTAAAATGTTAAAGACACAAAAATTAGGGAGTCAAATGAATAATATTTAAAAATACTAGAAACTCTTAGATAAATCAAGAATTATCTGGAAATCACTAGAATGGACACTTGTCCCACATCGAGGGGATACTTATCCCCTAGGCACACTTGTCCCACATCTAGGGGAAGACAGCCCAGGATTGTGCCACCTCTAGGGACATGTGTCCCTCATCCTATGCTTCCCCTCCCCCTCTAGAAATACCACCCCCTCTCCATTCCTCCACTCCATCCATCCCCTCCAAGCTTCCAAGTAGGGTCATGCTAGAAGAGAAGAGAGAAAAGAAGAGGTGTCTGGCCTAAAGTTCTGTCGATACGTAGATTCTTTTAAGTTAGTTCTAGATCCCTAGTGAGTGAAGTGCTACTAGTTGTGTTTCTTCTATTCCCTCACTGCGTCAGAGCGCTGCAGTTCGATTTCTCGGAGTCTCTCGCTACGTTAGAATGCTGCCGATTTATCTTGGAACTCTGTCGGAACATCGCATTGATCTTTAATTCATACCGGAGTTCTGCCGGAAGAGGAGGCGATCAAGGATATAGTTTTATCAACTACTGTAGGTTTTCTTCTAATCTCTCTAGATCATTAGTTAACACTCTTTCCACTCTTCCAATCCCCTTCGTTGTCGGAATGCTATCCGTTTGATTTCTTAAGATCTTTTCGTTACGCCAGAATACTGTCCGTTTGATTTCTCAAGATCTCTCTCTACGCGAATACTTTCTGTTTGATTTCTCAAGATCGCTCTTTACATCGGAATGTTGTCAAAGTGATTACCCGAGCACCTCTCCTATGCCGAAATGTTGTCGGATTGATTACCCGAGTCCTTCTCTTATACCGGAATGTTGTCGGATTGTCTAGTTAAAATCTCATATCATACCGAAACTCTACTAGAGTAGTTTAGTCACATCCCTCTCTTATGCCGAGACTCTGTCGGATTAGTTAACAATACATTTGCTTTACCAGAACCTTGTCAGGTTGCTTAGTGAATACCTCTTCTATGCTAGATTCTACTGAACTACAAACTGATTCCTTTTCCATTCTGAACTTTTGTTGGTTGAAGAGTATTTTCCAATTACTGAATTGTCATGAAAGTAATTTACTGGGGTCTTGGACCCACTGAACTGAATGCCTGTGCAATGGGGCCCTGATCTGGTTCCGAAGAGCACCCCGAATGTTCTAACTAAATGCCGCGAGGACAATGATTTGGTGTTATGGCATGACCCATACTGAGTGCTTGATTAATTGTTACTGATTTGACAATTCAATTGTCTGACTATTTGAACCCCCGCCAAATGGCGCGGTGGTCTCCCCCCTGCCAAATGGAGGGGGGCAAGACGGGAGGGCGCGGGATCGATCCCGCGCCCTCTCCTCATTTCTCCCCATCCCTAACCAACTTACCTATCAAAAAAAGCTTTTATCTGATTTTGACTGACACTGTACTAAGTGCTTGATTGTTATTGGCCTGATCATCCACCTAAATCCTTTCACTATTGTTACTGTATTGACAGTTCAATTATCTGATATTTGTCTGACACCGTATCAATGCCTGATTGTTATTGACCTGTCTTCATCTAAGCCCATTTCATTGATTACATGATACTATTTACTACCATCTTGCTTCTCAATTTATTCACTATTGATCATCTTGACTGAGTTTACTTCATTTGAGCATCCTTTCTATTGTCTTATTACTTGTGTTTTCTTAGTATATAATTGAGTAACAGTAATTGTGATTTAGAGTAAATTAGAAGGCAATCTACTGGGCATTTTATGCTCATACTATTTGTTAACATTTTTTCAGGTAATTATCTGAAGTAAGAGCTAGCTGGGATGTGTTGAGAGATGAGTCGAAAGCAGCCTCTTTTTGTCAACAAGAGTTCAAGAATAATTTTTTAATAGTAGTTGGTTTCTACTCCTGATGTATTTGTGTAAAGAACTTATAAAGTGATTAGTGTGTATGAACTCTGTATAATAACCTAAGAATGGAATGTTATACGAATTTCTCTTCCTCTTGCTTATTCTGATAGTGTGGTCATGTCCCCATCTGGGGCGTGATAAATCACACAACAATAATACCATAAATTTATATTTATTAAAAAAACATGAATATTTAATTTATTATTAGAGAAACATGGTATTAAATATATTTAATATTTAATTAATCACATAAATTTATATTTATTAAGAAAAACATAATATTAATATATTTAACAATATATGATTAATCAAAGTTTTTTTATCACCAAAATATATATGTTATCATCAAAATATAAGGGTAAATATAGGGGTGGCAAGGGCCCGGGCCTGGACCGGCCCGTGCTGGCCCGGTCCAGCCCGGTCTCTAATCGTTCGGCCCAAGCCCGCCCGGCCCGGCACGAGGCTCAATTTTTTGAAGCCTGGCCTGGCCCGGCCCGAGAAAATTAGGTAAGGCCCGGCCAAGCCCGGCCTAGCCCGATTTTATTTTTTTAAAGCTATTTTTATTATTTTTTATTTATTTTATAATAATATTAGTTTCATTGAGTCAAAATAGCATAAAGTAAACTTAGACTAATCTAGATAAACTTATTTCTAGTTGTTACAAATATGAATAAATGATAAGTCATTAAAGATAGCTCCACAAATAATTTTCAATTCAAAATTTTAGAATAATTAATTATCGCAGTGTTATTTTATTATTTTTTAGAAATACCCCCGGGCCACCGGGCTGCCCGGGCTGGGCGAGCCAAGCCCGAGCCCAGCCCAATCTTACTCTAGGCCGGGCCTAGCTTAAATTTTAAAAAAATGTTAAATCGTCCGGCCAAGTCCGTGTAAAACTGGTCGGGCCTTCGGGCCGGCTCAGTCCAATTGACACCCTTAGTAAAATATAAGAGTGGTTCAACAATTTGTTCCAATTGCCATATGCCTATGATGGTACCAATTAACTTTTTGATGATAGGCATTACTACTTAATATTGCTCTAATAGGAATGAACTTCTTGCTAGTTGTCTCGCCTCAACGGCAGCAAAATATATCGAGGCGCAATAGATAAGAAAGTAATGAGAAACTCACTTTTTTGGAAGGGATTCAGTCAGGGTTCAGTTGCTCAGCACACTTCTCGACCACTTTATCTTACACTTGAAATTTTTCTGAAAATGTTTAAAATATTATGAGCATAAAAATGCCTAATAGGTTACCCCTAATCAATTCTAATCACAACTAATAGTTAATAATTAAAGAAATCTAAGGGAAACATGAGTGGAATAATAGTTCACTATTGTAGATGAAAAGACACTAGAAAGAATGCACTAGAGATTTCAATAAATAAATACATTAGAGATTTTAGAAATAACTACAGAGTGAATTAACCAGAAGATGGTACCTAATCATTATCAAAAAGTTGTATGCACATATCTTTGAGATTGTCATGATATTACAAATAACTAGGGTGGAACTAGATAACTCAGGAGGTTTCTCTCTGATCGCTTTACACGAATAGCACGTACGTAAGTCATGAGAATGGATTTATCAAGTAAGCAACACGAGAGATTAATTAACGAACATGAAAAGATTAACAATGGCGAGACATGAGCGTGAGCTTGATCAATAGTAGTACGTGATCACTGAAGTGGTGTCCACTAGATTTCATGCAAGACAAGCACGAGTTCAATCAATAACACTATTCGATCACTAGAGTGGTGAACACTGGATTTCACTTATCAAGGCTGTATAAGAATGCCATGATAGAAACTCTAGGTCACTCAAGAATTGGCCACTGAACTCTTCATGATTATCACGCACTTGGATTCACTATGAACTGTTTCACGCAACCAATCACGATATAATGAACTTGTCACACAAGTTATCGAGACCACTCACTAGTCGTGCATGACAACATCTGGTCATCACTCTCCATATGGTACTATGGAAATAGATTTATGATAATCCATTTGGTGTTTTATATTTTATTTATTAAATCATGTTCTCATGTGTGCGTATATATGTGTATTGAAAATTCAAGTCTTACTAAGTGTTGATTCGAGTTATGAGGCCCACAAGAAAAACACAGATAGAGACCAACAAATTCAGTCTCTATTCAGTTACATTGCGATAGAATAGTGACCAAAAATGTCGGTGATGAATTATTGGTCACAATATTATGACTGAGTATTTTCAGTCGCTATTTGGTCGCAGATCAGAGACCGTAAATGTTAAATCTCTATTCGGTCTCTAAAGGAATGACAGTGACTGAAAGTATTTAGTCACTATTTCGGTCACGAAAGAGTGACCGAAATAGCGGCTGAAATTGTCGGTTGCCTTTCGCGACCAAATTTTTTTGTCACAAATTCAGTCACTATATTGTGACTGAAAGCGACCAAAATATTCTAGTCCCTAAATGCTGACTTAGCGACTGATTTTTACAGTCACAATTTCGGTCACTATATTGTAACACCCCAAAAATTTTATTTATTAGAAAATTTAGAAAATGTGAAGATATGATTATTAACATAACTACTTTTATGAGAGGTGATTATCTTTAATTTATGATTAAATTATATTAATAAATATAATTTTAGTGTCGTACTTAGAGGTGCGCACTCTGACAGGGCGATACTAGAATTCTATAACGAAATTGAAATCCGAAAATACCATAATTTTTAGAAAAATATGTTGATACTAGAAATGTAAGTATCCAAAATTATTGACGTGCGGATTTCAAGATTAAGTCGATGCAATGATTTTTCGGACAATTTTTATCGGTGAAAAGTTAATTCAGAAAATTAAACTAAAAATTACCATAATTTGTAAAACATTCCTATTAGCTTATGTTTGAAATCTTAACTTGATTAGACATCATTTGGGTAAAAAATATTGGGACAAATGGACCAGTTGAATTATCTTCTATTTACAGAAACCAATTTTTTTTAAAACACTTTGCTTACGTAACCAGGTTACGTAAGGCTTCTTATTGAATGGGTTAGTGGAGTTACATGTCTCCTTATACGTGTAAGCCATAGAAGTTGCATAGTAAACATGTTGTTGTAAAAACAAGTGGGGTTTTACTGCAACACATGTATGTCTACGTGCCATACATGCAAGGGAACCTGAGAGTTATGTAAACCTTCCCTTCACCCTTCGTGTGAGCCTTTCCACCTCTTGCCCAGCCTCCCTACTGCTGAAGCTATTGTTGCTGCCATTGCTCTGAGGAGTTGCTGTTGCTTTGCTGTGGCTGCTGCTGCTGCTTCTTCTATAGTTGCCTTTGTTGCACCGGCCATAGCTGCTTCTTCTTCAACCTGCTTCCTTCTTCCTGCTATTGTTGGGACCTTCATTGAGGAAAAGAGAAGACTTTCATCTTTCCTAAGACAAGTAGGATTCATTCTTTCTTTCTTTCTTGTCTCCTTCTCTTGGTTAAGAACTTTGAGATTAAAGTGTTTACCATGTTCAAACCTTGGCTTAAGTTCCCTAAACATCCTTAAGAATACTTTCTTAGTCATTGTAGTCATGTTTAAGCTATTGCTCATGTTTTATCCTACCATACTTGTGAAAATCTTCCTATAAATGCAAGGTAATGTGGTTTAGAAGACTTGTATTTCCAGTAATCTCCCTTTTACAAGTTTCTATGCCACACATGCCCCTCTGTTCTATTTCATTTCCTTGTGTAGGTGATGTTTAGAAATGTAAATAAGAACCAAGAAGTGTTTGTTAACCATGTTTTAGAATCATAGGAAAACTACCTAGAGTTTTCTGTGGTAGTATCACACCATTTCTGGAAGTTTAGCCTGCAAGTGTCAACAAAAAGAACTCATCCGTCGACAGACTCATGCTTCCAGAACCCAAAAATACAGAAACACCAGTGTATGTCGACAGATAGCCTTCACCTATCGATAGATGTCCATCATCTATCGACAACCACCCTTGGCCTGTCGACAGATAGTGTCTAGGTTCCCAGAAATTGGTTCTAGAAGGACAATGGCTGTCGATAGCCCCACTTGGGCTGTCGACATACACTGTCCCGTTGTGTTTTCCCAGCACCACACATTTCTTATCCAACCCCTGATGACTCACTATACTATTAACCCAACAGTTGTTTCCCTCATACTCTTGGATTCCAACTACTTTATCATTAGAGAGATCATTCAATTGCCTTCCATATTCTACTTTGAATTATTCTTGAATTTCCCAAGTACAATTGATTTCTATGTGGCTACAACTGTAATACCCTGGAATTTTAAAATCCAAATCAAATAAAATTTATTATTTAATAATGAGATAAATCAATTAAATTAGCATAAAGGAGAATAATAAGATTTGAATGAAATAAAAGGAGTTATGAATAACTTAAGCTAAATTAGTAGTGGGTTAAATAAATGGTCCAAAACCAAATAGATTGGGCCCATAGGATGAAGCCCATCTTGAGGGAGAAGTAATTAAGTGAAATTCGTATCTAATTAATAATAATGGAAAAGGGTCAAATTAACTATTAAACAAGTCATATCTATCCTAAAAAAGTCCTATACTACCCTAAAACCTTTACCCATTAATTGGATCCCTTCCCAACTCTATTAGGTGGATATAAGAGAATGGGGATAAAAAGAAGGAAATTCGGAGTTTTAATGGAGGGAGGACTCTTATAATGGCTAGGACTCCTATAGTTAGCATATACACCAAAAACTCATCCCTAGCAAGCCATTTTCGTCTGGAACTCTGGAGAACGAGGAGAAGGCTGGAGACAAGGAGCAAGGAGGAGGAGGCTAGAACAAGGAGGAGTTTTTCCATTTTCATCACCCAACTAGGGTTTTCTTACTCTAAAAAAGGTAGGCAATCTCTCAAGCAAAATCGTGTAAAAATTATCCTATGTAGCCTTCATGTACCTCTTCAAAAGCCTATGGTTTTGTGGTATTCTGTTCATCCATTTGGTGAATTTAATTCGTGAAACCCTACTGTTACCATGAACCCAAAATCTCATGTTTTCTCTAATCCCCCACCCGCACTTGTTCCCATGCTAAGGAAAAATCTCAATGATACTACAGTGCATTAGCTTTCAAACGCTCCTATTTTGTTCTATTTCGATCTCCCATGAGGGAGAATTAATTCTTTGAATCGCTGTCAGATCTATGCACCCACCTTTTTGTTGGTTTGTGAACCTAGTTCAGCTTAACTTCATACCATGATAAAATTATCATACATACTACCTGGTTATCTTTGAACGCCCCTAGTTTCGGAATTTTTCATCATGTATCCATTGTTATTAATCGTTTGAACCCTAACTGCGCATGTTTAGGTCACCAAAAAGTAACCCATCATGCATGTCTAACCTTGTCTATTTTCAAATTAATCATGAATGTTGATAGATCTATATGTCTACTTTTCGTTTAAAATTGGTTTTGTACTTTTTGGATCATCGTGCTATTTTATATGGAATTTAGAACGTCCATGTATCCCAGAGGACTCGCCCTGGGAAAAGGGGAAAAGGGCAAACCCACCTGTTATCCGTGACGGCGCGATCCCCGCGATATCAGTGGGGTCACGCCGGCCGATGGCGTCGCGTCAAGAATGCGGCGGCATAAGCCGCCGCGATTCACTCCGGACCGGGCCAGACCGGCCAGACCCCGTGTCGCGCCCGACTACCCCGTCACGACTTGAATCGCGACGGGTAAGTCCGCCGCGTTTTCATGTATCCGACCAGAATGGAAAAATTGTGCATATGCCATGTTGTTTAAGCTATATACCCCTTAATTAGCCATGATTAACCCCATGTTATAGTTAATTCGACTTGGTAAATAAATAAATGGCATTAATGAAATAAATTTAATTATTTATTAAAAATGACATTTACACGACTGTCATATCCTCAAAATTTCTTTACACTCACACACACATAACATTATAATTGCCATCTGACCCTGATAAGTTATGCAATAGTATTCAGTAAATTAGCGAATTAAATGGCTAAATTACCGATTTTTATTAAATATAATTGTTTTCATTTTATAAGCATATTTAAAATACCGTTATCGTTTTTCCCCTCGGCTTCGAGCCACTCGAGGCACGACGGACCATTTTTTTACACACTTTTCTCTTGACTTGGACACCTCTCCACCGGGAATACTCTCGACTGGACAAGGACTCCTTGTCAAGACCTCCGTAAGTCTTCTTGGCTTTAGCGCACTCCTTAGTCAATGAGCTGGTTGTACCCCAAAATCCCATACACCTTAGGGATCAGACGATCCAGGCCTTAGTGTTTTTTCCTTCTCTGTCTCGGGATCACTCCGAACCATTTGGCCATGTCACGACACGACTAAGTGGGTGGTTTGTGACTTCTACCAGACTGTCGGCCCCGAAACCTGGTGCTGTGCATCCGTTACTATCGGAATTTCACATTGTTTTACGGAATTGTCCCATCTCATCTATGTCCATCCTCTTATCTGTTCACGTTCTCTCTACACTCTCATCTATTTCGTCTAGCACTCTCTCATCTCTTCTTGGTACTATATTGGCCATTCGTGATTGTCTAAGATAAAAGAAAGGACTAATGCCAGCGCAATAGGGCCCCGATCAGGTCTTTGGGGGGGCGCCCGAAAAGTGCCAGTGCCCATGGGATTTTAAATGATCAAGGATGTGTTACGGCATGCATCCAGTGGCCGTTTACTATCTAGATTATCTATGACAATTAAAGTGTTATCTCTACAAGTGCAAGCTTGATCGTTACTATGTGCCGTTGTGCAATTTACATGTTATAACTTACATGGCCATTCTATTGTCGGTCTCATTGTACTATTTTCCCTGTGTCAGTTGCATTGTTCTCCTCATTATCGTGACCTACTCTACATGACTTTACTCTATAGTTAGCCTGCCATTAAAACATTAACTATTTAAAACACTGCTTGTGTTCATGAGATATTAAGTCCTACTATGCGTTATTTGCTCATCTTGCGTATTTAGTTAATGTGTTTTTCAGGTGAGTCGGATCATGACCACACTTAAGAGGATGGACCGATGGGGAGGCTTAAGAGTGACCATTCAGCAACCCGTGCTATCTAGTATTAGTCTGTTAGTATAGTTATGAGTTAGTGAGTCATTAGTCGTTATGTATAGTTTGTTTGGAATAAAGTACTCTTGGCCTAGTTTTTGGCTCTGATACGTTGATGGTATTAGTCAATTTATGAAGATGATGAGTTATTAAGTAAATGGAGGATTGTTGGATTATTAATGAGATATGAGGTTGTTTGGTATTATTTCCATTTGTGTAATGGTTTGTTATTTATTTCTCGCTCTGTACTATTTAATAACTGTAATCCTGCTTCCGATATTTCGCGTCGGGGCGTTACAACAACCTTCTGAAGTTATGACTTTGGACGATAAACCTTTTTACATGTGAGATTCTGAGTACTTATGTACCAACTTGAATATTACCAGAAATAATTAGTGATGACAATTTTTTTAGGTTTTTAGACTCAATTAGTTATATCCGGTGCAAGTGGTTGGTCTAGTCTCGGGAGGAGCACCCGAATTCGTTTAGTGGCGTACGGAACGATAAGGATCTGTGGATGTTTGGCATTGCATCATACTTTCTTGATTGCATCATCTTATTATATCATGAGTTGGTATGTACTTGAACTAGAATGTGATTATTATTCTGAAATCATGTCCGTGCAAACTTAATTCAGTACTTTTGTCCTACAATTGTTACCTACTTGACATGATCATCCAACCGTCTTTGAAATTCAGTTGCTAGTAGTTAAGTTCTTGCCATAATTCTTTGATTATCTTAAGTCTTTTGATTAGAAGAATGAATCCTACTGGGCTAGTTAGCTCACAAATCCTACTTTTTCAGGTGATCGAGATGAGCATAGTCTAGTCTTCAGAAATCCATAACTTGACTTTTCTTTAGTACTGTAGAAATGAGATGTTTTTACGTTTCTTTTTCTTACTCTTCTTATGGACAGTAAGAGGAGTGTATGTAATTAAAGCTCTACTACTATGACAAAGTTAGATGTATAAAATATAAGTTTTATTTCTTAATTTATTTTCTGTCATTTTCACTAAATAGACATTTATAGGACGTGCCAATATAGTGACCGAAAAATCGATCGTTAATTGATATCTATTTTTTAATTTTTTTAAAAATATATTTATTTTTTAAATACCCTATTTTACATCTATAATAAAAAAAAATATTCACATAATACATAAAATGTCCACAATAATATATAAAATGCCATAAAATGTCCACAATTAATACAAAAACTGTCCATAAAATGTCCACAATAATAATACATAAAATGCCCAAAAATACATAAAATATCCCTAACAATTAAAAGAAAATCATGAAGCATCAAATCCGCTCGTCTTCATCTCCTTCGGCGCAACTCGATGAAGGAATCTACAATAGATGTATAAGAATAATATTAAATTAAATACAATAAGAAATATTATTTATTTTTTAGAGTTTATTTTTCTATATAATTCACTTACTTTTAATTAAACTAATTTAATGAATATAATTTAAACTCCAAAATAAAATAGGGAGTCTACTTTGAATTCCATCATTTTCCACAAGTCCACACTCATTGCCCCAGTCGTGACAGAACCAACCGGAGGTTGATCGAATTAGTATATCTAATTTTGGATCCTCAAACCTAAAATTTTTTACTTTTTAACTAAAACTAACTTGTGAAATGTGAATTTGAACGCCGAGCTTAACTAGGAGTCTGATTTAAACTCCGTCAGTTTCCACAAGTCACACGTATCGCCCCACTGGTGCTGGAATAAACCAAAGTCGATCAGATTAGTATTTATAATTTTGGATTCTCAATCTAAGGTTTTTTATTTTTTACTAAACTAACATACTAATCTAAGACATTTTGTATCTGCAAGAGGGTATACTTAATTATAAATACAATTCAAAAAAAATCTCATATAATTATCTATATATATACCAAAATTTCTAAAATCTTATCACACTTATGAGATACACTGTTTGTTTAAGGTATGAGGAAATTATGACTTCCAACTCGGTGGGATTTTATTTTGCATTGATGTTACTGCACAAAGCCTCTATTTTTTGTCCAACTAGAACTGGATAAGTCCTGAACCGAGAGACAAATGTGAATGCCTCATGATCTACTATTGTCTAATAAGAATCTCAGTGTAGTTACTAGGTCCCTGCTTATCCAGCTAGGTTTAATTAAAAAAAAACCATGGGATTCGTCATCATCTGACCTTCCTTGCTATAATCTACCTACATTTGACTAGAACAGAATCTATCAGTCACCTGCATGCACTACTGCACCAACCTTGCTATAATCTACCTACATTTGACCTTGTTCAATGGTTATTAAAAAGCTCTAACATTCCTATCTACTTGTGTTTTTCCTCCTAATGGAATGGAAACAATTACTTGCACATCCTTTTTTTTGTTTTTAGTATATGTGTAATTTATTTATAAAATATATACTCTTAAATGTTTATTTTCTGACAATGAAAAACTATAAACCAAGACCCTTAGCATCCCGTTGGCACAAAAATTCCCAAAACCTAAAAAATCCCATGAATTTCCCAGGTAATCCGGAACCCCCCCCCCCCCCACCCCAACAAAAAAAGAAGCCCATGAATCCCAAAATTTCCCATATCTAAAACCCCCCTAAAGTGTTCCTCCTACAGCCCTCTCAAACCCTACTAAAGGCCTCTAACAGAATCCCTCCAAGGCTCTTCAAAGACCCCTGTGTAGCCCCTTCATAAGCCTTTCAAAACCCCAAGGCCATCACTGCCAGCCTGTAGTACCCCGAAAAATTATTAATTAGAAAAATAAGATAATTAAAATGTTATCAATTAATAAATTCCAATTAGTTAAAGAAGTACACATCATTTATCACATGTGTAAAAACATATACAAAATTTCATAAAATAATAATTACACCTTAAATAATATTCTCTAATGACCCATCCAAAATTTGGGTATAGAAAAATTATTTGGACTAAGTTTAAGAATTTATGCGACTTATGTTCGTAAGTAAGGATAAGTCAGAGAACCCAATATTATATGAGCTAAAGTGAATTATAATTTAACTAAACATATGAATAGACTTTAAATAATATGGGTTGATAGTGCATTATGATAATTGGACCAATAGACAATCTTGGTCCATGAATAAATTATTTAATAAAAGATAATAAAACCTATTAAGTAATTGGGTTGTACAATTAAGCCCACATAAGTTATTGGGTCAAAAGCAAGAGCCCAAGAAATGGATAAGAGTTAAAAATTTAGGATAAATAATGTAAATTAATTGAAATAAGAAAAGAATTGAATAAATATGTTAAATAGCTTTAATTAGAATAACGGGTGAATAAATTGTGATAAATAAATTAAACTAAAACCCATTAAGCAAAATTAGTAATGGACAATTCTAATGTCCTAACATGAATTGTTGGGCCCAAATGAGAAGTGCTCATCATGGGATGGAATTAAACTAGTGAAATTCACATTAAAAATAAAAATAAATAATAAAATGGGTGAAATAATTATTTAATAGCTCAAATCTATCCTAAAAAGAATGCTGGACCTACCCAAATCCCTTAGCCACGAAATTGGAGTTCTCCCCCAAGCTAAATGGATGGATAAATGAGGGAAAAGGGGGAGATAAATAAAAAATTCGGAGTTAATTATACATGAATTAAATAAGGGTAAGATAAATACTAAAATAAGTTGTAAATATCCTAAAAGAGTCCTAAGCTTACCCTAACCCATACCCACGAATTTAGATTTCTCCCCAAGTCTATTAGGTAGATAAGGCAAGAAATTGGGTGATAAATGTGGAAAATTAAGAGTGTGAAGGGAAAGAGGAGTTTTAAGAAAGAAGGACTCTTACACAACCTAATAGACCTCTAATTCTAGTCTACCAAGCCCCATTAGGTTGCTGGAACTTTGGAGCATGAGGGAAGAAGGCTATGGACGAGAGCAGGGAGAAGAAGGAGGCTTGGAGCAAGAAGAACTTGGAAATTCGTCACCCCCCAACCCTAGATCTTTATAGACAAAAAGGTAGGCAATCTCTCAAGCTAAATTCAAATAAAATTACCCTGGGTAGACTTCATGATCTCTTGCAAAAGCCCTCTAGTTTTGCTCTTTTAATCTCCCATGAGGGAGAATTATTTCCTTGAAACCCTATCATATCCATGTACCCAAATCTTCATATTTTTTTTCAAACCCCCGTGCATACTTGATCCCATGCAATGAGAAATTCTCACAATACTACATCATGTTAGCTTTCAAACGCCCCTAATTTCCCTAATTTTCATCATGTATTCATCGCTAATTAATTCGTTGATCCATGACTATGCATGTTTAGGTCACCAAAATGTAACCTAATCAAAGCATGCCCAAACCTTGTCTATTGTTGAATTAATCGTACCTGTGGATAGATCTATGTCTATTTTCAATTAAAACTAGTTTCATGATTTTTGGATCATCGTGCGATTTTATAGAATTATAAGTGCCTAATAGCAAGTAGGATCAACCCTGGAAAAAAGGAAAAAGCTTTTTATGGCCGACCCCTTTCTGATATCGCGGCGACGCGACCTGCCGGGATACCAAAAGAAACGTGGTCGGGCAACCCTGTTGCGTCTTGAACATGGTGGGTCACGCCGCTGCAATTTCCCTCCCATTCCGAGCCAGGCCGGCCGGTCTGAGGATCGCGCCTGAGCTGCCGTCGCGTCTTGAATCGCGACGGTAGGCCCGCCGCGATTGAAGGATTTCGGCCAGAACGTTTAATTGTGCCTATGTCCCTACTTTATATGCCATATAACCCTTCTACAAGTTAAACCATGTACTATTAAGCTTAATCATTGACCTGAATATTTTTATTTGATAATAATTAATATTCTTATTACTTAAAAGCCGTGAGCACGACTTATCATATTCTCACGATTTCATTACACTTACACACACATAACATTAATGTTTGCCATTTGACCCTAATAACATTATTCAATAATGTATCTGGTAAGTTAGTAAAATAATTACTAAATTCCCTATTTAAATAAAAAAATTGTCTTCATTTTATACCCGCGTTTTGACTCCGTTACAATTTTCCCTCAGCCTTTGAGCACTCGAGCCGACCCGACCAGATTCTACACACTTTCTCTTAACTTGGACCACCTCTCCACCAGGAATACTCCTGACTGGGCCAGGACCTAGTCAAGGCTCCGTAAGTCTTCTTGACTTTGGCGCATGTCCATTGTCGACGACTGGTTGCACCGTTAAAACCCGTTACCCCCCCTTAGATCAGCACGATCCAAACGGCCTTAGTGTGTTCTCTCTCTTACCTTCAGATCACTCGAACCATTTATCCTGTGTTCATAGCATGGCCTAGTGGGCGATTGTGACTTCCACCATACTGCCGGCACCTGACCTAGTGCTGTGCAACCTGTTACCATCGATGTTTACGTTGTTTTACGATTATACCCCTATCTTGTCTACTATTTCGTTACTCTCTCTGTTCACTTTCACTCTATACTCTCTCTATTTCGTCTATTACTCTCATCTCTTCTGGTACTCTATTTGGCCATTAAATTGATTGTCTAAACAAATAACATAACATGCTATAATGCCAAAGCAATAGAGCCCGGTCTGGTCGTGGGAGGAGCCCGAAGAGTGCTATTTCCTCGCGAGGGTAACATGATCAGGATGTGTACGGCATGCATCCAGCGTCATTTACACACAAACACAATTCAATCTATGACAATCAAACAATTGTTTTACTATATCTCTGGTTGACATGATGCTCGACCGGGAATGCTATTACACCTTGGTGCAAACGTTCATATTCTTCGCTATATGGCCAATCCTCTTCATGCTAGTTTTGCAATTACTTTTGAATGTGCTATCATTCTTTCGTGGCTATCATTTTCTCGTTATCGTGCGCTATTACTCTTTTGACTTTGCTTTATCGATCTCTCTAGTTAACTTACTTTACAAGACATTTCACTTAAAGCCTGCTTATTTACATGAGATATTAGTCCTATTGAGCGTTATCACTCACCCTTCATCATTTGTTATTATTTTTCAGGTGAGTCGGAAGATGACCATACACATACCAACGGAATGGACTGGAGTGATGAGCGGCTAGGAGTTATAGCATGGAGTGTCTTCAGTACCTTAGAGTTTAGTTAGCTATTTGCTTAGTTATCCTTTCAATGAAATGATGTTATTGAGCCCTATGTTTTTGGCTCAGAATTAGTGTTGTAATAGTTTATGTGATTTATTAATAAAATAAGGAGTTTATTGCAGTTATTGTTCATTTAGATGCTCTGATATTTGTGACTGTATGTGCAATTTACGTTAACATACACGTTCATCAGCCTCCCCGATTTACTCCGCTACTAAATTGGCGGCATGACACTTAAAAGGTGCCTGGCTAGCCCCCCCCCCCCCCCCCCCCCCCCCCCTTAAACCCATCTAAAACACTCCATTAAACCCTTGTTAAACCCCCATATTAATCCTTTAATAGCCCCATAAAACCTCCCAAGGTAAAGCTGTCTGGCCCCAATTTCCCTTAAAAACACCCCATAAACCCTTTCCTTGAATCCCCCCCGTTAAGGTCCATTTGGTGCATGTAAAACAGTTTAGAGGGAAATAGTTTTCCACGGAATAACTTTTACGTGAAAATGAAAACGTAATTGTTTATTTGGTTGTTAGGAAAATATAAAGTTGTATGGAGGGGTATGAGATCTTATGATCCACGCAAATGAGAGAGAGTCTATACTCATTGTGTACTAACACTATTCATCATTCTTTTATTTTATTTTACTTTTTATTTTTAATATTTTTTTAAAAAAATAAAAAATTAATAACTAATGAAAAATAAGTAACTTTGACAAGACAATATAAAGTAGGAGAAATAAAATAAAAACATAATTTGAATGAATAGTGTTTCGATAGATATTTTATAAAAAATTAAACTAACTAATAAAAAATAATTAAATTTAAAAAAGACTACTTAAATGAGTGGAAATAAAATAAAAATGTAACTAAATGATAGTGTCTTAACAAACATCACTGTAGATGTCTAGGAAAATGGCATCCGCGTGAAAATGGCGGATGCAAAATCTGGGATTTCGGCGATAGAGTTTTCCACATTTTTGTTTTCAAAGGTACCAAATGGTCAAAAAAAATATTTTTCCTGAAAACGGTTTCCTCGTGCGGGTTTCCATTCAAACAAATGGACCCTAAGCCCCTTCAATACCCCTTAAACATCTCCCAAAAACCAAAAAAAAACCTCACTTCAAGGCCATCCGAAATCCATATAAAACCCCATTGTTAGTCCCTTCAAGAGAGCTAGGTAAACTCTATTTGCCATTTGAACCTCCTTAATTGGCCACCACCAGTGCCCTCCTTGGCCCCTTTTAAACACACTCTTCTCTGCCCCCTCCCATCGCGTCCCTCCCCGCAGCCAACAGCACCCGCCCGTAACCCCAACACACATACATATATAGAGAGAGAGCATACACACACAGAGAGAGCAAACACACACACACACACAGAGAGAGAGAGAGAGAGAGAGAGAGAGAGAGAGAGAGAGAGAGAGAGCAACACACGTGCACACACACAGGCATAGAGAGAGAATCTTATTGTAGACACACCATTTTTTACACATATTGAGTAAATTTTGTGTTATACTGTAATGCCTCAAAGTGGCTCTCTTCAATTAACCATTTAAGTAGTTTTTTTTTGGATTTTACTGGATTTTTCTTGGATTCTTAGGATTTTTCTAGCGCTTTCAGGGGGTCCTTTGTGCATAGTTGATCCGCGATCGACATAGTGGTCGAGGTTTGGGAAGTGATTCGCGTCGAGTCAAACCGTCGCATATTAGGGTGCTATTCCGACCTGAATTATGTTTTATAATCGCGTCCATCAGTGTCGTCGCGTTTATGAGTTTCCATTTCGATTAAGGTAATTTCCAAAATCATTTTTAGAAAGAGTTTTGTTGCTAAATAGAATTACATTCACTTAGTCCGACACATTTCTAACCTTCCATTGTTTAAAGAATGATTCCCAACAAAAGATCAATTCTTTCAAATGCGCGACCACTCAGGTCATCGCGATCAATATTTCCATTTATTTTGCAAGAATTTGGTCAATATTGGAAGTGTTATAAACTTGTCGGACCATGTCGTTGCGAATTTCGTACCTGCTATAATCAATGTTTGGAAAGGCCACAGTCGAAGTAAGGAAGCTTTTAAAGCCGACGCCTTAGTCGGTCGCGATTCACCTTAATAGGCGACCACTGTGTCTGTCACGTTTCACCAATTTTATCCATATAAAAGGTCCTTCGAGGCCATTGTTTTTAAAAAGGATATACAAGTGTTGGCGAAGCCGTGCTACGTTGGAGAGCAATACTTCAGAGCTTTGGGAAGAACTTCTTCCCCTCAAGCTTAATTCAAAGGGTTCTTCAATTGGAGGTTTGCTTTCAAGTTTTCAAGTCTTGGAGTCAAGGAGTTTTCCCCTTCATCCCAAGCACTACTGCGCTAATCACTCCATCAAATTCTTCCTCTCTTCTTTTATTTCTTTTCTATTTAGTGAATTCATCTCACTCCATATTCTCACACACATCACTTCATTCACTCCATTCCCATATTCTTAGGGGTTTTACACCACCTCCAAGGTGTGTTTGTCACGTCCCGAAAATTACGTAACGGATATTAATTCGGATAATTCGAGTCGATATTCCGAGACGTGAACAGTCGGCAAATAAGCCTCTAGCTAGCAAGCACTAATTGCGTATCAACACAACATCAGAATAGAGCCCAAATATAGAACTCAATGGAAATTGTATTCAAATCTTATCTCATTGTATTCAAAAGGAAACTAATACAACTCTTTAACTATGGATAACAAGACTAAGATCAATAAAAGGAAAAGTACATAGATCCTCACTTCCTACTACATGAATCTAACACTCCAGACAAACTACTATAGATAGACTCAAGTGTTGGGACGCTCATCACTCGGACGCATTCCTATCCTCGACTTGATCCTCCTCTTGAATGTCATAATCACCTAGAATGGTTAAGTAGGGAATGAGCAAACTAGCTCAGTAGGATTTATATCTCAATGTGCGGGCAATGATATAAGTGATTAGCAATTTAGAACTAGGTAAGCACGATGAATGTCATGATATGCTTATACGAATAAAACTCATTAAAAACATGATACATGAAACAAGCTAGATAGAGTGAACATGATAGAGCAAGATCTGGAACGATATAACGAGCAAGAGATTATCAATAGTGAGGCATGTAACAAGCACACAAGATATCACTTTAAATTGCAATAAATGCAGGATGGCCATATCACGCAAGCAAGCAAGCACGCACTAGCACGATCATGTAACACTAATCAAGCACGAAGACACTAATGTACACCAAGGAAAGATCCACCTTGAAATACACACTAGGACACGTATATTGGTTATTGTATCTAGCATTCAATGCACGACTCCAGCGCAGATGCAACGCCAGTAATTATTATACCCCATGGTTAATAGTATATTATGACTCTCCGTCATGGGGCTAGATTGGAGCCTTAGACACTCGTCGTGCCCCGTCAACATCTCATTTCAATTTTAAATATAGATGTCCACAGTCATTAATAATGGCCAATGAGAGTTTCAAGATGTAAGCATGTGTAATGTCATGTTCATGATGATGATGAGAACAAGTAATAAGTAATGTGAACATGATTCCATGGTAATAATGATCATGAGATAATTTTGGCAGCATAATGGCACAATTTATAATTTAGTTCACTCTTTACATTAATGGCTTAAGTCTAGATTGTAAATCACACTCATGAGAACAAGATGAGAAAGGAAGTGCACGCTATCTCCAGGGAACTTCAATGGTACAATCAACTCGGTCTCCATGAGGGAATCCATGAAGTACGGAGATTTATGGAGGTCTTAGAGAAAAGGCCGCCAGTCTATCGATAGAGAGCTTCCAAATCCCCAAGAGAGGGCTGCGTAGATGTGCAAGTGTGTAGTGATGTACGTATCTCAATCCACATCCATCGGTTTCAAACTTGCGGAAAGCACTTAACATGAGACGAAACTATGCACTTTAACTAAACATTGTTTGCAACATTTTTAAGGTAACAATTATCATTAACAAGATTGAGCCATAGAAAGAGTAAATCACTAGTTGCATGAATGGTCACATCATTAAGAGCATTTAGAATAACATTCGGGTAACTATAGCTTTTAATGGGTTAATAAATTTTAAGCCATTAAACAGACCTCATGAAATGATCATAACCAAGATATGCAAATCATGGACTTAATACCATGTAAATAGTCCTTGGTTAAGCCTGAAAATACACGTCCTACACAGTAGACGCACTTCATAACAGAGTGCACAGTCAAAACGGGCGAAACTGTGAAGAAGGTAGATCATGTCGGCCTACCTGGCCGCATTTGATGTGAATCACGTCGGGGTAACCCGACGTGTTCATGGAAAATCGTTAAATATGGCAATAGGTGGGAAAGCCGCCTGAATCGCGTCGGGGGATCTCGCTGCGGTTCAGATAGGCACAGACTCCCACGCGACGCGCAGTCTTATGTGGGCCGTTGATTGGTCAGAGATGCCTTTTGTTGAATCGCGTCAGCCAAGGTCAACGCGATACCAGGTGCTGGAGTCGCGTCGCCTGGACCAGACGCGGTTCAAATGTCAACCGAAAACGTAGAAAAAATGCAGGAAATAGGTGCTCGATCCATGCAATGCTTATATCTTCTAAACTAGGGCTCTTAGGACAAAAGTGTCAACATGAAAGTGTTGGGAACATGGAGTAGAAGAGAACTATGATTTTTAAATAATTTAGAATGGCCTCGGGATGCAAGAAAAATCTAGATGAACATAAAAAGTGCCTATCATGCGCGACTTTGGCAAAACGCTTATAACTCAAGATGTACTCAGTGGAATTTGATGAAACCACTTGGAAATGAAACTAGACTTGATGCTCTACACATTGATATATGATTTGTTAAAGCTTAGCCCGAGAAAACCTACCTTCCAGGTTGAGGAAGTTTCATTCTTTAGAAAACCCTCGTTCAGACCACTGGTTGGAGAATGCCTAATACACCCAGTATACTGCATGAAAATTGTGCATTCCAGTCAGGTTAGGAACTAGACTTGACCCTCTTTCCAGGGGTATACGCCTTGCACAATGTGGTTTAGGTTTGGCCTACCTTTGGTCGACTCCAAGTGGACGGTTTGCACAGGTCGAAGCAGATGCAAAAGGGGAAGAAGATGAGCTAGGTGTGGCCGATCTTCTGCTCCCCAGCCGCCAAGAGCTCCTCCACATGACCCTAACAAGATGTAAAACTCATCCCCTAGGTTGGTGGAGAGTATTTATGCATCTATGGCTTTTGGAAGTCGTATTGCGACAAGGAAGGAAGAGTTGCGGTTTTAGCATGCCCCCTTCCATGTTTTGAAGATCTCTTCCCCCATGAGAGTGTCTTGGCCATCAAGCACTCCAAGGATGGCTAGGCACGAATTTGGGTTGCCAAGAGAGCATTATTGCATCCAATTTTACCCTAATCACTTCCTTCATTTTCAACTCAATTAGGGTTGTGAATTTATGAGTATTTTTTATGCTCCACTGATTTTTGGACCAAAAGTGATCCGTTTGCCCAATATCGATAATGGGACATCAATATATAATGTTGGAAGCCTCTCCAACATTTTTATTTAATTTATGGTCATGTCGTATTTCCGTGTTAACGGTTTTTCGACTTGTTTCCTAATTTGGATAATTGGTCATAGTGTGACGCACACTTAATCAATCGAAAATTTTCGTTCCACAAATTTCTTCATAAAACACTTAGAAATAATGTTTGGGGTTGATTTATAATTTTTAGGGAATTTTTCGATGTTTTCTTGTACATACGATAATGACACGTATGTTTTAAATACTCTGATAATATGGAAATACTTTATTTCCATTATTCAATTTTAAATTACTAATTTTTCCGGGGTGCTACAGTGTTTAAGCCCATGCAAACAAGTTTCTTACTTGCTTCATTGAATTGGATATTGCACAACTTCGTTTAACCTTCTTTCACTTGTTTGTTCATTCTTTTTTTGCAAGGAGACGAGTGAACTAAAGTCTTTTTTGCCGGCCGACCGATTGGAGAACTAAGAGTCAACCCACTCATCACTTCCGCGATCTCGAGTGAAGGTAAGTAATCTCTGCCTTTCGCTCTCTCCTTCGGTATCCACGGTACCTGGCAATAACACTCCATCTAGTGCACACACGCATTCTCTCTTGTCTTCCTTTTCTTTTCTCTTTTTGTAAATTATTCTTTGTGGTGTTTTGAAAAGTACATTCACACTTACTGGCTATGTGGCAACTTCTCTCGGGACAACGACGATGTGGCGCTTCGACGGTGAGACTGATGGTGTGATAGCGATGACGGGGAGCCACAATGGCAACTAGACTGACGGCAACCATGCAGACGATGATAGCGACAGGGTGTCTCGGCGAGGCGATCCCAGCGGGCATCTCAGCACATGAAAGAGTGAGAAGAGGTAGAGCGAGAGAGGAGAAAAAAGAAGGGGGAAGAAGAAAGAAGGCAGGAATAGTGACTGAATAATTTGATCACTATTCGGTCCCAAATCCCACAACAATTAGCGACCGAAATAAATTCAGTCACAATTTGGTCGTAAACATAGAGATCAAACTATGACCAAATAGAATTTGGTCACTAAGGCCATGTGTTTGGCACCTTTAGGCATGAAATTCTACCACCGAAGCAATTTGGTGACAATTCGGTCTCAAATATAGAGATCAAATGTGACTGAAAGAATTTGGTTGCAAAAGTAGCGACTAACCTACTTTTGGTCACCATTTAGTCTCTATATTTGAGATCGAATTGTGACCGAATTTCTTTGGTCACAGAATTTCATCCCTAAACGCACCAATACATGGTCTTAGTGATCGAACCGGTATGATTATACCAATCCACGTCGATATAAAGTGCACCGTCACAGTGGGACATGTACCAACATAACACAGTAGGTAGAGATGTATATATATAACAAAGGAAAGTATAGCTGAAATGAAAAAGATTCTTATTCCATCATCATTACACATATCCCACAATCTATATAGTAGCAATGAAAATACACAAAGTCCATAGTTAAACAGGTCCATATCATAACATTGTTCACATACTAGTAAATGGAAAGTACAATCTATAAGGATAATCCTCCAATCGCGCAACTACTCCTCTTCCTCGGAGTCACTTCTCACAAACTCCTCCTCTATCTCAGGAACACCTGTCTCACCTATATGTTAAAGCAAGGATGAGTCTTTACAAAAGACTCAGCAAGCAACCTATGGCACATCCTTACACATATCACATTCATGCCACTCAATTCAACATAAAAGAAATTTTACCACATGGTTCATGTCATATTTAAACAAATACCATGAATAATCCATAACATTGCTATCTCCACATGGCTGAACTTAAATCATGGTATCAATTGTAACTCATTCATAACATATTTCCAAATAAGTTGATCATGAAATTAAACACATGTTAACTAGCAAATCTAGCATGATGTCTAACTTTTTTCACATGTTTTATAACACATATTCACACATTTTTCTTGTTGTTTTGACACAATATAACATGATCACATGGTTTCACATTATTCCACATTGTAACCACATTAACACATCACTTTCACATGATCACTTTGCACATTCACACATAGTTCACATCTTTACACATTATTTGTCGTGACACATAGTCTGAACCACCATAAAGAAAGACACACATAACACATAAACATACCGTCACCTAGGCATTAAAGTGACGAATCTTGGTAACTGCGCAGAACCAGGAGAAGCCCTCTCCACCCTAACCAGTGGTACTTGTCCACATCTAGGATTTCATCCTGATGCCCACAGGATATCACATACACATTGAGCCTTCCCATAGAAACTTTTCTACAGTATGACTCCATAGCCTTCTATGGTAGCAATGTGCAATACCCCGACGCAGAATATCAGAGCGGTAATACAGTTAAATAAATAGTAAAGAGCGATAAATAGACATCCAACCATTGCACAAATTGGAATAACACCAATAAAATCCAACTTCATTAATTATTCCTCAAATCAATTATTACATCACTAATTTAGAGCCATAACTAGGGCTCATAGTACTTTATTCAAATGTAACTATTACAAACTGATTAACTAATAACTAACTAACTACTAAAAGCATTGGTTGACGTAAAAATTGGTCACTCTTGCTCCTCCTCATTCCTTCCTCATGAGTGTGGTAGTCTCATCAGACTCACCTGAAACACATGAAATAAATAGCGCAGGATGAGCGATAAACGCCCAGTAGGACTTAATATCTCATATAAATAGGCATGCTTTAAGTGATTAATGTCTTGTCAAGCAGGCTAACTAGAGAGAATGATCAAGTATAGTCAAGAGAGTAATGTCGCATGATAACGAGAAACAATAGCACTTTTCATGAGACTATAGCACAACAAGCATGATAACGAATTGGCCATGAAATAGCATGTAACGTTTGCACAAAGGTGCACTAGTAGAGATAGCACTTTTGGTTGAGCTTCTCGTCAACTGAGAGAACATAGTACATTGATTGATTGTCATAGATTAAATCTTGATAGTATAAATGGCACTGGATGTAATGCCGACATCCTGATCAATGAACTCCCGCGGGCAAATAGCACTTTTGAGTGCAGCTCCCAAGATCAGACGGGCCCTATTGCCTGGCATTAGTTATGCTTATTATCTTAGACAATTAATTAGATGGCCAAATAGAGTACCAAGAATAGATGAGAGTAATTGACGAATAGATGAGAGTACAGAGAGAATGTGAACAGTGAGAGTGTAGAGATAGTAGATGAGAACAGGGTCATTTCCGTAAAATAACGATAAACAAACGATAATAACAGTTGCACAACACACATGATCGTGTGCCGGCAGTCTGGTAGAAGTCACAACCGCCCAATAGTCGTGCTATGAACATAGGCCAGAGGTCCGGTGTGATCCCAAGGTAAGAGAGATCAAACTAAGGCCGTTGGATCATGCTGATCCCTAAGGGTATAATAGGTCTTGATGGTACAACTCGCTCGTCGGCAATGGATGCCCGCCAAAGCCAAGGAGACTTACAGAGGCCTTGACAAGGAGTTCCTGGTCCTGTCAAGAGTATTCCCAACGGAGTGGTCGTCCACGCCAAGATAGATGTGTGTAAAGAAATGATTGTTCGTCATGCCTTGAGTGCTCGAAGGCAGAGGGACGCGATAGCGGTTTACAAAACATGCGAATAAAATGAAGACAAGTTCATTTAAAATAATAGGGAATTTATATGAATAATTGCACTTAAATACCAGATATATTATTGAGTAAATTTGGTAAGGTTTCATGGCAAACATTTATGTACAGTGTGTGCAAGTGTAAGATAATCATGATAGTAAGAGATAGTTGTGCTCATGGCTTTTATTTATGAAAAACATGTGAATACTATCCATTATTCATAATTAGGTCGTTGTTGATCATGACAGTACATGACAATGGTTAACAGTGATTAGTTGACATGATTAACATAGATTGCATGAAGAATTAGGGTTCTATCTAGCACAGTGAAAACGTGATGGGGGTACCGGTCGCATTTCAAAATGCGATGGGATGGTTGGTTGCATCTTTGAACAGAGACAGGCCAATCATCAGATGCTCTAAACACGACAGGGTGAACGGTCGCGATTAGGGCAATCGATCCATGAACGCGACGTCGGGGTCTGATGCATTCTGGACAATCAGTACGGGCCTGGAGAACGCGACGAGAGTCGAGCCGTTGCATTCATGTCGCGATGCGCTCGTCTGTCGCGACCCTCCTGAGAATCGCGACGGGTCGGGCCGTCGCATTCTCAGAGGGTCTGGTCGAACCCCAAAGGTGAACTATTTCACTGGGATTCGGGCCAGTCCTATATGGACTTGACACAGGGCCATTTAAAAATGCATATAAAATCGTATACATATCCAAAAATCACTAAACTAGTTTTAAATGAAACTAGACATGTAGAGGTATCTACAATATTATTAAGTAGAGAATAGACATGGTATGAACATACTATGAATAGGTTACATCTTAGTGACCTAAAATCATACACAATGATGAAATCTGATTTAATTCAAAGAGGGTACTCAATAAAAATTGGGAAAATAGGATCATTCGAATCCTAAATCATGCAGTATTTATGGAAAAAGTTTTAGGGCACAAAATCAAGTATAAGCATGGATTTAAGGTAAACAAGTCCATCCGGGTATAAGTTCAATATAGTACTTTGAACATGAAATACTCACGAATGGTGGATGATGATAATGGGAAAAAACTTAGGGCTTTCGAAGATGGGTTCATGGTCAACCTAGGGTCGAAGTTAATTAGGTTTTGCTTGAGAGATTGCCTACCTTTAACGTTTGGAAACTCCTAGGGCAGAAAGGTTGAAGATGGTGAAATGCCATTTGTTCCTAGCCCTCTCCTCCTTGCTCTTCACGTCCAATAACTCCTTCTTCTCGTGCTCCAAGCTTTAGAGAATGCCTAGGGTCGGCTAGAGATGAAAATTGGGGTGTTTTGTATGTTCAATGTCTCCTAATCACCTTAAAACTCTATTTTTCTCAAACTCCAAATTTCCAATATTTATCTCACTATTTCTAGCCTTTATCCACCTAATAGCAGTGGGAGGAAGTCTAATTTCGGGGCAAAGGGTTTGAGTAGGTCTAGGACTCTTTTAGAGATAATTAAGAGTTAAAATAGTCATTATCTTAACCCTTTTCTATTTATTAACATTTTAGGTACGAATTTACACTTAATTATCTCCCATCCAACTTGGGCTCTTCCCTTTTAGGCCCATTAACTCATGTGTGGATCATTAGTGTAACCCATTACCTTATTTACGTAATGGGTTTTAATTTAATCCCACTTTATTTTTAATTATTTATCACATTTAAAATTTCCAAGTTGCTACACAATGTCAATTTTGGCACAAATTTCACTTAATCACATTATTTCACTTAATCACATGCTTAGCAACATTTTACATGCTCTAATGATCCATTTACATACTTATAATGCAAACACATATCTTTCAGGTTACAGAACTTATCATGGCTGTCTTAGTAGTAAGAATATGCTTAATAGTACCTAAACACGATACTAATCACAACAAATACGGTTCTTGACTAATCATGCTTAATATGCCCTTTTAATGCCTTTACAATTGCAAACATTACTTACAGATGTCAGAACATACTCAAATTTTAACCGTAAACTCTATACATGAAATATGGTTATTTTTTAGAATTTTCATGATAGTACATCTATTTTTAATAATTAACACGGTTTTCAGGTAATTTAACAAGATAACTCAATTAGACATGGTAGACAGTGAACAGATGGATCTAACAGTCTTGAAACATGCATACAGTAGTCCCAAGTTCATGGAAAATTTTTGTGACATATCATGCATCATACATATTTATCCCGAATTTACATCTGTCATAACATGCATAATTTCTCATAACAGAAATTCTATTATTTGTAATTATGATAAAAATTTAAAAGGAATTCATGGTCTGACCTAATAAACATACCTGACCAACCAAAAATTTTATAACATATGTAAACATTCACAAACCCTCGAAAAATCACACCACAAAGGTTGAAACCACTGTTCTGTAAAACCAGATGAACTTGACGGCAAGGAGCTTGCCGTCAGGATGGGTTAACGGCATAATCGATTGTCGTTAACTCATGAACTTGGCAGCAAGAAGGTTGTCATCAACCTCTGTCTGTAGAAAGCGCAGATCGAACACATAAAAATGAGGAATTTGGGGGTCCAGGACACGAATTACAAATCTGGAAAAATACCCAAACTCTAGGTGATAGGTCTAGGGATGAAACCCCTAAGTTACTTGCCTCTCTAAGAATGCCTAAAGATCGAATTTTGGCGATAAAGCCCTCCTCGGCCAAGCGAAAGAGGTTATGTTCCACGCTTTGATTCGACTTCCACGCTTTAACAGTCAATCCCTCGGCGTTAGGAGAGACTTCCACGCTTTAGCAGTCGATCCCCCGACGTTAGGAGAGCTTCTCCACCTTCAGTAGAGTCTCCCCGTTGCAGAAGATCGCCAGTGAAGCCTTCAGATCGCCGGATCAACCCTCACAAGTTCTCTCTTTCTCTCCCTGAAACCTAGAAAACCATTCCTCTGAACCAAAGTCCTTCCTAGCCAAGATGACTCGGTTTTATAGGTAATTGGGTTGAGGGAATCCTAGGTCATAAGAGTCCTAACCGTTGGGGGCGTTTCCTAATCCATCTCCAGAGAAAACGGGTCAGTTACAGATATGGAAAATCCTAAATGCAATCAGAGATATAAACGGCCACATTGCTGCTGCTAACAGGAAATAGGCGTCAATCGATCATTTGTGACGACCCAACCAGTAACCTAGCCCAACAACCATACTAGTTGGTAAACTTCCCTAAAAGGTCACCCATCCTGAGATACTCTCAACTGAGCACGCTTAACTTCAGAGTTCTTTTCAATCTTGAGCTCTGAAAATGACTAGTCCAAGTTGTTGGTAATTTACTGATTAGTCCAATTAACATATTCTTATATGGGGTGTTACAATCTACCCTCTTATATAAGCGACCTCCTTATCGCTCCTCACATATAGCACACAATCAAACCCCAGGCAGTCAAGATTCTAGAGGTGGCCCCCACAGGCTCAAGAGGTGGCTCCCACTATGTAGCACTTTGCGCCATTATGGCCTCAAGAGGTGGCTCCCATAGCGTAGTACTTTGCCTGTGTGGCACTTAGTTCTTGCACTTTCGGCTGGGCAAGGCTCTGATACACGCACTCTCTCTTTTCTTCCTTTTCTTTCTCTCTTTTTTTTTAATTATTCTTTGTGGTGTTTTGAAAAGGCACGTTCACAGTTACTGGCTATGTGGCAACTTCTCTCGGGACAGCGACGATGTGGAGCTTCGACGGTGAGACTGATGGTGTGATAGTGATGATGGGGAGCCACGATGGCAACCAGACCGATGGCAGCCATGCAGACGACGGCAGCGACAGGGTGTGTCGGCAGGGTGATCCCAGCAGGCATCTCGGCGCACGACAGAGCGAGAAGAGATAGAGCGAGAGAGGAGAAAAAGGAAGGGGAAGAAGAAAAAAGGCAAGAATAGCAACTAAATAATTCGATCATTATTCGGTCCCAAATCCCTCAACATTCAGCGGCCGAAATAAATTCAGTCACAATTCGGTTGTAAACATAGAGATCAAATTATGACCAAATAGAATTTGGTCACTAAAGCCATGTGTTTGGCACATTTAGGGATGAAATTCAGCCACCGAAGTAATTCGGTGACATTCGGTCTCAAATATAGAGATCAAATTGTGACTGAAAGAATTCAGTTAAAAAAGTAGCGACTGACCTACTTTTGGTCACCATTTAATCTCTATATTTGAGATCGAATTGTGACCAAATTGCTTCGGTCATAGAATTTCATCCCTTTTCACGCCAAACACGTGGCCTTAGTGATCGAATTCTAGTCGGTCACAGTTCGGTCTCTGTGTTTGAGACCGAATATGATTCAGTCACTAACTATGAGTATTAGTGACTGACTTTTTCAGTCACTATTCGGTCGCAAATTTGAAACTGAATAGTGACTGAAGATTTCAGTCTCAGATTCGGTCTCTAATTCCACTTTTTCTTGTAGTGAGGGTGAGAAATGAATTGGCAATCACAGAGCGTAGGCGTTCCAGTCACACAAGTGACAAAATGTTCTACCTCTAAGAGTTGAAGGGTTTTAAGTCTCCTTGCGCACCGTTTGACTTCCTCAAATGAAAATGGGTATTAGGTCAGGACTAATGACCTGTCGTTGCCTAAACGCGACGACGTTAGTTACATCCCTCAAAAAGAGAAAACCCTTGATTAATCGTCAGAACTAAAAATTTTATGGTCTAAAAAAAAGAGACATCTGATAAAAGAATGCCAAAGAGTTAAATATCTATTGACATAAATTACTTTATTATGATCAATATTATCACATCATTTATTAGCATCATCACTATTCTCTTATTCACTTATTTGAATGTTCATACAACAGTTCAACTCATTCCCTTTTATTTCATTTTTTTATCTAGATTTATAGCTAAGATGCTTACTTTAGACCTTGAGCCCAACCAACATATTATTGTTGCTATTTATTTGGATTAGTGATAACCGAATCATGGATGGGGTATATGAGTGTGAATAGGTGTATCAGGTAGAAGATGGGTACTAGGTGAATAATAATAGTAGAAAGAGAAAGGGTGGTGTGTGTTCAAAGGTGGTTGGAACAAGGTGATGGGTGCCGAATCACTTGGATGGGTTATGCGGAAGAGATGGGATGTGGTAGTGGGAGGAGAGAGAAGGTGCGTCAAAGAGAAATAACGGGTTGGTCACAAAGGGTGGATCGGCACGGGGTTTGGAGCATGCTGACTCCCTTGAATGGATAGGAAGGGAAGTGAATCGGCAAGGGTATGGAGCTTGCCGATTCTATTGAGTGGGTAGGTGGCTGTGGATGTATGATTTTGAGTCAGTATGAATGAGGGACCTAGGTCGACCAACACAAGGACCCAGGTCGACCTGCTGCACAATCAGGTCGGCCTACCAAGAAAGTGTGTTAACACATTGAAGGAATGTGTCGACCTATGATGAGAGTGTGTCGACACACACTAAAGCAAAACGACACACATTGGTGCCAAGAGAAACAACACACCACCCATTGGTGCCATATCACAAGAGAAATGGTACACCATTCATGGTACCGTATCACCTATTTCAACTAGGAGAATGGCACACCGCCCAACGGTGTCGTATCACCTATGCCAACCAAGAGAAATGGCACGCCACCATTGGTGTGGTATCAAACATCACATGAGACTAGAGAAACGGCGGCCATCCACCCTGCCGTATCACAAACAAGACCGAAGAAAAAAGTGTAACAATAGCTCACCCACCCTACCGAACCAAATGATCATCCAAACACAAATCATCATTGTAGACACCCATTTCTAACCCATAAGTCGAGTAAAATCCCTTGTCGTATCATTGACGCCCCACGTTGGCTCATCATCGTCAAGCTGGCTTTCTCCGATCATGACATCATTTCCATTAGTTCATCGCCTGGAGGACCCTTCCTGGTCAAATCACTCTCTCACTATAGCTCTCTGAGTCAGGAGTCGATGTTTCAATCCGAAGGCTGCGCATGGAGACTGGACGCATTGCATGGCCAAACTGTAGAAAAGTCACTGAAGGCGATCCGGTCATATGTCGCGTTCCTGAAAACGACAGCCCCCATGTCGCGATCATAAATCCATATTTTAAATCCTTGAAAAAATCGCAAAATGACTTGAAGTCACCTTCCTTATGAGGAAGGCGACGTATCGCGGCGTCGCATTCAGGAAGGCGAACAAAGGTCGTCGCGTTCAGGGCCATAAACAGGAAACTATTTCCGAAGCCAACTTGGAGAGACATGCCAAAGATGGTAATTGCTTCATTTGAACGTCCAAATCACGTCCAAATCCTTTCAAATTTGGAGGAGACCTTCCTAACATGTCCCTTTCCAAGTTCCAATTGCCTATACGCAGCCATACTTAACCATAGTCGGACTCCTTCCCATTATTTGTCTCAGACTCGAGTTGGGAATAATCACTCATAAGTACCTCGTCTTTGCATCTTTTGGGGCAAGGCCGGATTCATTAGTTTGCTGAGCAAGAGAGCTTCTTTCCAAGAAGAAAGTTTTCCCTCCAGACGACCAGCAAGAGCCCCCCAGGGCGTTTCTCCTCGGCTACACAATTCCTCATCCCTTCTTCACCTTATTTCTTTCAATTCATGCATGCATAGTCTTGTTTTCTTCATAGAATAGCATTAGATCACGACACACACACCTAAACTTAACACCCACAGGGGTTAAAAACCCCAATCTTGTGAGTTCCCCCCATATTGGTTCATGTTCACATGCTTTTCATTGAATAAATTTCATACACACAAATTCTAATGGGTGTTTTGTTTGTTTGAATCACTTTGGCATGTGTTGAAGATCAGAGCAATGTGAGGCTCTTGCCCCTCGACCGACTGAGGAGCAGGAAGACAGAACCCCAATTCCATCCACAGAAGAGGAAGGCGACATAGCGGCCGTCGCGATAGAAAAGAGGCACCGAGGCCTACGTCGTGTTCAGGTAAAGCATAGCGACGCCCCCTCTGTCGCTTTATCAGGTACGCCTCCTTTTCACTTTTCCTTTCCAAGGTAGTCAGCCCTCCATCTACACATCAAAAGGCGACTGCATGGGGCGATCACGGTCAGTTCCTAATCCCTTACATATCATAATCAATTCAAAAAGGGAGCACAATCTCGTGATTACACCTTTTGGCGATCACGGTGGGACCTCTAGTGCCCATCACGCTTGCTCTTTCTTTCCCTGCCGTTCTTACCTTCTAACGGGTGTGTTGTGTTCTTAGTTTTTCTTTTTAGTTTTTTTCCTCTGAGTTTCTTGGTGCTCTGCGGTTCTGGGTGAGAAGGCGACATATCAACGTCGCGATCAGAATAGCGACAGACGACACGTCGTGATCAGGTTAGTACACAGTGTCTTCCTTGTCTGTTTCTGTTCTGTGTGCTGTGAGGTAGGCGACGTCCCTTTCGTCGTGATAAGGAAGGCGACAATAGCAGCGTCGCTACCAGGTACGCGCTCTCCCCGTACAATTTCTTGCATTATTAAAATTATCGAGTCTGTGGAGAAACCGACGACGTGTTGTCGTCGCGATAAGAAAGGCGACGGTGGTTCTGTCGCAATCAAGTCAGTACCCTGGTTTTTTGAGTTTCCATGCAAATTGGGTTCATTTGATACATACTCCATCCACACTCCATCATACCAGGCTTATTCCATGATTTTGCGAGTTTGACTAGTCTTGTGTGTTGTAGAATTGTTTGATTTCCGTGCATAATTAGGGCTAATTGCTCTCTGTCCACTGTGAGAGGAACGCGACAGTCTGATTGTCGCGATATGGTCGCGACCGCATCCTTGTCGCCTTCTGTCTCTGAGAGCAGTTAGCCCTGATTTCTGTTTTGTTAGTACTAGGTTAGAATTTGCATGCACTCTGGTGCACACGGATCTACATTCATCTTTCCATATTCGTAGTATAGGTTTCCTCCTCAGCGACGCCCACTCTCTCGGCCACAATTCCTTGTGTCCGACTAGAGCACTCGCTTGGGGCCTCCGTAAGTCCCCGCTGACCGGGATTCCTACACAGCCGCCAGGCTGGTTGTACCTGTCGCCACCTAGGATCGAGTCTAAATCATTTTGGCAAGGTTGAGAGAATCCTAGTCACACCCGAAGTTGGAAGCTCTCTCCCATTTAGGATACCCTTCCTTATTTGGAGAGAACCCGCTAAAAGTCAATTCACTAAAAGGAAAACTTGAACCAATTAAAAGAAATCATCATCATTGCCAACTGATTGCTTTGGGTGAAACGTTTTCTCTTTCCTTTTGTCTGCATAGGATTGTTTGCTTAGGAAACTAAGAGTCTGTCTAGGTTAGGTCGTCTCTCTCAAGTCTGGAAAGGCCTTCCCCGTCTCTGTGCACTCACATGACAAATATGGAGTCATATCTGAACCCAGTCTACGATGAGAATCAGGACCCTACCCTCTACACCTCCCAAGACTACGAGGACTCCCTTCCTCACGATCTCTTCGGGGAGTCGACCCCGCCTTGGGTCGCTACTGTCCATGTCTCTGAGGGTCACCATCACACAATGGAGGCCCATCTCAGAACACCCATCCTCCTCAGTCGGACGATCAAGCCACTCAGCTCTTGCGCCTAATTCCTCAGCTTGATCAGTCCCAGATCCAAACTGTGACGGAACGCCTCGTTCAAGTCCGTTAAACCGTTAACGTACCTGATCTGAGTCCGCCTCCCGCGAACGGGCCGAAGCCTCGCAAGGATATCAAACCACAGTCCGTGTAAACACAAAGGAACACACCATTATATATATATTTCACAAGTTTACATAGCCATATTTCTACAAGACTGAAAGAAAGTACAAGAGCCTGGGGCATACCCCGAGGTACAACTGAAGAAAATAAACAACTACACTACACTGCTGGAGGCTACACTACCGGAGGTACTAACCCTACACCACTACGGTGCGGCTCCGAACTAGACGATGGTCGAGAAACGTCCTCCTCGCTCTCACCTGTGGGGGTAGGGGTGAGCCTCGCTAGTCACTGGCTCAGTAGGGAACTCCCCCAAAACCGAGCAAACTAAACCACAGTACAAAAGAAATAAACAATACCAACAATTTATAGAACAGCTAAGCAGGATATAAAAGCTGTAAAAGTACTCACCGTCTACCGACTACGAAAAACAACTGTAATAATTAAACGACAAACCAGTACAGGTGTACAAGCTAAAGTAGAGATAGCCAAACACGAGTCACGTGAACTGGTTCGCGACACCAGAGACTGACTCAGACAAGCTAACACAGGTCTACCTCTCAGTCTCGCAGCCACGGACGAAAGGTCCAGCTGCCGCTCCACGTGAAAAAGTCAAGCAAATGTGGAGACCAACTAAACACCACCACCTGCGGACCACACGGTCAGGCCCATGCCTGGAACCTCCAGAAACCCTAGCCTGGGCTCGCTAGAGTGAGGCACTGGAAAAGGACTAGCTGGGGACCAGTGTTAACTACTGGTGTCCGAACCCTAACTACGAGCGTGCTACAAGTGACTAAAGACAAACACAAGTGTCACTGTCCCAATGTCGTCTTTCCTCAGCCGGATGTACAACTCAAGCAATGGAGTGAGGGTGTCCAGGTCAGACGACACAGACCTCGACGGTACAACACAAGTACTGGGACAAAGCCCCGAGCTAACAGCCTGGCTCACAAAGAACCTGGGGCACCCAACTAGAGAGGTAACCACGGTAGGCGTCGTACTACTCGCCACGTACACAAAACCACGTACATGTCACACACAAACACGTGAAACCTCACGTAAACCTCAAGTAACAACAGTCCACTACACATGAACTTAACTGGACTCGTGTGAACAACACGCATCCTCGAAAGTGAGTAACTAACCGCATACCCCGTTTGCTAAACCAGAAACCATGTGCACTCAGTGCACCGCAGGTGCCAACGCACCATTCATTATCGATTAATACCATAAATAGTCATTTCTGCTTATACACAAGTTAGCGGCCACATCGACTGCCGCTTACAGGAAGTAGACGGCAATGGATCTGGCCGTCTATATCCCGGCTGATGAACTTGGCGACAAACGATGTTGACGCCAAGATCTTCAGCCTCTAACCCTGCAGAAACCCCAAACCGATCCTTTATGCATTCTGATCCCAAAACCATCGAGAAACCACAATGAAATAGTTCCTCTAACTTCCACACATTATAATTAAACCATAACAACATGCTTTACTACTTAAATTCATCAAACCACCCATTATCCCCACATGGTGCAACTTAATCCGAGAATGCATTAAACATGGTGATTTTTGTGGTTAAGTCGTGTTTTAATGATCCTACGGAGCTAACAGGGTTCGTTCCCTACTTCAGAACAAGCTTTAAACCTTCCGAATTCTCCGGTTCACACCGAACCCTTCGCAAGCTCCTCCGGCAATTGCACCAGCCACGGCGTTTCCTCGTCGATTGGCAACGCCACACGTCCCCCGATCCTCCAACCACTCTCCTGTAACTGTTGAAGCTTTAGGGATACGGGGGAGTGAAGTGGGACAAGGAAAAGAGAGAACAGGGTGGAAAACTTGCCCTAAGGTGACCCTATAACCTGTAGATTTCCAGGTTTGCATCAACCTCTCTATCGTTTAAGGCAACCTCCACCATAAACGTCCACATCTTAGGCCGCCAAGTTCATGTTGCCCGGTTGGCTAACCCAGAGGGGGGGTGAATGGGTCTTTAAAAATTTATCTGATAAAAACCTGAACTCAAACAAACATAAAGAGTTCTTGAAAGGGATTAGTAATGGTTAGTAGAAACAACAATCACACAAAGAAGACAATCACACAACACACAGATTTATCCTGGTTCGGATCTCCTCTCCTTAGGAGTCCTACGTCCAGTCCCTGAGCAATCCTCAGGATTTCACTAACTGGGGTACAGTCCCCCTATGGACAAAAACAACCACCCAGCTTAGCTGGTCTTCCTTCACCCCTGAAGGGAACACAACACCCTGGCAACACCAGGTCTTCCTTCACGCACGAAGGGAAAAAAACACCACCCTGGAAACCACCAGGTCTTCCTTCACACACGAAGGGAATAACACAGGAAAATTCTTGAGAGAAAAAGACTAGCCCCTAGATCAAGCTTTTACAAAACTCAATCTGAAGCTACAAGCACTGAGAGACGAAGATCTACACAAAGTGCACTCTCTCAGAACTAAACTAGCTCTTCCTTAATTTTTCTTCTCACAGCACAGGGAGCTAAGAGCCAAGATCGAAAAGACTGAATTTCTGGCTCTAGAGAAAAATTGAAGACTTGAAAGCTGCAGAGTTCTAGCCGCTCTTCAATATGATTGAATTTTTTCGATTTTTCTTTTGTTTGTTCCGAGCTTCATCTTGTATTTGTATCTCCGATTTGAATGAGGACAAGGAGATGACCGTTGTCTCACAGCTTTGGTGTACGTTAGACTGAAGGTTTTGTGGAAGCTTCCTGTCAACAGTCTTTTGTTCTTTGGAGCACGCAAAGAGATAAGATCTTCTGAGTTTGCTTGTAGTTCCTTCTGTGTCCGTTGTTGTAGGATAGTACATCCTTAAGGTTCTGCAAGGTTGAGCTTTAATGGTAGACAGCTATACTATCTCCAGATGTCAATCAACGTCAAAGCAGATAGACACAAAATAGTAGTAATACTTTATCGTTCTAAAAGATGCATGCAGAGAATACACCAGAATGGAAGATATGTTCTGTGTCCATGCAGAGATACGTTCAGTCTTTATTAAATGCATGGCAGTCAATCAGACGAGATGCGACTTTGACTATTCAACGTAGATTAAATCAAGGAAAAACATTTAATTAATGGAAACATGACTTATGCAGTCGTTGTGAAAATCTGATAGAATCGTTATGATCAAGTTGCTGTAGACTGATAAGAAGTCGTTATGATAACTTATGAAATCGTTATCACAACCAAGTCGTTCTATAACAGATGATAAAAGAAATCGTTATGAAACATGGCAAGTCGTTGTTGTAGCTCTCAAAAGAATCGTTATGAAACATGGCAAGTCGTTGAGCTCTCAAAAGAAATCGTTATGAAACATCGAGCAAGTCGTTGTAACTTCTAAAGAAATCGTTACGACAATACAGAGTCGTTATGACGAGCAAGTCGTTATAACTTCTGAAGAAGTCGTTACGATAACTTACAGAGTCGTTATAATGAGCAAGTCGTTATAACTTCTGAAGAAGTCGTTACGATAACTTACAGAGTCGTTATAATGAGCAAGTCGTTATAACTTCTGAAGAAGTCGTTACGATAACTTACAGAGTCGTTATAATGAGCAAGTCGTTATAACTTCTGAAGAAGTCGTTACGATAACTTACAGAGTCGTATAATGAGCAAGTCGTTATAACTTCTGAAGAAGTCGTTACGATAACTTACAGAGTCGTTATAATTTCTGAAGAAGTATTATGGCTCTTCTGAGAAAAGATGTATGTAAGACTTACCACAAATGCTTGACTTTCTTTGGGTAATTCCTGTGCTTATGGCTAGATAAACAAGGTTAGAGAAACTTTTGACAGTGTTTTGTTTATCACCAAAATAGGCAAGTAATTAATTTAAAAGTACATGGGGATGGACTGTTCATCAATCTCCCCCTTTTTGGTGATGACAAAACTATGATCAATATTTAAGTAGTACTGAGTATTAAACATGAATTAAAGTACTTGAGTCATGATTCAGGAATGTGTCAGACACAAGTAGGTAATCATTCTCCCCCTTTTGTCATTAAGCAAAAAGCAAAAGGAAAGAGACAAAGAATAAGAGACAATGAGGAGAAGGAGCACAATCCATTCAATAAGATTGAGGAGGTACAGGCAAATAATAAGCAGGAGAGAGAAGGGAGGCATAATGAGAAATAGCTTCCCAGGCTTGCTCTTCCTGACGCTTGAAGAATTGCCTAAAGGCACCGCTCTCAATGGAGAAGGATGGTCCCATGATTGGAGCCATCTTGGATAGATAGAGGCTGCGCTGCTTGGTAAGAAACAGGTCATACTCGTCTGGATCCATGGAGGAGCAGGTGATGATTGTTTTACCAAAACTTGCACAGGCAAGAAACTGATCCATGGTGACAGGGTAGAAAATCTGTTGTCCTTGAGTTCCTGGCGAAGAGCTAAAAACACTTTGTATCTTTCAGCCCAAACGTGGTAGGGATCAAAGACCAGCTGGATTGAATTCATATCCAAGAAGGTTGCAGGAGAGATAGGAGCTTTCCCTTCCCTGGCTTGAGCAGCATTCAGATGTGCTAGCTGCTGAGCAGACAGAGAGTAAACTTGGACCAATCGGAGGCATTCAGCCTTTCACATTCTGAGAGGAGAGGGGCAAGGACAGCAGAGTTGACAAACCCCTATGGTATTCCCGGAAAAGAAATCTAGGAAAACCAACCTGAAGGCCTTTCTGAATCTTGATTCTGCCCATAACCCTTGCAAAATGCTCAAAAACGATGGAACCAACCGAAGATTCCATAATCAGGAAATGAATCTGAGGCAGGAAAATCTCTTCAGGTAAATTAAGAGTGGCAAAATCTACTCTGATTTCCTCAGACTGCTCAGAGTGGGTTAGGACCTTGATGGCTCTCTTGAACTGGCTGAGCTGAACTTCAGGTAAATTGTTGAGATACCTGTAGTTGTTGAATGTTTGGAAATGCCTGACCAGCTTGATGAGCTTCTGAATGGCAGGAGCCCAGGTGTTCTGGTGGTGAAACTGAAACCACTCAGAAAGGGTCAAGGAGTGATCCCTGGGTGGAAACCTTGCTGCCTTAGCCTGAAGGAAGCGACTGTACAGATCTTTATGAGATTTAGCCCATTGCTCCTCAGTTTTGGAGTGGGCGAGGAGAAGATTTTGGATTTGTCGGCTTTAGACAGAGGAGTATAGGGAAGAATAACATCTAAATGGTCAGAGAGGTTAAGAAAAGGAAGATTGTGAAGAGTGGCAAAGACAACCTTTTGAAGGTATTCTTTGTACAGAGAGGTATGCTTGTGGGTGACTGTAAGAGAAAACCACAAGGGAGGGTAAAGAGGAGATGTGGAGGAAGAAAGCTTTCGTTTCTTGGAGACAGTACTGGAAGAGTCTGTCTTGGAAAGGTGGTCACCTACCTTTAGCACAGATTTAAGAATGACCTCTTCAAACTCATCCTTGATTTTATCAAGAAAGGGTGAGTCGACTTGGACATCTGTAGGAATAATAGTGATAAAGGAGGGAGGTGCAGGGGGGTTCAGAAATGCATCAGAATTGAGAGATCCTACTTCTGGAAGTGAAGATGTACCAGAAGAGGATGAGGCTCCAGCTGAGGATGCTGGAGGGGCCTCAAATTCTTGAGCAGAGAAAGATGAGAAGTAGAAGAAACAGGAGAGGATGTGATGGGATGAGGAGGGAAAAGGTGTGGGAGAGGAAATGGGCCTGGATCTGGGCTTTTTGAAGGGAGGTGGAGCAGGTGGAGCTGTGGAGTTAGAGGGTGGAGAAGGAGGAATGGGAGTGTTGGTAGAAGTGGGAGCAAGGGGTGGAGGATCTGAAACCACTTCTTCAGGCAAGGGAGGCAACGGATCCAACACTGCCGGCCCTGGTGGCCCTGATTCCATCACAACTGGCCCTGATGGCCTTGAATCTTCAGCTGGCCCTGATGGCCCTGACTCTTCAGCTGGCCCTGACTCTTCAGCTGGCCCTGTTGGCCCTGACTCTTCAGCTGGGGCTTCTGCTGCTGCTGCTGACTGCCCGGAGGGCTCAGGTACACTTGAGTGAGGCTCCTGAGCTGCTGGAGGAGCAGGAGCTTGAGCTCCAACTGCCTGAAGGATGTCAGATAGCAAATTCTTCATGGTCCCCATTTCCTGATGAAACCATGTCATGGCAGAGCGAATCTGAACCAATTCCTTGCGGGCTGAAGCTTGGCTTAGAAAGATGGAATTCACATCAGTCTGAAGTGAGCAAAGCAGCTCACCCTGAGCATCCAACCTCTCAATCACAGGTTTTAAATTGATGATAATCTTTTGCTTGACCTGTCTTTCAAATGGTGCATCAGCTAAAAGGGGTACTTCAGGAGCTATATCTTTCTCTTTGCCCTTTGTAGCTGGAGGAGGTGGATTATTGTCCTCATCAGAGCTTGATGAACTAGCTGTCTCCCCTTCTCTGGCATCCAAATTTTCAGACTCTCTCTGGTCTTCCTCCTGATCGCTGGTGGCTGGAGGTGCAACATCTGGTGTTCTTGGGATTGCTCCCCCTCAAGTGGAGCATCTTCTGCAACTGCACCAGTCTCCCCCTGACAGGGAGCATCCATTTCCATTGAATTATCCTTAGGATTTTGCTGCTCTTCTTCTACTGGACCGTCTACAAAGATGTGGCCTGATGCCACAGACTGCTCCATAACAGGCAGGATGTCTTCAGGAAGAATGTCCTCAATTCTCCTTTCAACAGGAGGCACAACTGGATCTGCTGTAGCTGGCCTGTCTTCCTCTGCCCTCACTGCTGTTGCTGCCTCTGACTGATTTCTGGCCATAGATGGCCCTTCCTGCTCTGTTTCTACAATGACTGGAACAGAACCTGATTCCAGTGGCAATTCGGGCATCACAGAATCTGCCTCTGACTGGGTTTGAGTAACTGAAGGCTCACCAATGAGACCTTCACCTTCTGCAACTGAAGCCTTGAACCAGACCCCATTGACTACTGAAAAACCGCTCTTCTTTAAGTTTCTGGACCTGATAGCTTGGCCCATCTTCTCCACAACTGCCCCTGAGACATCTACACCGAAGTGTCTGAAGATTCTGGTGAGTAAATGGGCATAGGGAAGGGACACATTCAACTTGCTTTTAGTGTCCCAAATCTGCTCCCTGGCAAATTTCATTCTCTCCATCATCACTGCGGCCATATTGATTTCCTCATTTTTAATGGCCCAGTACATCAGATCGGAGTCAGCCTTAGTGCAAGCGGAGAAGGTTGCACTTCGGGGAACCAAAATCTGACAAACGATAAAGTGAAGGAGGCGGTTGAAGGCACTTAACTGATTGATATCTAGCTTGCCATCCCTCATCTTGAACCCTGGCCCAACAATCCCCAAACCCTTCTTGGGTATCTACAGAATGAATTCCACTGAAGCCCGATATGCTTACTCCAAATAGCATCCTAAGCAATTCCTGGTCGATTCTGATTACGGTGCCCTTGACTGAAGAAACGAGGGCCCCATCTTCTTCTGTTCTTAAGCATACAAAGAACGCCTTTACCAGGTCCGGATAACTTACCTCTGAGCAAGTGGTAAGCCCTTTCCACTTCATCTGGTCGATCTTCTCAATGAGGCTGCTCATTCCATTTTTCTGCAGATCTGAAACATCTACTTCCTTGTGACCACAGAGCTTTGTCTTCACAAAGGTGAAGCGCTCCTCCTGCGCTGGGGAGAGGTATTCGGCGCTGTAGCCACCCACACTTCCGGCAATAGCTGGTGCGGCCATGGATTCAGGTGGGAGAAGGTTTGAAGGGGTGACGAGAAGGGTGATGAGAGGAAACCCTCAAACGATTTCGCGGGAAGGAGATGGAAGCTTCAAATTTGCAGAGGGTAGAGGCAAGAGTCGCTAGGGCATCGGCTCATGCGTCGGGACGAAGAGGGGAAAAAGTGAATGAGGAAGAGGAATCGTTAACGCATCGATTTAAAGAAAATAAATGCTCCAAAAGGTGAGGCGTCAGAAAACGACAAGCGAGGTTGACCGTCTTGAAAAACTATGACTTATCGGACGGAACGCTTAAACTGAGACTTTTGAATTGATTTTGACACAGAAAGAGAGAGAGAGAGAACCTTCTTAAATTCTGAGAATTTTTATACCAGCTTTAAATGAAGATCTTTTCACAAAATACACATGCCTAACTCCCTTCTAAGAGATGTAAATCTCTCTTCAGGTAAGGCCTTTGTGAAAATATCTGCTAGCTGATTATTTGTATCAATAAACGATATTTCAATATTGCCATTTGCTACATGATCACGAATAAAATGATATCTGACCTCAATATGTTTGGTCCTGGAGTGCTGAATTGGATTTTTGGTGAGGTTGATAGCGCTGGTGTTGTCACATAGCAGAGGAATTTTCTTGACTTTGAGTCCAAAATCCTCAAGTTGTTGCTTTATCCATAAGAGTTGTGTACAGCAACTTCCAGCAGCTACGTACTCGGCTTCAGCTGTAGATAGTGCTACTGAATTTTGTTTCCTTGAGGACCATGAGATTAAACACCCTGCAAGAAATTGACAGCAACCACTGGTGCTTTTTCTATCTACCTTGCATCCAGCATAATCAGCATCAGAATCCTACTAATTTTACATCACAGGAGTTTGGATACCATAGTCCTAGATCATGAGTCCTGGCTAAGTATCTGAAAATCCTTTTGACAGAAATTAAATGTGATTCTCTAGGGTCGGCTTGATATCTAGCACACATGCATACACTAAATAATATATCAGGTCTACTTGCGGTTAGATAAAGTAATGAACCTATCATACCTCTGTAGATCTTTTGATCTACTTTCTTACCATCCTTGTCATTGTCCAACCTAGTTGATGTACTCATTGGTGTTGACAGTGGCTTGGTGTTTTCAAATCCAAATTTCTTTAGCAGTTCTCTGGTGTACTTTGCTTGACAGATGTGAATTCCTTCCTTTCCTTGTTTGATTTGAAGTCCAAGGAAGTAGTTGAGCTCTCCCATCATACTCATCTCAAATTCCCCTGCATTAGCTTTTCAAAATACTTGCACAAGGATTCATCAGTAGATCCAAAGATGATGTCATCCACATAAATTTGAACCAACAGTATATTTTTGGCTTTTGTTTTTATAAAAAGAGTGCTATCTACTTGACCTCTATTGAAACCATGTTTTGTGAGAAAAGAACTAAGTCTTTCATACCAGGCTCTAGGTGCTTGTTTTAAACCATATAGAGCCTTATGCAACTTAAAAACATGATTCGGAAAGTCTGTATCATCAAAACCCGGCGGTTGTTCCACATAAACTTCTTCTTTTATAAAACCATTTAGAAATGCAGATTTAACATCCATTTGAAATAACTTTAAATCTAATGCAGAAGCATAAGCTAGTAGCATTCTAATGGCCTCAAGTCTAGCCACTGGTGCATAGGTTTCATCAAAATCTATGCCTTCCTCTTGACAATAGCCTTGAGCCACCAGTCTGGCCTTGTTTCTTAGAATTACACCAGATTCATCCAATTTGTTTCTGAACACCCATTTAGTGCCGATCACAGGATGGTCTGATGGTCTAGGAACAAGTGACCATACTTGGTTTCTCTTGAATTGATTTAATTCATCTTGCATTGCTATTATCCAGGATTCGTCAGTTAGGGCTTCATTGACTGTCTTAGGCTCTAATTGAGAAACAAAGGCGAGGTAATCACAAGGAATCAAGTTACCTCTTGTTCTTACCCCTACCGATGGATCACCAATAATGTTTTCAGGTGGGTGATCTTTCTTGTATCTCCATTCCTTTGGAAGAGATTCATGAGAAATTTCTTCTTGTTGCATTTCTTCCAGAGGCGGATCATCCTTATCTTCAAGTGATGTGTCTTTCAGTTTATTGGACAGTTCATCTGCGTCATCGATATCACTCTCTACTTCCTTTCTCAAGGAGGGATTAGTTTCATCAAAAATAATGTGTACAGACTGTTCAATCAATAAAGTACGTTTATTAAATACTCTATAGCCTTTGGGTTTAGAGGTGTACCCCATGAAGATGCCTTCATCTGATTTGGCATCCAACTTACCAATATCCCTTTTTCCGTTGTTGTGAATAAAGCAAGGACATCCAAAAGTTCTGAAATGGCTGATCTTTGGTTTCTTCCCTTTAAACAGCTCATATGCAGTCTTCTTCAGGATTGGCCTGATCATGACTCTGTTGACAATGTAGCTGGCTGTGTTGACTGCTTCTGCCCAGAAATATCTTGGTAACTCATATTCACAAAGCATAGTTCTTGCCATATCCAAGAGAGTTCGGTTCTTCCGTTCGGCTATACCATTTTGCTGCGGTGTCCTTGGTGCTGAGAAATTGTGCTGAATTCCTTGATCATCACAGAATCTAGCAAACTTTTCATTTTGGAACTCACCACCATGATCAGATCGAATGGATACTATGCTGAACTTCTGATCTTTCTGGATTTTTCTGCTGAAACTAACAAAATTATCAAAAGTGTCATTTTTATGTTCTAAGAAAGATACCCATGTGAATCTTGAGTAGTCATCTACTAAAACAAATCCGAAATTCTTTCCTCCAAGACTGGTAGTTCTCATTGGCCCAAATAGATCCATATGCAGGAGCTCTAAGGGTTTTGAGGTGGTCACCACCGTCTTTGACTTGAAGGAACTCTTAGTGTGCTTTCCCTTAGCACAAGGTCTGCAAACACTTTCTAATTTACCATTGATTTTCGGTAGTCCTTCCACAAGGTTTCTCTTTCTGAGCTTGCTCATGCCATCCAAGCTGCAGTGGCCTAACCTTCTGTGCCACAGATCGGTTGATTTGTCTTTGCTGGCTGCCAGACACACATTTTGCTCTTTGAGTTCTTCAAGGTAGAGCACGTACAGATTCTTCTCTCTATTTGCTTCAAAGATGACTGCTCCATCCTTTAGTATGCTGCATTTTGACTCTTGAAATTTGATTTGATGTCCTCTATCACACAGCTGACTAATACTTATGAGGTTGTGCTTTAAACCTTTGACTAACAGTACATCTTCTATGACTGTTTTTCCTTGCTGTTAACTGATCCACTGCCTACTACAGTTCCTTTTCCATTATCTCCATAAGTGACTGTTCCTTCTTCATCTTGAAGATGGGAGAAAAGCTTCAGGTTTCCTGTCATGTGCCTTGAGCACCCACTATCCAAATACCATTTGGATGCTCGAAGGTTAGCCTGAAATAAAGACATCAAGATTTAGGTACCCAAGTTCCTTTGGGTCCTGATGGGTCAGTATCATTATTTTTACTTTTTATTATCCACTTCTTATGTCTTGTTGGACAGGTGGATTTTAAATGTCCTAGCTTATTACAGTGATTACAACATGATGTTATTGTCACTCTTACTATGTATTTAAAATTCGCTTTATATGCCACATCTTGTTCTGGAGTGAACTTAGGAGTTGGATATTTTCTGGATAGATTATTTCTTCTTCATTTTCTGGCGGTATGTAACCTAAACCTCGTTTATTCTTACCAGATCTTCTAGCACCTTTTAATAATAAGGAATTCTTTCCATTTGTAAACTTTTCTAAGGTGCTTGCTAGTGTATTGTTTTCTTCATTTAATTCATTTACCGTTTTTCTAAATCATCTGAGCTTTCCTGTTTTTCTAGGTCAATGATTTTTCTGTTCTTGTCTTTTAAGTTTTCACATAATAGTTCATTTCTTCTCTTAAGCTCAATTATTTGTTTTTCTAGTTCTTCATTTTCAGATTTTAAATCTGAGTTGGTATTTTCGAGACATGTGATATTTTTCTTGCTTAGCTTAAGTAGTTTACACACTTCTTTATACTTATCGTAGAGTTCATTAAATGCACTTTCCAAATTATCCGAATCTGAGTCATTACAGGAATCGAAAGAGGAATCAGATGTTACCTTATCCTCGGTATTTGCCATAAGAGCCAGGTTGGCTTCTTCTTCTTCACTGCTGGAGCTTGACTCACTGTCTGAGTCGCTGCTGTTGTCCCATGCAGCTGCCATGGCTTTCTTTTGAATCTTCTGAACTTCTTGGAGCTGTCCTTCTTCTTGTGATCATTTTTCTTTAGCATTGGACAGTCTGCCTTGATATGTCCAGGTTTCTTGCATTCATAGCAAAGTGGCTCATTCCTCTTCTGATCTTTTCCATCTGGTCTCTTGAGATCTTTGTTTTTCTTGAAGTACCTCCTACCAGACTGGAACTTCTTCTTCTTTGCCAAGATTCTCTGCAATCTTCTTGAGAGCATGGCTTCTTCATCATCACTATCTTTGCTATCTTCACTGTTATCTAAGGATTCTTCTGATGAGTCCCCATTAGCTTTAAGCGCATTTGACTGCTTCTTTCTACTGGAGGATTCTCCTAGTCTTTCCATGTTTATTTCATGGGCCATGAGAGACCCGATGAGTTTTTCTACTGACATTTTCTTAAGATCATTAGCTTCTTCGATAGCTGTGACCTTTGCCGTCCATGAAGATGGCAAGGATCTGAGAATCTTCCTTACCATATCTGCATTCTCATATGACTTTCCTAGACTTGCTAGGCCATTAGTGATGTCAGTAAATCTACTAAACATTTGGGTAATAGACTCACCTGTTTGCATTTGAAATCTTTCATACTGAGTGACAAGAATGTCGATTCTTGTCTCCTTTACTTTGTCTGTACCTTCATATGTAATCCTTAACTTTTCCCACATTTCCATGGAGGATTTGCATGCTGAAACTCTGTTGAACTCCTTCTTGCTTAGAGCACAACATAGAATGCTCTTAGCTTTACAGTTCAAGGAGATTTTCTTTCTATCTTCATCTGTCCATTGTGCTTTCTCATTTGTGACGACCAGATCACCTTCTTCCACTATTGACCAGATTTGATAATCGTGGCCTTGTAGAAAGTATTCCATCCTGGTCTTCCAATACGTATAATCTTCACCATCGAACAAAGGAGGTCTGTTGACAGACTGACCTTCGAAGTGACCTTGGGCTGCCATGGATCTTTACTCTTCAGATCGTTGGATCTTGTTCTTTGTCGAAGAGACTCGCTCTGATACCACTTGTTGCCCGGTTGGCTAACCCAGAGGGGGGGTGAATGGGTCTTTAAAAATTTATCTGATAAAAACCTGAACTCAAACAAACATAAAGAGTTCTTGAAAGGGATTAGTAATGGTTAGTAGAAACAACAATCACACAAAGAAGACAATCACACAACACACAGATTTATCCTGGTTCGGATCTCCTCTCCTTAGGAGTCCTACGTCCAGTCCCTGAGCAATCCTCAGGATTTCACTAACTGGGGTACAGTCCCCCTATGGACAAAAACAACCACCCAGCTTAGCTGGTCTTCCTTCACCCCTGAAGGGAACACAACACCCTGGCAACACCAGGTCTTCCTTCACGCACGAAGGGAAAAACACCACCCTGGAAACCACCAGGTCTTCCTTCACACACGAAGGGAATAACACAGGAAAATTCTTGAGAGAAAAAGACTAGCCCCTAGATCAAGCTTTTACAAAACTCAATCTGAAGCTACAAGCACTGAGAGACGAAGATCTACACAAAGTGCACTCTCTCAGAACTAAACTAGCTCTTCCTTAATTTTTCTTCTCACAGCACAGGGAGCTAAGAGCCAAGATCGAAAAGACTGAATTTCTGGCTCTAGAGAAAAATTTGAAGACTTGAAAGCTGCAGAGTTCTAGCCGCTCTTCAATATGAATGAATTTTCTCTCGATCTTGTTGTCTTCCGAGCTTCATCTTGTATTTGTATCTCCGATTTGAATGAGGACAAGGAGATGACCGTTGTCTCACAGCTTTGGTGTACGTTAGACTGAAGGTTTTGTGGAAGCTTCCTGTCAACAGTCTTTTGTTCTTTGGAGCACGCAAAGAGATAAGATCTTCTGAGTTTGCTTGTAGTTCCTTCTGTGTCCGTTGTTGTAGGATAGTACATCCTTAAGGTTCTGCAAGGTTGAGCTTTAATGGTAGACAGCTATACTATCTCCAGATGTCAATCAACGTCAAAGCAGATAGACACAAATATAGTAGTAATACTTTATCGTTCTAAAAGATGCATGCAGAGAATACACAGAATGGAAGATATGTTCTGTGTCCATGCAGAGATACGTTCAGTCTTTATTAAATGCATGGCAGTCAATCAGACGAGATGCGACTTTGACTATTCAACGTAGATTAAATCAAGGAAAAACGTTTAATTAATGGAAACATGACTTATGCAGTCGTTGTGAAAATCTGATAGAATCGTTATGATCAAGTTGCTGTAGACTGATAAGAAGTCGTTATGATAACTTATGAAATCGTTATCACAACCAAGTCGTTCTATAACAGATGATAAAAGAAATCGTTATGAAACATGGCAAGTCGTTGTAGCTCTCAAAAGAAATCGTTATGAAACATGGCAAGTCGTTGTACTCTCAAAAGAAATCGTTATGAAACATGGCAGTCGTTTGTAACTTTCTAAAGAAATCGTTACGAAACTTACAGAGTCGTTATGACGAGCAAGTCGTTATAACTTCTGAAGAAGTCGTTACGATAACTTACAGAGTCGTTATAATGAGCAAGTCGTTATAACTTCTGAAGAAGTCGTTACGATAACTTACAGAGTCGTTATAATGAGCAAGTCGTTATAACTTCTGAAGAAGTCGTTACGATAACTTACAGAGTCGTTATAATGAGCAAGTCGTTATAACTTCTGAAGAAGTCGTTACGATAACTTACAGAGTCGTTATAATGAGCAAGTCGTTATAACTTCTGAAGAAGTCGTTACGATAACTTACAGAGTCGTTATAATTTCTAAAGAAGTCGTTATGGCTCTTCTGAGAAAAGATGTATGTAAGACTTACCACAAATGCTTGACTTTCTTTGGGTAATTCCTGTGCTTATGGCTAGATAAACAAGGTTAGAGAAACTTTTGACAGTGTTTTGTTATCACCAAAATAGGCAAGTAATTAATTTAAAAGTACATGGGGATGGACTGTTCATCAGTCAACGGCACCTTACCTAGACGCCAACAAGTCAAACGCCACCACCTGTGCAGCCAACGCCAACTCAAATGCAGCAGGTCCTATTTCATTTTAGGACCAAAATGCCCCTACCTGAGAAAAACACGCTCCAAACCACACATTCCACACAACCAACTCACATGGCCTCACAACGGCCATCCAAACCATTAAACACAGATCCGCAGGATCGAAAAACACGCGACGTTAATTACTATAATCTAAAAAGAAAATTTGCGACCCGCGAAATTCATAACACAACCAATGTTAAACAACTTAAACATATACACCTTACAAGCCTATCCTCTAAAAAGAAAGTAAAAAAGGCTTATTCAAACAGATAGGGATACCCTTTAGCCATTCTCGGCTAACTCCCCGGTATCTTCACCACCAATCTATTTTTCCATCTCACTTTAATAGCTCAATTCTTTATTCTCAGCTCTTTATCTTCGATCAGTTGATTTGCACCGGAGACTCAGGCATAGTTATATCGGCATTCCGGTCACCAATTGCTTATCTGCTTATTTGAGACTGGTTTCAATAATTCTTAACATGGAGACGGGGGAAATATCAGCCATCTGCAAAATCAGCTGGCAAATCCAGTCTAAGACCGTCTCCCCAATCCTTATAAACACTTGAAGGTTCCCACGTATCTCGGGATCAACTTTCCAGTTTGCCAAACCTCATAATACTTACTCGGGGAAAAACTCCAAGAAAACAAAATCTCCCACCTCAAACTGAAGTGGTCTTCTCCGATATTGCATAACTCTTGTCTACTTTGAGCTGCCTGCAATTTTTCTTTAATAAACTTTACCACCTCTGTGGTTTGCTGAATCAATCAGGACCTACTAATGCCTTTCTCCCACTTCATGCCAGTTCAATGGGGTTCTACATGGCCTTCCATATAAAGCTTCATATGGTGCCATCCCAAGACTGGTATGATAACTATTATTGTAGGCAAACTCAACCATTCCCAAATGATGTTCCCAGTTATCTCCCCAAACTAAACAACAAGCTCGCAACATATCTTCAATCGTCTGAATAGTCCTCTCTGTTTGACCATCTGTCTGGGGATGATAAGCGAAGCTATCTCAGCTCAGTACCAATTACTCTTCTGTAGGCTTCTCCAAAAACCAGAAGTAAATCTTGGATCTCTATTAGATACAATAGTCTTCGGAATACCATGCAATGGAATAATTCTTTCAACATAAATCTTTGCTAGTCTATCCACTGTCCAGGACATACTGCCACTAATCTGCACACCTTAGTCAATCTATAACAAATACCCATATTCCATTATGCCCGGAACTCGATCTTGGTAAACCTGCCACAAAATCCATAGCAATATCATCCCATTTCCACTGTGGAATGGGCAACGGTTGCAACAAACCTCCAGGCTTTTGATGTTCTGCTTTATCTGCTGACAGATAGCACACCTTGCAACAAACTCTGCTATTTCCTTTTCATATGAGGCCACCAGAAATGCTTCCTTAAATCATGGTACTTTTAGTACTACGGGATGGATAGTGTACCTACATTTATGAGCCTCTTCCAACTCTCGCTGCTTTACTCTTTTTCTGCTGGAACAAACAACCTGCCTCTGAGCCTAATCACACAATTATCATCAAGTAACTCCTTCCATTTTCACAATTTCAGCTAAATTTACATCTGCTCTTGAGCTTCAACAATCTGCCAATACAAGGACGGCTCTACAGCACTAGCAGCTAGTACTGCCCGTCGCTGACTACTGGGCACATACAAGGAGTTTTCCACTATCTCTTCATACAGCTTTCACTCTTTAATCATCGTTAGATTCATATATGCCTTTCTGCTCAAGGCATCTACTACAACATTGGCCTTACCCGGATGGTAAGCCAACTGAAATCATAATCCTTCATATATTCAATCCATCTGCGCTGACGGAGATTTAAATCTTTCTGCGAGAAGATATATTTCAAGCTTTTATGATTTGTGAAGATCTCAAATCTCTCGCCATACAGATAATGCCTCCATATTTTCAAGGCAATACAACTGCTGCCAATTCCAAATCATGAGTGGGGTAATTCTCTTCTGCGGCTTCAATTGCCTGGACGCATAAGCTATCACTTTGCCATGCTGCATAAGCACTGCGCCAAACCTCTCCTTGAAGCATCAGTATATAACACAAAACCACCACTCCCTGTCGGTAATGTCAAAATAGGTGCTGATGTAAGTCTTTTCTTTAATTCCATAAAACTTTTCTGACATTCACCGGACCACACAAAAGGCACACCTTTCCTGGTCAATTTAGTCATAGGTGCCGCAATCTTAGAAAAATCTTGAATAAAGCGCCTATAATACCTGCTAATCCCAGAAAACTTCTAATCTCAGTTATTGTCTTAGGCACTTCCCATCTCATCACTGCTTCCACTTTACTTGGGTCCACCGCTACTCTTTTAGCTAAGATGACATGACCCAGAAATTGAATTTCTTTCAGCCAAAATTCACACTTACTAAATTTGGCAAACAACTGGTTATCCCTTAACAACTGCAGAGTAAACCTCAAATGAGCTGCATGCTCCTCTTCAGATGCTGAATAAATCAGAATATCATCATAAAGACCACAATGAATTGGTCTAAATACGGATGAAAAATTCTATTCATCAGATCCATAAAACCTGCAGGAGCATTAGTCAGCCCAAATGGCATAACCACAAACTCATAGTGACTATATCTAGTTCTATAAGCTGTTTTATCTATATCCTCCTCTTTAATTCTCAACTGATGGTACTCGGACCTCAATCTATTTTAGAAAATACTTTTGCCGATTGCAACTGATCAAATAAATCATCTATTCTCGGCAATGGGTACTTATTCTTAATGGTCACATCATTCAACTTTCTATAATCGATACACATCCGAAAACTTCCATCTTCCTTTTTCACAAATAACACCCGCTCCCCACGGGGAATGACCGGTCTAATAAACCCTTTTTGCAACAACTCTTCTAATTGCTTTTTCAATTCTTTAAGTTCCGCTGTGCCATTCGATATGGAGCTTTAAAAAACGGTATGGTACCTGGCAGCAACTCAATGGTAAAGTCCACTTCTCTATGTGGAGCTAAACCGGGCAAATCTTCAGGAAAAACATCAACAAATTCCCTAACCACGGGAACTGCTTCCACTGACTGACTAGCTTCTACCAAACTTACCGAGGCTAAATAAGCCACACATCCAGCATTTATCAACTTTCTAGTTTTAATTGCAGAATTAGAAACTTAGAGGTATAAAAAGGCATACCTTGATATTCAAATACTGCACCATTAGGATGACAAAACTGATCCTTTTCTTTCTGCAATCTAACATTGCTCCATACATCTCAAGCCAATCCATACCCAGAAAATATCATAATCTGACAACTGCAGGGCATACAACCGACCCGACATCTGGTTCCCTCATCATAACAGGGGCTTCATCTATATAGCTCGAAGTGAGTAAGACTCACCCGATGGAACCTCCACAACTAACTCACAAGACTTTTCTTCTAAAGGATGAGTCATGCAATCCAGAAATTCTTCAGAAATAAAAGAATGAGAGGCACCCGAATCAAATAAAACTCTTGCTGAATAGTCATAAAGAGGTAAAATACCTTCTATCATATCGTTGCCTCCACCTGGGTTCGGGTGATAGCCATAACCCGCCTCTTCCCCGCTGCTGCGGTACTCTCTGCCACGACCTGCCTGTGGCTACTGAAACTGCTGAGGCTGCTGCTGCTGCTGCACACCTCTTCCGTACCCATACTCTCTCGAATAGGGGCAATTGCGGGTCAAATGCCCCGACTGATTGCAATTATAGCATCTATATCCTGGTGGAGTAATAGCTGCCTGGCAGTGCTCTGCTGCGACTCCTCCACCTCTGGCCTACCGCGACCCTGCTGAAATTGCTGGCGACCTCCCCATCCTCTTCCTTTACCTTTAATGCTTGCTTCAATTTCTGACCCCATTTACCAAATCCTGATGAAGAAGGTCCTGGTGGTGCTTTACTCTTACTTGCACCCACTGACTGCTGCGGTAGCCGAAAACTACCTGAACCTGACTCGCCCATCTGTCGAGTCCAAATGGACCTCTCTAACGTAGCTACTCTCTGGGCTGCTTCTTCCACTGTCTTGCACATGAGAGGTACTATCGCATCCTGCAACTCCACCCTCAAACCTCTAATGAAGTACTCAACCATCATATTATTATCTGATACTACATAAAGCGCATATCGGCTAAGTGCCATAAACCTCATCTGGTACTCTAAAACTGAAGAGTTACCTTGCTGAGTGTCCGAAACTGCTCCCTCTTTACTTGCTGCACTTGAATCGGAAAGAATGTATCGTTAAATACATCAAGAATTCCGAACAAGTGATAGCTTCTTCTGTCCTACCTGCAAAGGTGGTCTGCATCTTCAGTCGCCACCATTCTAATGCAAAACCCCTCACTGATAAGTATCTAACACGACTTTATCTGCTGCCGAACACCTCATGGTCGCAAAGACCCTTTCAATCTCATGAACCCAGTGTTCCGCTGTATCTGGATTCGGCCCTCCTGAGTAAGTAGGCGGCTGCAATCTCAGAAATTTCTCCACCTGCATCACTGGTTCCTCTGCTAATACACTGGTGGTGGTGGTGGCACAGGTGCTACAAAAGGCACCTCTACTCTTGGCGGGACTGGAGCAATAGGTACAGTCTCTCCATCCCCAGGTGGCACTGCAACTGGTGGTACTGGCGCCTGCTGATCCATCCTTGCTCGAATATCCGTGAGGCTTTCCCAGATCCTTTCTATCATACGTTGAGTACTTTCCTCTGGATCATCTCCTCCACCACCCTAATCTCTTCTATCAGCCATTTCAAATTTCTACATAAACAAAACACCAAGCAAAAACAAAACACAAATTATCAGAAACCAGGGTCCCTACCAGCAGTGTACAAAGACCGAAACAAGGCTATGTATCTTTGTAGTTCCCTTATATTATCACGGACCTTGCTCTGATACCAACTGTGATGGAACGCCTCGTTCAAGTCCATTAAACCGTTAACGTACCTGATCCGAGTCCGCCTCCCGCGAACGGGCCGAAGCCTCGCAAGGGATATCAACCACAGTCTGTGTAAACACAAAGGAACACACCATTTTATATATATATTTCACAAGTTTACATAGCCATATTTCTACAAGACTGAAAGAAAGTACAAGAGCCTGGGGCACACCCAGAGGTACAACTAAAGAAAATAAAAAAATAACTACACTACACTGCTGGAGGCTACATTGCCGGAGGTACTGACCCTGCACTACTACGACGCGGCTCCGAACTAGACGACAGTCGAGAAACGTCCTCCTTGCTCTCACCTATGGGGGTAGGGGTAAGCCTCGCTAGTCACTGGCTCAGTAGGGAACTCCCCCAAAACCGAGCAAACTAAAACCACAGGTACAAAAGCAATAAACAATACCAACAATTTATACAACAGCTAAGCAGAATATAAAAGCTGTAAAAGTACTCACTGTCTGCCGACTACGAAAAACAACTGTAATAATTAAACGGCAAACTAGTACAGGTGTACAAGCTAAAGTAGAGACAGCCAAACACGAGTCATGTGAACTAGTTCGCGACACCAGAGACTGACTCGGACAAGCTAACACAGGTCTACCTCTCAGTCTCGCAGCCACGGACGAAAGGTCCAGCTACCGCTCCACGTGAAAAAGTCAAGCAACTGTGGAGACCAAATACACCACCACCTGCGGACCACACGGTCGCAGGCCCATGCCTGGCACCTCCAGAAACCCTGGCCTGGGCTCGCTAGAGTGAGGCACTGGAAAAGGACTAGCTGGGGAACAGTGTCGACCTGGTGTCTGAACCCCACTAACACAGCGCGCTACAAGTGACTAAAGACAAACACAAGTGTCACTGTCCCACTGTCGTCTTCCCTCAACCGGACGTACAACTCAAGCAAAGGAGTGAGGGTGTCCAGGTCAGATGACACAGACCTCGACGGTAAAACACAGGTACCGAGACAAAGCCCCGAGCTAACAACCTGGCTCACAAAGAACTTGGGGCACCCAACTGGAGAGGTAACCATGGTAGGCGTCGTACTACTAGCTGTTGAACCACTCTATGGTTATCTGTGATCTTGGTATTTTGTTGATAACAATATATGATGCATTAGATGATAACAAAATATAGGTATTCATAATATTTTTTGCTTCATCTGTGTTGCATCAATCCCTTTAACAGATGATAAGTCTCATTTAATATCTTGTTTCATCTGTGTCGCATCAATCTCATAGAAAAATGCTAAGTCTCACATTGATGCAATATTGGCGCACTAAAATGATAAAGTCGATGTCTAACTCATATACATCGATTTCAGTTTAAAGTGCCAAAGTAACAAGCACTACAACGATTTGTTAAGAAATCAATGCCATAACGATTTCATTCTTCTGTAAGCGCAACGACTTGCTAAGAAATCGATGCCATAACGATTTCATTCTTCTGTAAGCGTAACGACTTGCTAAGAAATCGATGCCATAATGATTTCATAAGTGTTCGCAACGATTTCTTAAGTAAGCACAACGATTTTGCTTTCATAACGATTTGATAAGTGAGTGCAACGATTTGCCCTCACATCGATTTACCTTCGCAATGATTTGATAAGAATTTGATCTCAGAACGATTTCATAAGTGATCACATCGATTTCTTTACTGATCACAACGATTTCTTCAGAAGATCATAACGATTTGCTTGCATAACGATTTCATAAATAATCACATCGATTTGTTTATAAATGAGCAACGACTCTTCACATAACGATTTCATAAGTCATGCTCATAACGATTTCTTCATGGATTCTGATCAAACTCAGATTGCCTTTATATTTCAAATATGCTTGGCGCTTAAATGAAAAGTCAAATATCTTTGACAAAAAGCTGCGTGCATAATCATGTCAGAAAAAGATATAACCTACTATTTTTAGTATGATTAGCAGAAGCACAGTACTATACATCATTTATCATAAAACACTCTTTTATGCTAACACTTTCTTCTATGTGTACAGACCTCGAAGACCGTCAGAGTCTGATTAAGACAAATGAAGAGGAATGAGCAACGGCTAGAAATCCAACGGATCTCTTCAACGGATCCATTCAAATTGCTCATATAAAAAAGAAGCTTAGCTGAAGAAAAGCAGAGCCTTTTCCTGAATATCTTTGAAGGAGTGTACAACTGTGAGAAGAACCTTCACGCCACATACACTCAAAGCAAGAGAGAAGAGCTCGAGCCAAAATCTAAGAAGCCTCCAAGCAGAAGTCTTCATCGCCTTCAAGCCTTCTTCTCTTCCATTCTCCCTGAGCTTATTGTAATTTCTGGGGAGAGTTTTGCTGAGAGTTTTTGAGTAGATGCCATTCTTGTAGAACTCTCAGCACTGTTCTTTCTTTTGTAAGAAAGATCCTTGTCCAGCTGTAAGACCGTATACAATAGATAACCCAGCTAGGGGTTTGTGTCTAGCTGAACCAAACTGGGGTTTGTACCAGTTGTTAACCTAGCTAGGGGTAGTGTCTAGCAGAACCGCACTGGGGTTTCTACCAGGAGGTTGCTTCTTTACCTGCAAAAGAAGTGGGCTGCCTTCTTGCCTGGGAAAGAGAAGAAGACCAGCGGGGTGCTGGGTTTGTAGTGTCCTTAAGGGGGACTGTACCCTTGGTTAGTGAAATCCCAAGATTGCTTGGGGACTGGACGTAGGACTTCCATGTGGGAAGGGCCGAACCAGGATAAATTCTTGTGTCCTTTGTGTGATTATTTATTTGCTTCCGCACTACTACTCTTTATCACACTAAACTAACCAAACCTTCAAGTGTTAATTTTTATGTTTAAGTTTCTATTTCAGATTTCAGAAAAACCTATTAACCCCCCTCTAGGCTAGCTTGCTGCCGTACGTAAAGGGACAACAAGTGGTATCAAGCGGGTCTCTGAACTTCCAAGAAGATCCAACGATCTTAGAGTAAAGATCCATGGCAGCTCAAGGATATGCTGAAGGCCAATCAGTCACCAGACCTCCATTCTTTGATGGAGAGGACTACCAATACTGGAAGATGAGGATGGAATGCTTCATTCGAGGCACAGACTTTGATTTGTGACAGGTAATTGAGGTAGGCGATTTCATTGTTATTCCAGCTGAAGGCACTACTGCCATTACACCAGCTGATAAGAGTAAGCTATCTCTAAACTTTAAGGCTCAAAACTATCTATGTTGTGCTCTATCTAAAAGAGAGTTCAGTAGAGTTTTTGCATGTAAATCTGCTAAAGATATATGGGATAAATTGCAGATAACCTATGAAGAACAGATAAAGTAAAACAAACTAGGATAGATATTCTTATCTCTCAATATGAACAATTTAAATGCTTCCAATGAAAACATTACTACTATGTATAATAGATTTTCAAGTATAGTCGTAGGTTAAATTCTCTTGGAAAAATTCTTTCTAATGAAGAACCGTTAGAAAAATACTTAGGTCCTTAACTATTTCATGGACACCTAAGGTAACTGCTATTGAAGAGGCCCATGATTTAACTAAATTATCAATTGATAATTTATAGGTTCTCTCATGGCACATGAAATAATATGGAGCGATTATCTGAAAGCTCATCTAAGAAGAAATGTACTAATGCTCTTAAAGTTGTAGCTGCTCCTTCCATCTCTTCTTCTAGTTCCCAGGATGCAGATTCTGAAGACTGTAATATGGATGAAGTATTGTCCAAACTTCAGAAAATTTTGAAGAAGAAGAAAAACGGATCAAGAAGGATCCAAAGAAAGAGAAAAGGAGAAAGAACAGTCTGCTATGAATGCAGAAAACCTAGACATCTGAGACCAGACTGTCCAAGGCTTAAGAGATTGGTCAAACTGATAAGCCCAAGAAGCAGCACAAGAAATTTAAAAGAAAAGCCATGGCGGCTGCATGGGAAAATGATGAGGTCACAAGCTCAGAATCATTAAGCTCAGATTCCGAAAAGGAGCAGGTAAATCTAGCCTCATGGTGGGACTAGATGAGGTACATTCTGACTCATTTTTTAATTCTTGCACAGATTCAGGGTCAGAATTAGAAGACTTAGAAGAAGTCTTTAATGAACTGTATGAAAACATAAAGGGGTTGTAAAAGAATTAAAAAGTCTGAAAAACAACTCTACGTGCTTAGAAAACCCAATTCAGATCTTAATCCGAACTGGAGCAACTGGAAAAACAATTAAGGACAATAAAGATAATATTTATCTTTTGAATGAAAATTTAAAAAATAAGGACAATGAAAAGTTAGAGTTAGAAGAAAAATTAAAAACTTTAACTGAAGAAAATCTCTACCTAAAAGAATCGGTTAGAAAAATAACAAAAGGAAAAACCTTTTTAGCTCTATGTCTAAAAGGGTCAAAATCTGGAAATAACAAACTAGGACTTGGATACATACCTCTGGAAAAAGGAAACAAGCATAAATTCCAGAAAATATCCATTACCAAAATTGTAAAAGAAACCAAGTGCCTCAGAAAATGGCCCTTGTAAAAGAAAATGTTTTAAAAAATTATGTCCTAAACAGACATCATAAAAACAATAAGACTGCAAAATAGATTATATTCATTGTTGTTCTCATTGTAATAAATTAGGACACACAGTAAACACATGCACAACAGGCACTTAGTTTGGATTCCTAAAGGTTATTTTCATGCATCTAACCATCAAGAACCCAAAAAGTTTTGGGTATCTACATCTAAATGAGTTGTTTGCAGGAAAGCCTTGGAGCATCAGGAACAAAGGATGCTCAAGGCAGTAATAGAGCCTCTCATTAAGGAGGAGCTCTGATTAAGGGGGAGTAAAGAGTAAAACGGAGAAAAATTTGAACCCCTCTATGGTAAGAAACTCTCTCGAAAGGAGGAGATACACGGTAAGACCTTTTTGGATTATTGACAAAAAGGGGGAGAGTAAGTATGCTCTATGAATTTTCTGCTTAATTTTTTTTTTTGTTCAGAAATTCACATAAATTTTGTCATCACCAAAAAGGGGGAGATTATTGAACCACTATATGGTTATCTGTGATCTTGGTATTTTGGTGATAACAAAATATATGATGCATTTAGATGATAACAAAATATAGTATTCATAATATTTTTTTGCTTCATCTGTGTTGCATCAATCCCTTTAACAGATGATAAGTCTCATTTAATATCTTGTTTCATCTGTGTCGCATCAATCTCATAGCAAAATGCTAAGTCTCACATTGATGCAATTGGCGCACTAAATGATAAAGTCGATGTCTAACTCATATACATAGATTTCTGTTTAAAGTGCCAAAGTAACAAGCGCTACAACGATTTGTTAAGAAATCAATGCCATAACGATTTCATTCTTCTGTAAGCGCAACGACTTGCTAAGAAATCGATGCCATAACAATTTCATTCTTCTGTAAGCGTAACGACTTGCTAAGAAATCGATGCCATAAACGTTTCATAAGTGTTCGCAACATTTCTTTAGAACGTAACGATTTCTTAAGTAAGCACAACGATTTTGCTTTCATAACGATTTGATAAGTGAGTGCAACGATTTGCCCTCACATAGATTTGCCTTCGCAACGATTTGATAAGAATTTGATCTCAGAATGATTTCATAAGTGATCACATCGATTTCTTTACTGATCACAACGATTTCTTCAGAAGATCATAACGATTTGCTTGCATAACGATTTCATAAATAATCACATCGATTTGTTTATAATGAGCAACGACTCTTCACATAACGATTTCATAAGTCATGCTCATACGATTTCTTCATGGATTCTGATCAAACTCAGATTGCCTTATATTTCAAATATGCTTGGCGCTTAAATGAAAAGTCAAATATCTTCTGACAAAAAGCTGCGTGCATAATCTTGTCAGAAAAAGATATGACCTACTATTTTTAGTATGATTAGCTTAAGCACAGTACTATACATCGTTTATCATAAAACACTCTTTTATGCTAACACTTTCTTCAATGTGTACAGACCTCGAAGACCGTCAGAGTCTGATTAAGACAACGAAGAGGAGATGAGCAACGGCTAGAATCCAACGGATCTCTTCACGGATCCATTCAAATTGCTCATATAAAAGAAGAAGCTTAGCTAAAGAAAAGCAGAGCCTTTTTCCTGAATATCTTTGAAGGAGTGTACAACTGTGAGAAGAACCTTCACGCCACATACACTCAAAGCAAGAGAGAAGAGCTCGAGCCAAAATCTACAGAAGCCTCCAAGCAGAAGTCTTCATCGCCTTCAAGCCTTCTTCTCTTCCATTCTCCCTGAGCTTATTGTAATTTCTGGGGAGAGTTTTTGCTGAGAGTTTTTGAGTAGATGCCATTCTTGTAGAACTCTCAGCACTGTTCTTTCTTTTGTAAGAAAGATCCTTGTCCAGCTATAGGACCGTATACAGTAGATAACCTAGCTAGGGGTTTGTGTCTAGCTGAACCAAACTGGGGTTTTTACCAGTTGTTAACCTAGCTTGGGGTTAGTGTCTAGCAGAACCGCACTGGGGTTTGTACCAGGAGGTTTGCTTCTTTACCTGTAAAAGAAGTGGGCTGCCTTCTTGCCCGGGAAAGAGAAGAAGACCAGCTGGGGTGCTGGGTGTTGTAGTGTCCTTAAGGGGGACTGTACCCTTGGTTAGTGAAATCCCAAGAGATTGCTTGGGGACTGGACGTAGGACTTCCATGTGGGAAGGGCCGAACCAGGATAAATTTCTTGTGTCCTTTGTGTGATTATTTATTTGCTTCCGCACTACTACTCTTTATCACACTAAACTAACTAAACCTTCAAGTGTTAATTTTTGTGTTTAAGTTTCTATTTCAGATTTCAGAAAAACCTTTTCACCCCCCCTCTAGGCTAGCTTGCTGCCGTACGTAAAGGGACAACACTCGCCACGTAGACAAAACCACGTACACGTCACACACAAACCACGTGAAACCTCACGTAAACCTCAAGTAACAACAGTCCACTACACGTGAACTTAACTGGACTCGCGTGAACAACACGCAGCCTCGAAGTGAGTAACTAACCACATACCCCGTTTGCTAAACACAAAAACCATGTGCACTCAGTGCACCACAGGTGCCAACGCCCTTCATTATCGATTAATACCATAAATAGTCATTTCTGCTTATACACAAGTTAGCGGCCACATCGA
>CM024761.1:18648541-18683809 GCA_014218235.1 Colocasia esculenta | reverse complement strand
TGGAAAGTTCTAATCTTGACATGACATCTTTTATTGGATTCAAGTTATTGATTTTTAATTAATTACCTAAACATGGCAACTAAGAAAAGGAAACTCAATCAAGAGGTTTTAAGGGTACTTACCTCCAACGCAATCCCTCGTTCTTTTGAAAAGTAACACAAATAGAAAGAGTGAGAGAGAAGGAAACTCACCTCACTTACCTTTTGTTTCTGATTATTTCTGTGATTTTTGGTTTTTTTTTTTTCAAAACAGCCCTTTTTGCTTACAGATCTTTCTTTCCGTGCCAGATTTGACAGATTCTCAAATTTTGCAATTTTTAGGCTTTTTCACTTTTTATTTGACACCTACAGAAAGAGAAAAAAAAAATGTCAGCATGAATATATACAAAAGACCACCAAGATTATCAAAACTAAAACTATTATTCCCCGGCAACGGCGCCAAAAATTGATAGCTCATGAATGCATCGTTTTAAACACGTGACTAACAATCTCAGAAGTATCGGCCTACACTAATTTTTGACAATAGTTAAGTGGTGAGAGCCGAGTCGAATCCACGGGGAAAAAGATTTTAGAGTTAAAAACCTTGAGTTTTTGTGTAGAAAATAACGTGGTGATATTAAATAGTTGCACAAAATAAAACTAACTATTAACTAAGTAAATAAAGAGAGAGATAACGAGGGAATGAGAGAACATGAGACATGATTTAACATTACAACTACTAAATAGTAAAAATTTAACAAAGAAATAATTTATACCAACCAACAGACGTCAACAATTACACCAAAGAAAGGTAGAAAATAGATAGAAAAAGGAGATAGACAAGAGAGAGACTAGAAGAGAGAAGAGCGAGAGCGAGAGAGAGAAAGAAGAGAGAGAGGGAAGACAGACGAGAGAGAAAAGAGAGAGAGAGGGAGAGAGCGCAATAGAAGAGAGAGAGGAAGCGGGAGAGAAGAGAGAGATGAAAGAGAGAGATGAGAGAGGCGAGCGAGAGAGAATGAGGAGAGAGAGAGGGCGACGCGCCCTTCACGTTGCATGCAAATGCATGCAACGTGAAGGGGGAGGCGGCAGGGGCGGGGGCTTGTGCGCAGGCACGGGCAGGCGGCCGAGCGGGCGCGGGCGGCAGGGCGCGGGCGGGCGGCAGGCGCGCGGGGTCGCGGCGCGTGGGGCGCGCGGGGCGGCGGCGTGGGGCGCGAGTGCGTGCTGGGCGGGCGCGCGGGGCTGGAGGGCGGCTGCGCTGCTGCTGCGCTGCTTCTGTTCTTATGAGAAGAGAGAGACCAGGAGCAAGAGAGGGAGAAGAAGAAGGAGAAAGATGAAGGGAATGAGAAAGAGGAGGAAGGAGATGCGCAGGAGAGAGGGAGAAGGAGGAAGGGAGTTTATAAAGTGTTAAAGAAAAGAGGGAGGAGAGATTAAAGGAAAGAGAATTTTAGAAAATGGGAGAGGAGATTTTAAAAATGAGGAAGAGTTTTAAAAAGAAAGAGAGAGAGGGATATTTTAAAAATTAGAATCTCTCATTATTCTCTCTCTGATCCAATTAAATTCATTGGCCCATTGACACTTCATTTCTTGGCCCATTAATCATGTAAACACAACACAATAGAGATTAATCAATTATCATTTTTATAATAAAGTGACAATGAGTTGTGTGAAATTAAGGACCATAAGATAATAAAATAACATGATTATCATCAATACCAACGGAATTATCAGTAGACTGGTAGCTATTATTATAAGCAAATTCCATGATTGCTAAGTGAGTATTCCAATCATTTCCGAACTCTAATACACAAGCACGACACATATCCTCAATAATCTGATTTACTCGTTCTATCTGTCCGTCGGTTTGAGGATGAAATGTAGTACTAAACTTTAGTTTAGTTCCCAATGCATCTTGTAGTTCTTTCCAAAAATGTGAGGAGAACCTCGCATCTCTGTCAGAAACTATATCCTTTGGAATTCCATGTAGCCGAACAATTTCTCTCATATATAGTGCTGCTAATATACTAACAGACCATCTTGTCTTGATTGCTAAGAAGTGAGTTGATTTGTGAGTCGATCAATGATTACCTATATGGCATCAAATCCACTTCGTGTTTTGGGTAACCTCATAATAAAATCCATACCGACACTATCCCATTTCCATCTGGTACTTCAAGTGGTTTTACTTCCTTCTGATTTCTGGTGTTCGCCTTGACTTTCTGACATGTCAAACATTTAGCTATGAAATCCATGATGTCTTTCTTCATATTGCACCACCAGAAATGCTTCTTCAATTCCTGATACATCTTGACAGCTCAGGATGAATAGTGTAACGTGATCGATGAGCTCTTCTAAAATTTGCTTCTGATCTCAGATTATCCGGTACACATAACCTGTTCCGGAACCGAAGATTCCTTGTACATCTTCATTAAAATCAGGTCTAGAAGCCAATTTTTCTCTAATTTCTGTCAATATAGGATCATTGTCCTGTTGTTCTCCAATTTGTTTTAGCAAGTTTGACTGTGTTGTCAAGTTATCAATTACAACTCTTTCTTCTTGTGGTTCGGCCTTCAAACTCATGGTGGAAAATTCCTCCAACAATTTCCATTCCCTAACTTGCAATTGGAATACCTTGGCTATAGGATTCCTACTGAGTGCATCAGCCATGGTATTACCTTTTCCCGGATGGTACTCAATTTTGAAATCATAATTTTGATATACTCCATCCATCTTCTTTGTCTCATGTTCAATTCTTTCTATGAAAATAGATACTTGAGACTCTTATGATCGGAGTACATTATGATTGATTATATGTAAGTAGTGTCGCCAAAGTTTAAGAGCAAAAAACTACTGCGACCAATTCCAAATCATGTACCGGGTAATTTTTCTCATGAGTCTTTAATTGTCTAGATGCATAAGCGATGACTTTACCTTCTTGCATCAGTACACAACTCAGTCCAATGTTTGAAGCATCGGTATATACTTCAAATGTTTTTCCTTCTACCGGCAAAGCTAAAATTGGTGCAGATGACAAACATTCTTTCAACACTTGAAATGCTTGCTCACAACTCTCACTCCACTCAAATCCAGTTCCTTTCGTGGTCAATTGTGTGAGAGGCGAAGCAATTCTAGAGAAATCTTTAACAAATCGCCGGTAATAACTGGCCATACCTAGAAAACTTATTATCTCAGTAAGGTTCATAGGTTGTTCCCATATCTGTATGGTTTCAATCTTTGAAGAATCTACTGACAATCCTTCTTTAGAAATAATATGTCTTAAGAACATCACTTGTTTCAACCAAAACTCACATTTACTGAACTTCGCATACAATTTATGATCTCATAACAGTTGCAAAGTAATCCGTAAATGTGCTTCATACTCTTCTACTCTTGGAATAAATCAGTATGTCATCAATGAATACAACCACAAATGGATCCAAATAAGATCTAAACACATCATTCATCAAATGCATAAATGCAGCTAGTGCATTTGTCAATCCGAACGACAACACTACAAATTCATAGTGCCCATATCGCGTTCAAAAAGCCGTTTATAAATATCCTATTCCTAAATTTTGAGTTGATGAAACCCAGACCTTAACTCAATCTTGGAGAAACACTGAGCTCCAGACATTGATCAAATAAAATTATCGATTCTCGGAAGTGGATATTTGTTCTTAATAGTCAACTGATTCAATTGTCAATAATCTATGCATAACTGCATAGACCCATCCTTCTTTTTAACAAACATACCGGAGCACCCCAAGGTGAGGTACTGGGTCTAATGAATCTTTTCTATCAACTCCAGTAATTGCCTTTTAAACTCCTTCAGCTTTTCCATTGACATTCTATAGGGTGTGCTTGAAATTGGTATAGCTCCTAGTACCAATTCAATTGAAAAATCACCTCTCTACTGGTGGCAAACTAGGTACTTCTTCGGGGAAAACATCAAAAAATTCCCTTACTACCGAAATATCTTCCAATCCAGTAATGTTTTGATTGATTAGAGTTACAGAAGCCAAATACCCCTGACAACCTTTTGTACCAAGTTACATGCTTTGACTACTGAAATTATAGATATTTTTCTGGTGCGGGGTTTATCAAAAGTCATGGAGTAAACTTCCTTTCCTAGAAAGGTTACTTGTCTTAATTGCAATCTAAGTTTACATAATGTTTAGATAGCCAATCAACTCCAAGGATACATCATAATCCCACATTTCAAGGCATATCAAATCACCGGGTAAGTTATGTCCTTTGAGTAAGATCTAGCTAGCAGGGTAATATTCCTTAAGTTTCTTACCTTCACTCCAAGGAGTTACAACCTCAAGCTGTGTAGGTAATGTAACTGATTTTACTTCCAAATATTTAGCAAACTCATAACTAATAAAAGAATGTGTAGCTCCTGAATCAAATAATACATATGCAAGTTTTGAGTTTACTAGTAATGTACCTTCTATCAGTCCGCCTTCTTGCGGTTGATTTAGGTTCCACTTCCTGAATAGCATGCAATCTTCCTTGCTTCACTCGGAGGTTTTGATTTGTTGGTGCGGTCTTGGGCATCGGACAATCGAAATTCGGTGTTGAGTACTCCACAGCGGAGACAGGCACCCAACCTACGCCAACAGTTCTCAGCCTTATGCCTACTGAGATGGCAATGTTTACAAACATCCTTACCTCCAACTGGAGCTTTTCCCCTGCTTTTAACAGTTTGTTGAACCTTCGGGGCATTCCCTGACTCATACTTTCTCTTGCGATCCGAAGATCCTTCTCCAGACCTTCCTCTAATCTTATCCATGATGTCATTTGTACTTCTAATGCTAAATCTCTTTTAACAATATCTGAGTATGTAGTGATCAGGTGAGGTGTTAACTGCATAATAAAATTGGGACGAAGTCGTTCAGAAACCTCTTGGCCTTGATTTTTCTTTGGCTATAAGATGCGGAGCATACTTTGACAACTGGGCAAGCCGGGCCTCATACTCCGACACCGACATCCTGAGTTGCTTAAAACTAGCAAACTCATTTACTTTCCTTTCCTGAACTACCTCCAAGAAGTACTGGTCATTAAATAATTCCACGAATTCTTCCCAGCCAACTTGGTTTGAGTCCTCTAAGGTGGATCCACTATTTCACACCATGCTCGGGCATCCCGATCTAACTGAAATGTCACCAAATGAATCTTCTCCTCTCTGTACATTTAATCACTTTGAAAATTTGCTCCATATCTTTCAACCAGTTCTCAGCTTGTCCAGATCCATACTTCCTGCGAATCTCGGAGGGTCCAAACTTCGGAAATCCTTAAGTAGGCTTGTTCCATTATGGCTATTGTTCTTGGCTATAGTTCTCATCACTCGGGTCAAATCGTGCATCGAACTTTCCATTTTCTTCCAGTTAACATCACTTCCATCCATGATTAGATTGAAAGAGTATCTGAGACATCCAATAAGGTATATATTAATCCCATAATCAAACCATGCTCACATTCATCATGTACACACTTTAAATTTCACATAACACACTATATTCCTTGAACTAGTCAAAATATTTAAATTACATTAACACTAGCACCATTGTTTCATAAACTGAAAATATTCACAACACTCCTCCTACTAAACCAAAATATTTACATTGCTATCAACACCGTCTAACCTCTCACTTCGCATATACATGGAAGTTATATGTACAATCACCACTTAAACAAAAATAGAGGCTTACAAAAATAAGTTGCCTCATTCCATTTATATTTCAGGTCAGGTCTACTACACACTCCACAGACGGTGGTTGTTGTTCTCCTCTAGCCCCATCGTACAGCTCTCTTGCCGCTTCAGTCAACACCTCCCAATAACCTTCGACCTGATGGAGCAACATGTCCTGCCCCAGCTTCAAACTATCCAAATTGTTCATGATCTGGGTCATGGTATCCAGAGAGGCACGTGGATTACCCGCCAGGAATGTGCCCGCAGTCAAATTTAACACTTCCTCTTAATTTGTACGTGGGCTTCCCTTTGGGCTTGGGCATATAATTCAATATCCTGGCAGAGCATCTCCATGGCTGCCACCAACCTTTCTTGTGCATTCATGTCCATACTGAAATAGATAACAATTAAGCATCTACATAGTTACAAATCATTATTGTCGTTATAGCTAATCCCAAGTTTCTACCCCAATCACTGGTTATCCCTAGGTTTATCGACCTAAGGCTCTGATACCAAATTATCTATCGCATCCTAATAAAAGGCTATTTATCGAAAGTGACAGAAATCAGGCACAAAAATAAAACTATTGTTCATTCATCCATAGCGATGTAGCGGAAACATTAATACATAATACTCCTCAACACGGTCTAGATGAGGAGTAGGAAGTAACTTGGTTATATTACATTCCGGGGATTCAATACTAAAGAAGATAAAACAGTAGCTTCTTGTAGTTGGAAGGTCCACTCAGCACACAGTCCCCCTTAAACTTCACCCCAATCTTGGTCACCTATAAAGGTAGGATGTCTGAGCTAACTAGCCCAGTAGAATTCAAATCCTCATATCAAAAGGATTAACTTTATGATGATCAAGGTAAGGACTTGACAGGATAATAAAGAAGGACAGTTAAATATCTTAACATGACAGTGAACTTGAAATAGTAGTACTGAAATACAAACATGATCAGGAGTTCACAATGAATCTCATATTCTGGCTCATATATATATTCACACAGGACAAGTAACATGATAACCATAATCAAATAGTATTGATGCAATGCCAAACATCCCATTGTCCTTTATCATTTCGTACGACCCGTAAATGAATTCAGGTGCTCCTCCCAGGACTGGACCAACCCTATTTGCATAAGCATATTAATCAAGTGGGTCCAGAGACCCAAATAATTGTCATCACATGTTATTCATATCAACAGGGTACTCAACCTTCAAACACTCAGGACATCAAGTCTTATGAATTCAGTTACTGAACACAGGGAAATAGAATCAACTGGGTACCATTTGTAATTGGTAACTTCAAGAATAATTCAAAGAGGGTGAAGGAAGAAATGTGGATGACTCTTGTAGGGATTATAGTGAATACCCAAGGAAATTAAGATGGTAACTTTCTAGGCTAATAGCATGAAGTGTTAACAAAGACTGAGCAAAAGAAATGTCACGTCCTAATAAAAGGCTATTATCGAGAGTGACAGAAAAACAGTACAACAGGTAATATTTACTTATCCATTCATATCATCATAACGCGGAAGTTTAATACATAGATACTCCTCATAACAACTAAGTGAGGAGTAGATCAAAACAAACTTAATTTACATATCCCTTTTTTACACTACTAAACAGAAATAGAAACATATTGGCTTGCTCATCATGTCGGTCCACTCAGCACTCAATCCCTTAAGCATCACCCCCATCTGTGTTACCTGAAAATGGTAGGAAATAATGAACTAACTAGCCCAGTAGAATTCAAATTCCATAGTTCAGTTGATAGTTCAAGAATGTATACATGGTAGCCAAGACAAAGACAGAACGGAATATCAAAGAGTCACACCAGATTTCAGAACAGTAAGCTTGATACCATGATAGTAAACTCAGATCATGCTCAGATATATAGCTCAAGAATTGATTCACATATCATTTACACAGTACTGGAATTATGATGACCATATTTAGAAAATAGATGATGCAATGCCAGACATCCAGACATCCTTATCATTCCACGTGGTCCGAAAATGATTCGACTGCTCCTCCCAGGACTGGACCAGCCCTATTTGCACAGGCATAAAAATCACAGGGGTACAAAGACCCAATAATGTCATCTCTATTTATTCACATCTCATAAGGTGTTCAAGCATATGAACTCTCAGGTGTTCAGATTTTATAGATCCAATTACCGAATACCGAAGAATAGACTCAATCGGAGTGCTATTCGTAATTGACAACTCTAGAAACAATTCAAGGAATTAAGGTACTCAAAGTGGATGAACTTTGCAATAACATGACAGTAAATATCAAGGTAATGAGAGGGTAACTTCCTTGGCTTTTAGGATGAAGTTTTGGCATGGATTCGGACATAAAAGAGTGCAGAAATCCGAATCAGCACTGCATCTGTCGACAGCCAGAAGGGGCTGTCGACAGATGACAGTAGACAGAACTCATATTTTCTGACTGTGGGATCTATCGAGCACAACAAAGAGATCTGTCGACAGATCTCCACAGTCCCAGTTATCTGGGTTCTGTATGGTATGCGCCTGTCGACAGTTCTTGGCTGGCTGTCGACAGGTAGCTACCGAATATCCAAAATTGACTTAAATCTATCCTAAACACCCTAACTATAAACCTATGAACCAAGACATGTTTGATATCAAATAGAAGAGTCTAATTGGAGTTCTCACAGGGATTTACAAGCTAAACAATCAGAGGAAACAAGAAACTTATAATTCCAAACTTAGCTCGCTAGAACCAAACTCAATGGAGAAATGAGACATAGACTTGCTAACAATGGTTAAATGAAAGATTCTTATAGGTTGGACACTAAATCACAAAATATATATGGATCTCAATCAAAACTTGAATTATCACCCATCTACACCAAAGTTTTCTATACAAAGGTAACCAAGCTCTTTGGTATGTACAAGAATCAAGGGTGTAAGAAAGGATTGGAGCTAGTTTCTGAAAATGGAACAAGATTGTTCTTCCCCCAAGAGTATTTCTAGCATGACTGAAAGAAAAATAGAAGAACCTCATGTGTAGTCATTGATTTAATCATCAAGAGTTCTTATCATGTGGAAAAGACAAATCTGAACCAGAGGAATTGAATCTTAAATAGAATCAAGTTGTTCCTTCCCCAAAAAGAGTAATTCTACCATGAACGGAAGAAATAGAGAATCACAAGTATGGTCACTTTTTCGTTCATTACGAATTCCTTGTGACATATGAACAAAAACGAATTGACCATAGAGAGATGAATCCTACCTTGCTAAGCAAGAAAGCTTCCACTTGATCTTGGTGAAAAAGTTTAACTCAGTGGAAGAAGAACTTCCTCCCAAATTGATGCCTTGCTAGACACGATAGCTACTTCAACAGCAAGTTAACACCAAAGAAGAAGCAGCTACAGAAGAAATAGGAGCAGAGATGGAAGTAGTTGCAGGTGCAACGACAACAACTCCCAACAGCACTTCCAGTAGCTCCTCTAACAGCACCTCTAGCAGCAATGAGCAGAAATGCAAGAACAGGGCAAGAACAAGGTGTGTGGAAAGGGTACGTATGATGGAAGGGAAGTGGCTTTTATAAGCCTAATGACTTCCTCATGCAGAGGCACGTCGGCCATGAGGTGTCATGGTAAAACTTTTAACCCATACATTAACACGTAGCCCATGCAGCTTTTACCTTGGTTACACGCATGTAGTGGTAATGATGACCCCATCTTATGTGTGGTGGCTCTTCAATGGCCTTACACGTAAGCCATCAGAAATCCCAGAAATGGCTTACCGTAATTGTCCCATAAATCAACTGGCCCAATGATCACTATGCAAACCATCCAAATGGTGTCCATTTATAATGAAATTTAACCATAGACTAATATGATGATTTTGCAAATTATGGTGATTTTAGTTTAATTTTTAGAATTTATTTTACAGTAGGTGAAAAATCACCCGAAAAATCGCGTCGACTTAATCTCGAAATCCGTACGTCAAAAATTCAGATATTTACATATTTGACTTCTCCACATTTTTTGGAAATTATGATGTTCTCATAATTTTATTTCGTGTCGTTTTTCCTGTCGCCCTGTGGGAGTACGCACTTCGATGTACGATACTGGGGTAACGTACATTACCACATTAAGCCTAACTTCTAGTTATCACAATTTAATAACAATCCTAATGTATTTTAACCACATTATCTCATTTTCTTAACACTTTGAATTTCTGGGGCGTTACAACTCTCCCCTACTAAAAGAAATTTGGTCCTCCAAATTTAATAACATACAGATGTAGTTACTAACCTGAAAACAACTCTGGATACTTGTCCTTGATGGCATCTTCCAATTCCCATGTTGCTTCTTCTTGTCCTCGCTTATTCCATTGAATCTTTAATAAAGGAACTTCCTTGTTCCGAAGTTGCTTGATTTTTCGATCGATGATCTGTACTGGTCTTTCTTCATATGCCAAATTTCCTTGTACATCCAAATCTTGGTATCCAATAATGTGTTCCGGATCATATACATATTTCCTTAACATTGATACATGAAAAATATCATGAACATTGGATAATTGTGGTGGGAGTGCCAATTGGTATGTCATTTCACCAACTCTCTTCAGTATTTCAAAAGGTCCAATGTATCTTGGACTCAATTTTCCCTTGATGCCAAATCTTTTTATTCCTCTTCGGGGACACTTTAAGAAAACATGTTCTCCTTGATGAAATTCTAACTCTCTTCTACGTCGATCGGCATAACTTTTCTGTCGATCTTGAGCAGCTTTCATCCGATCTTGTACTAATTTGAAACTTCTGTCGTCTCTTGGATCATTTCTGGTCCAAGAATATGCGTTTCTTTTAATTCGACAACACAATGGTGATCTACATTGTCGACCATACAAAGCTTCAATGGTGTCCATTCGAATAGTAGACTGGTAACTATTGTTATATGCAAATTCCATAATTGCTAGATGAGTGTTCCAGTCATTTCCGAACTCTAATACACAAGCACGGCACATATCCTCAACAATTTGATTCACCCGTTCGGTCTGTCCATCTGTTTGAGGGTGAAATGCGGTACTAAATTTTAATTTGTTCCTAAAGCATCTTGCAATTCTCTCCAAAAATGTAAAGTAAATCTTGCATCTCGTTCAGAAACTATGTTCTTTGGAATTCCATGCAAACGTACAATTTCTTTCATATATAATGCTGCCAAAATATTAACAGACCATCTTGTCTTTATTGCTAAGAAATGAGCTGATTTGGTAAGTCTGTCAATGATTACCCAGATAGCATCAAATCCACTCCGTGTTTTAGGTAATCCCACAATAAAATCCATACCAATGCTATCCCATTTCCACTCTGGTATCTCAAGTGGTTTTAATTTTCCTGCAGGTTTCTGGTGTTCTGCCTTAATTTTCTGACAGTCAAACATTTTGCAATAAATTCCACAATATCCTTTTTCATGTTGCACCACCAGAAATACTTCTTCAAATCCTGATACATTTTGACAGCTCCGGATGAATAGTGTAGTGAGACCGATGAGCTTCTTCTAAGATCTGTTTCTTGATTTCGGGATTATCCGGTACACACATCTGTCCCGGAATCGAAGATTTCCATGAAAATCTTCATTAAAATCAGGTTTAGAAGCCAATTTTTCTCTGATTCCTACCAATATAGGATCATTGTCCTGTGCTCATTAATTTGCTTCAGCAAATCTGACTGCACTACCAAATTGCTAATCACCATTCTTTCTTCTTGTGTTTTCAACTTTCAAGCTCAATGTGGAAAATTCTTCCAACAATTTCCATTCCCTTACTTGCAACCGAAACATCTTGGCTATAGGATTTCTGCTAAGTGCGTCAGCCACAGTGTTTCCTTTTCCGGATGTATTCAATCTTGAAATCATAGTCTTTGATATATTCCATCCATCTCCTTTGTCTCATGTTCAGTTCTTTTTGTGAAAACAAATACTTGAGACTCTTATGATCGGAGTACACTATGAATTGGTTATCATATAGTAGTGTCTCCAAAGCTTAAGAGCAAAGACCACAGCGGCAAATTCTAAATCATGTACTAGGTAGTTTTTCTCGTGAGTCTTCAACTGTCTGATGCATAGGCAATACTCTTCTATCTTGCATCAATACACATCCCAATCCAATGTTGGAAGCATCAGTATAAACCTCAAATATTTTTCCTTCCACCGGCAAAGCTAGAATTGGTGCAGATGACAGACATTCTTTTAACAATTGGAATGCTTCCTCACAATTCTCATTCCAGATAAAATAGTTCCTTTTCTAGTCAACTGTGTAAGAGGTGAGGCAATTCTAGAAAAATCTTTGACAAATCGCCGGTAGTAACTGGCCATGCCCAGAAAACTTCTTACTTCAGTGAGATTCTTGGTTGCTCCCATTTCTGAATGGTTTCAATCTTTGAAGAGTCTACTGATAGACCTTCTTTAGAAATAATGTGTCCTAAGAACATTACTTCTTTCAACCAAAATTCACACTTGCTAAACTTTGCATATAACTTATTGTCTCGTAACAATTGCAAAGTGATCCGCAGATGAGTTTCATGCTCCTCCATACTTTTGGAGTAGATCAGTATATCATCAATGAATACAACCACAAACTGATCTAAATAAGATCTGAACACATCATTCATCACCGCATAAATGCAGCCGTGCATTGGTCAATCCAAACGGCATCACTACAAATTCATAATGTCCATATCTTGTTCGAAAAGCCGTTTTATAAATATCTGATTCTTGAATTTTAAGCTGATGATATCCAGATCTTAAATCAACCTTGGAAAAACACTGAGCTCCAGACAATTGATCAAATAGATCATCAATTCTCGGCAGTGGGTACTTATTCTTTATAGTCAATTGATTTAACTGCCGATAATCTATACACAACCGCATAGACCATCTTTCTTTTTAACAAACATACCGGAGCACCCCAAGGTGAGGTACTGGGTCTAATGAATCCCTTCTCTATCAATTCCAACAATTGTCTTTTCAGTTCTTTCAGTTCTTCTATTGACATTCTGTAGGGTGTTCTAGAAATTGGTGTGGCTCCTGGTACCAACTCAATTGAAAAATTCACCTCTCTATTAGGTGGTACGCCAGGTAGCTCTTCAGGGAAAACATCAAGAAATTCTCTTACTACCGGAATATCTTCCAATCCCGCAATGCTCTGATTTAATAGGGTCACGGAAGCCAAATATCCTTGACAACCTTTCTGTACTAACTTACAAGCCTTCACTGCTGAAATTATCGGTATTCTCTTGGTTTGGGGTTTATCAAACTTATAGAATAATTTCCTCTCCTAGGAAAGTCACTTGTCTCAATTGGCAATCTAGATTTGCATGGTATTTCGATAGCCAATCAACCCCAGGATTACATCATAATCCCACATTTCTAAACATATCAGATCACCAGGTAAATCATGTCCTTTGACAAATCTGGCTAGCAGGGTAATATTCTTTAAGCTTTTTACCCTCACTTAAGGAGTTGCAACCTCAAGTTGTGTGGTTAATGGAACGACTTTATATCCAACAATTTAGCAAACTCATAACTAATGAAAGAGTGCGTAGCTCCAGAATCAAACAACCAAAATGCAGGTTTTGAGTTTACTAATAAAGTACCTTCAATCAATCCGCCTTCCTGCGGGGATTCAGGTTCCACATCCTGAATGGCTTGTAGTCTTCCTTGCTTTACTTGGGGTTCTTATTTGTTGGTGCTGTCTTAGCCATCGGGCAGTCCGGAATTCGGTGTTGAGTGCTACCACACCGGAAACATGCACCCAATTTACGCCAGCAATTCTCAATCTTATGCCCAATACGATGGCAATGCTTACAAACCTCCTTACTTCCTACCGGAGCTTTGCCTGCCTTCTTAGCAGCTTGCTGAATCTTCGGGGCATTCCCCGACTCATACTTCCTTTTTCGATCTGAAGACCCTTCTCCAGATTTCCCTCTAATCTTATCCACAGTTTCGTTCGCAGCTTCAATGCCAAGGCTCTTTTTACCATTTCTGAATAGGTAGTAATCAGATGAGGAGTTAACTGCGTAATAAATTAGGACGCAGTCCATTCATAAACCTCTTAGCTTTAGCTTTTCCGTGGATATAAGATGAGGAGCATATTTTGACAACCGGGCAAATTGAGCCTCATACTCGGATACCGACATTCTTAGCTGCTTTAACCCAGAAATTCATTCGCTTTCTTCTCCTGAACCACCTCAGAGAAATATTGCTCATTAAACAGTTCCACAACTCTTCCCAACTGACTTGATTTGAATCTTCCATGGTAGCTTCCACAGTTTCCCACCAAGCACGAGCATCCCGATCCAATTGGAATGTAGTGAGACGAACCTTTTCTTCTTCCGTACACTTAATCATTCTGAATATTCTTTCAATGTCTTTTAGCCAATTCTCAGCTTCATCCGGATCCGTACTTCCTGCGAATCTCGGAGGGTCAGGCTTCGGAAATCCTTGAACAAGCTTGTCCCATTGTGACTATTATTTCTAGCTACTACCTTCATTACACGGGTCAAATCATGCATAGAACTTTCCATCTTCCTCAATTAGCATCACCACCATCCATGATTAAATCAAAAGGAATCTGAAACATTCAGTAATACATTCATTAATTTCACAAACATCCCAATCTTGATTCATCACATACACAATTCAATTTCACATAACACACCATCTATATTATCAAGTCAAATATTCATTGTAATACATCCCCATGTATCCACAAAATAATCACACCTTCTCCTACCAAGTTTACCATATATACAAAACTCCAACCTCCACTAACCTCTCACTCCACATACATATGGGAGTTACATATATACAATCAGTGTTTACACAAAAAGAGAGGTATACAAAAAGATGAGTGGTCTACGTCTTCTTCTAGTTTCGGGTAGATCTATAACAGTTTCCATTTGCGGTGCTTGCTGCTCTACTCCGGCCCCATGGTACAGCTCTCTAGCTGCATCAGTCAATGCCTCCCAATGATCTTCAACTTGGTGGAGCAACAGATCTTGTCCCAACTTCAAGTTATCCAGATTGATCATAACTTGACACATAATTTCTAAGGAAGCACATGGATTGCCTGCCATGAAAGCACCAGCAGTCAAGTTGAGCACCTCTTCCATAATTTGCAGGTGGGCTTCTCGCTGCGCTTTGGCATACAATTCTATATCCTGACGTAGCAATTCCATGGCAGCAACCAACCTTTCTTGGGCATTCATGTCCATTCTGAAATGATTAACAGGTTAAGCATGTACATGATTACAAAAATCATGCTAACTAATCCCATGTTTCTACCCCAACTCACTGATTTCCCTAGGTTTATCGAGCTAATACTCTGATACCAAATTTATCTGTCACGTCCTAATAAAAGGCTATTTATCAGGAGTGACAGAAAATAGGCACAACAGTAATATTTACTTATCCATTCATATCGTCATAACGCGGAAGTTTAATTACATAGATACTCCTCATAACAACTAAGTGAGGAGTAGATCAAAAAAACTTATTTACATATCCCTTTTTACACTACTAAACAAAAATAGAACATATTGGCTTGCTCATCATGTCGGTCCACTCAGCACTCAATCCCTTAAGCATCAACCCCATCTGTGTTACTGAAAATGGTAGGAAATAATGAGCTAACTAGCCCAGTAGAATTCAAATTCCATAGTTCAGTTGATAGTTCAAGAATGTATACATGGTAGCCAAGACAAGGACAGAACGGAATATCAAAGAGTCACACCAGATTTCAGAACAGTAAGCTTGATACAATGATAGTAAAACCAGATCATGCTCAGATATATAGCTCAAGAATTGATTCACATATCATTTACACAGTACTGGAATTATGATGACCATATTCAGAAAAGATGATGCAATGCCAGACATCCAGACATCCTTATCATTCCACGTGGTCCGAAAATGAATTCGGGTGCTCCTCCCAGGACTGGACCAGCCCTATTTGCACAGGCATAAAAATCACAGGGGGTACAAAGACCCAATAATGTCATCTCTATTTATTCACATCTCATAAGGTGTTCAAGCATATGAACTCTCAGGTGTTCAGATTTTATAGATCAATTACCGAATACCGAAGAATAGACTCAATCGGAGTGCTATTCGTAATTGACAACTTTAAAAACAATTCAAGGAAAGTTAAGGTACTCAAAGTGGATGAACTTTGCAGTAACATGATAGTAAATATCAAGGTAAATGAGAGGGTAACTTCCTTGGCTTTTAGGATGAAGTTTTGGCATGGATTCGGACATGAAAGAGTGCAGAAATCCGAACAGTCACTGCATCGATGCATCTGTCGACAGCCAGGAAGGGGCTGTCGACAGATGACAGCAGACAGAACTCATATTTTCTGGACTGTGGGATCTGTCGACAGCAGCAAAGAGATCTGTCGACAGATCTCCACAGTCCCAGTTATCTGGGTTCTGTATGGTATGCGCCTGTCGACAGTTCTTGGGCTGGCTGTCGACAGGTAGCTACCGAATATCCAAAATTGACTTCAAATCTATCCTAAACACCCTAACTATAAAACCTATGAACCAAGACATGTTTGATATCAAATAGAAGAGTCTAATTGGAGTTCTCACAGAGATTTACAAGCTAAACATCGAGATGAAACAAGAAACTTATAATTCCAAACTTAGCTCGCTAGAACCAAACTCAATGGAGAAATTGAGACATAGACTTGCTAATAAGGTAAATGAAAGATTCTTATAGGTTGGACACTAAATCACAAAATATATATGGATCTCAATCAAAACTTGAATTATCACCATCTACACTAAGTTTTCCTATTATTACAAAGGTAACCAAGCTCTTTGGTATGTACAAAATCAAGGTGAAGAAAAGGATTGGAGCTAGTTCTGAAAATGGAACAAGATTGTTCTTCCTCCAGCAAGAGTATTTCTAGCATGACTGAAAGAAAAATAGAAGAACCTCATGTGTAGTCATTGATTTAATCATCAAGAGGTTCTTATCATGTGAAAAGACAAATTAACCAGAGGGAGGTGAATCTTAAATAGAATCAAGTTGTTCCTTCCCCAAAAAGAGTAATTCTACCATGAACGGAAGGAAAACATAGAATCGCAAGTATGGTCACATTCGTTCATTACGAATTCCTTGTGACATATGAACAAAACCGAATTGAACCAAAGAGAGATGAATCCTACCTTGCTAAGCAAGAAAGCTTCCACTTGATCTTGGTGAAAAGTTTAACTCAGTGGAAGAAGAACTTCCTCCCAAATTGATGCCTTGCTAGACACGACAGCTACTTCAACAGCAAGTTAACACCAAAGAAGAAGCAGCTACAGAAGAAATAGGAGCAGAGATGGAAGTAGTTGCAGGTGCAACGACAACAACTCCCAACAGCACTTCTAGTAGCTCCTCTAACAGCACCTCTAGCAGCAATGCGCAAGAAATGCAAGAACAGGGCAAGAACAAGGTGTGTGGAAAGGGTACGTATGATGGAAGGGAAGTGGCTTTTATAAGCCTAATGACTTCCTCGTGCAGAGGCACGTCGGCCATAAGGTGTCATGGTAAAACTCTTTTAACCCATGCATTAACACGTAGCCCATGCAGCTTTTACCTTGGTTACACGCATGTAGTGGTAATGATGACCCCATCTTATGTGGTGGCTCTTCAAGGGCCTTACACGTAAGCCATCAGAAAATCCCAGAAATGGCTTACCGTAATTGTCCCAAAATCAACTGGCCCAATGATCACTATACAAACCATCCAAATGGTGTCCATTTATAATGAAATTTTAACCATAGACTAATATGATGATTTTCAAATTATGGTGATTTTAGTTTAATTTTTAGAATTTATTTTACAGTAGGTGAAAAATCACCCGAAAAATAGTCGCGTCGACTTAATATCGAAATCCGTACGTCAAAAATTCTGATAATTACATATTTGACTTCTCCATATTTTTCTGGAAATTATGATGTTCTCAAATTTTTATTTCGTTGTCGTTTTCCGATGTCGCCCTGTGGGAGCGCACACTTCGATGTACGACACTGGTAACGTACATTACAACAAATAAGCCTAATATTCTAGTTATCACAATTTAATAACAATCCTAATGTATTTTAACCACATTATTCTCATTTTCTTAACACTTTGAATTTCTGGGGCGTTACAACTCTCCCCTACTAAAAGAAATTTGGTCCTCCAAATTTAATAACTTACAGATGTAGTTACTAACCTGAAAACACTCTGGATACTTGTCCTTGATGACATCTTCCAATTCCCATGTTGCTTCTTCTTGTCCTCGCTTATTCCATTAAATCTTTAATAAAGGAACTTCTTTGTTCCGAAGTTTCTTGATTTTTCGATCGATGATCTGTACTGGTCTTTCTTCATATGCCAAATTTCCTTGTACATCCAAATCTTGGTATCCAATAATGTGTTCCAGATCATATACATATTTCCTTAACATTGATACATGAAAAATATCATGAACATTGGATAATTGTGGTAGGAGTGCCAATTGGTATGTCATTTCACCAACTCTCTTCAGTATTTCAAAAGGTTCAATGTATCTTGGACTCAATTTTCCCTTGATGCCAAATCTTTTATTCCTCTTCGGGGTGACACTTTAAGAAAACATGTTCTCCTTGATGAAATTCTAACTCTCTTCTACGTCGACGACCGCATAACTTTTCTGTCGATCTTGAGCAGCTTTCATCCGATCTTATACCAATTTGAAAACTTCTGTCATCTCTTGGATCATTTCTGGTCCAAGAATATGCGTTTCTTTTATTCGACCCACACAATGGTGATCTACATTGTCGACCATACAAAGCTTCAATGGTGTCCATTTGAATAGTAGACTGGTAACTATTGTATATGCAAATTCCATAATTGCTAGATGAGTGTTCCAGTCATTTCCGAACTCTAATACACAAGCACGGCACATATCCTCAACAATTTGATTCACCCGTTCGGTCTGTCCATCTGTTTGAGGGTGAAATGCGGTACTAAATTTTAATTTTGTTCCCAAAGCCTTGCAATTCTCTCCAAAAATGTGAAGTAAATCTAGCATCTCGTTCTGAAACTATGTTCTTTGGAATTCCATGCAAACGTACAATTTCTTTCATATATAATGCTGCCAAAATATTAACAGACCATCTTGTCTTTATTGCTAAGAAATGAGTTGATTTGTAAGTCTGTCAATGATTACCCAGATAGCATCAAATCCACTCCGTGTTTTAGGTAATCCCACAATAAAGTCCATACCAATGCTATCCCATTTCCACTCTGGTATCTCAAGTGTTTTAATTTTCCTGCAGGTTTCTGTGTTCTGCCTTAATTTTCTGACAGGTCAAACATTTTGCAATAAATTTCACAATATCCTTTTTCATGTTGTACCACCATAAATACTTCTTCAAATCCTGATACATTCTGACAGCTCTGGGATGAATAGTATAGTGAGACCGATGAGCTTCTTCTAAGATCTGTTTATTGATTTCTGTATTATCCGGTACACACAATCTGTCCCGAATCGAAGATTTCCATGAAAATCTTCATTAAAATCAGTTTAGAAGCCAATTTTTCTCTGATTCCTACAATATAGATCATTGTCTGCTGCTCATTAATTTGCTTCAGCAAATCTGACTGCACTACCAAATTGCTAATCACCATTCTTTCTTCTTATGTTTCAACTTTCAAGCTCAATGTGAAAATTCTTCCAACAATTTCCATTCCCTTACTTGCAACCGAAACATCTTGGCTATAGATTTCTGCTAAGTGCGTCAGCCACAGTGTTTCCTTTTCCCGGATGGTATTCAATCTTGAAATCATAGTCTTTGATATTTCCATCCATCTCCTTTGTCTCATGTTCAGTTCTTTTTGTGAAAATAAATACTTGAGACTCTTATGATCGGAGTACACTATGAATTGGTTATCATATAGGTAGTGTCTCCAAAGCTTGAGAGCAAAGACCACAGCGACAAATTCTAAATCATGTACTGGGTAGTTTTTCTCGTGAGTCTTCAACTGTCTTGATGCATAGGCAATTACTCTTCTATCTTGCATCAATACACATCCCAATCCAATGTTGGAAGCATCGGTATAAACCTCAAATATTTTTCCTTCCACCGGCAAAGCTAGAATTGGTGCAGATGACAGACGTTCTTTTAACAATTGGAATGCTTCCTCACAATTCTCATTCCAGATAAAAGTAGTTGCTTTTCTAGTCAACTGAGTAAGAGGTGAGGCAATTCTAGAAAAATCTTTGACAAATCGCCGGTAATAACTGGCCATGCCCAGAAAACTTCTTACTTCAGTGAGATTCTTGGGTTGCTCCCATTTCTGAATTGCAGTGTCGCCCGGTCGGAGCGCCCACCTCTGAGTACGACACTAGAGTAACATTTATTAACATCAATTAATCCCAGATTTTAATTATTTCCATCTCATAATAATAGTTATGTCTAATAACCATATTATTCATATTTTCCAACAAATAAAATTTTCCGAGGTGTTACAAGGGGTGCATAGGGAGCGAGGGATCTGGGGTGGGTGTGTTGGCAGAGGGGAGTGCACAGGGTGAGGGAGATCTGTGGTGGGGGTGTTGGCGGAGGGGGCCGGGGTAGGGGTGTTGGAGGATGGGGTCGCATAGGGAGAGAGTGAGTCCACGGTGCGGCGTGAGCGTCAGCGTCGGTTGTGCGGTGCGGTGCGGCATCGACGGTGGCGGGGTGGCCCCTATCGGTGGCAAAGCAATCGGCGACCGAAGCAGTAGAGCGAGAGAGAGCGAGAGAGAGAGGAAAATAGGTTGCGGAGAAGGGAAAAAAGGGGCGGGGAAGAAGAAAGAGTGGCGCGGGGAGGGAGGGCTCATGGCGGGGAAGGGAAAAAGGGTGATGACTTATGTAGGCAGCTGCAAAATCCGTCTATATATTTGACATATGTGCATGATTAAATCGTCTATATCTTTAACAAGATGTGTAATATTTCTCAACTTTTATATAATTATATTATACATATTATCTATAATTATTATATATATAATTTTATTATATATTTAATTAGATTTAATTATATCTATTTATATTTATATAAATATATTATCTTTGATTATGTCTAAGTATATATATAATTATGTATAATTATTATATATGCATTTACATTATATATATTTAGTAAGAGTTAACTATATCTATTTATTTACTATATAAATGTATATATATATACACACTTAACTATACTTGTAATATTTTTATAAAAGTATTTTATATTTAATTATATATACATATTCAACGAGATTTAATAAATTATTTACATCAATATATATTCATGCAAATAAGCTTATATCTTTAATATAGTTATCTATATATTTTTGATCGTTGGATCTAGGCATGATCAAGATTTGATGGTTGAATTTGCTCTCGATCTACATCTGATCAAGATCTAACTGTTGAACTTACTACTAATTGGAACTCAACCGTTTGATATCATCCTGATCTAAAATACAACTGTTGGATTCGCTCTCAATCTATATGCACCTGATCAGTTGAGTTTGCTCTCAATCTAAAATAATCTGATAAGATATGCACATTGGATTTGCTTTGAATCTAAATCATAACTATTAGATTAAGTTTGATAAAAATCTGACGGTAAGATTCGCTCTCAATCTACATATATTTTTTAAATAAAAAATAAGCAGCGCACCTATTCAAGACCAAAAGGCGGGAGGGTGCTAATAATTGCATAATTGTTATAGTAATTGTATAATTTTATTGATAATGATGATAATTTCATAAGATCTATTATCATTGATTACAAGTGTGATAATTGATTAAATCTCTTTTGTGTTGTGTTTGCAGAACTAATCGCCAAGAAATGAGATTGCAAGTGGGCCAATGAATCTAATTGGATCAAGAGATAAATCTCTTCCCTTAACTCTCTCCTCTTCCACTCTTCTCTCTATCTATTTTATAAACATTCTCTTCCCTTGTTACATCATCACCTCTTCTCTCTCTCATTCCCTTCCCCCGGAGCTCTCTCTCCTCTCCTCCGTCCCTTCCTTCCTGCTTCTCTCCTCCCTCTCTTCTTCCACTTCTGCTTTTCTTCTTTCTCTCTGGCCGGTCTCTCTCTTTGCACACAGAAGCAGCAGCAACAGTCCTCGCCTGGGCCCGACGCACCTGCGCCCGCTGCGCAGGTCCCTCACCCAGGCCCGCCCGCCGGACAGGCGCCCTCACCCAGGCCACCCACGCGAGCCCCCATGCCAATCGCGCCCGCGCCCGCCTGCGTGCACGACCCCGCGCCCTCGCCGCCCGCCCGCCAGCGGCCCCAGCCGCCCACGCGAGCCCCCCTGCCAATCGCGCCTGCGCCCGCCTGCGTGCGCGACCCCGCGCCCTCGCCGCGCCACAGCCACGCCCCAGCCGCCCATGCAAGCCCGCCGCCCCGCCTGCGCCCGCCTGCACCCCCCTCTCTTCCTCTCTACGTGCATGCTGCACGTAGAGAGGCGCGGCTGCCGCCTCTCTCTCTCCTCTCGTCTCTCACTTCTCTCTCGCCCTCTCTCTCTCTCTCTCTCTCGCCTCTCTCCTCTCCTCTCGCTCTTGCTCTCGCTCGCTCTCTCTCTCTCTCTCTTCTCATTTCTCTTCTCTTCTCTTCTCTCTCTCCTCTCTCTCCCCCTCGTTCTCTCTCCTTTCTCTCTCTAATTCCCATATTTTCTTGTTGTAGTTGTTGATGTCTGTGGTTAGTATAAAACATTTCTTTGTTAAGTATTTTTATTGTTTAGTAGATTGTAATTTTAAATATCATCTCGTGTTCTCTCATTCATTCTTTATCTCTCTCTCTCTTTATTTATTTAGCTTAGTTTAGATTTATTTAGTGCAACTTAGTTTTAATATTACCACGTTATTTCCTAAACAAAAACCTAAAGTTTTCAACTCTAAAATCTATTTCTCCATGATTCGACGGACTAGGCTCTCACCACTTAATTATTGTCAAAATTTATTGTAGGCCGATAATTTTAAGATTTTAGTCACGTGTTAAACGACGCATTCGTGGGCTATCATTTTGGCGCCGTTGCCGGGAATTAGATTTTTTGTTTTGATAATCTTGGTGTTTTTTGATATATTCATGCTAACATTTCTTAATTTTGTAGGAGTCAAATAAAAATTGAAAAAGCCTGAAAATTGCAGAAATAAAAAATCAGAAAAACAAAGGTAAGTTGAGATGAGGTTTCTTCTCTCTCACACTCTTTTCTATTGTTTTTAATTTCTAAAAGAATGAGGGATTGCATTGGAGGTAATATTCCCTTAAAAACCTCTTGATTGAGGTTTCCTTTTCCTAGTTGCCATGTTTAGATAATACAAAAAAAAATCAATCAATCACTTGAATCCAATCAAAAGATGTCATGTCAAGATTAGAAACTTTCCATCTTTAGGACATGCATCATTTAGACTTTCATCTTTATGTATTTTCTTTTGAAAAGTTCATTCTTGTCGAAGATTGCGGGAGGCAAGGTGAGAATTTTGCAACTTTCTTTAAATAGCATGATCACGCATTGCCATGCTTGCATAGAACCCCCTGCTTGATTTTGTGGTGTGCACATCATTTCTAAAATATTTTAGGACAATTTCTTTAACAGGATAAAGTGGAGATTTAATCACCCTTCCATAGCCCACAAACCACAATTTCTGGATCTTTTGCATTCCCAAGCCTTAATAAAATCAGTAAACATTGGCCTTAGGGTTCACACTGAGGTTTAGGTCCACTTGGGCCCACTACTGGTTTTGGAAACTGGTGTCTAAGGCTAGAGGTTAAAAGGCAAACGCCTAAGCGGGGGAAAGTGGTTCTCTAATTAGGTCCCTACGAAAGTAGGGGGAGCCTCCCACTACCCCACCTCTTACCTGGCTAGTGGATACCTATATAGTGGGACTTAAGTTGGTCTAGGCCACTTTGTGAGAAATCTCACTTTCAAGTCTAAGATCTCTAGGTCAAATAGGGTAATGTTTGAAACTTGTTTGTCTTGTTAAAAATAATAAAAAAAAACTTAAAAAAAAATAATTATCTCTCTTCTCTCATTTGGTCCTGTGCATGCATGGTAGGAGATCACAAAGCCCTAATTTTCTAGGACCAATCCCAGAAATGAGAGAATTCTCCATCCAAAGAAAAATCTTCTAAAAAGTCAAATGGCTGAAAATCAAAATAATCTAGAAATCCCCAAACATATGAGGATTATTTTCATTCCAATCAATATCAACATTCATCTGGTATTACCTTCTCAAAATCAAGCTCTCCAATATGAAATCAAATCTAGCACTATTCAAATGCTTCCATCGTTTTATGGAATACCAATGAAGACCCCTATAAGCATATAATGAATTCTTGGAAATATGCTCAACTATTAAAATTCAAATTTATCTGATGATGCCCTCAGATTGACCCTCTTCCCATTTCTCTAAAAGATAAGGCAAAATATGGTGGGGAAAACCATTAGATCTTGGGCAGAAATGCAACAGAATTCTTAAAGAAGTTCTACCCTATAGGCCGAACCAATACCATGCGAGGGCTTACTGGATTTTCACAATTACCAAGGGAATTAATTCATGAATCATGGGGAAAGATTGAAAGAGTTGTTAAGGAAATGTCCCCATCATGGTCTTTCAAATGGCAAATAGTGCAAGCATTTATGAAGGATTAACTAAACAATATAGGCAGATGGTGGATGCATCATGTGGGGGGACATTTATGAGCAAGAGTGAAGATGAAGCTTATGATCTCTTTGAAATGCTAAGGAAAATTCAATTACTCATGCCTCACTTTCATCATATGAGAGATCTGTTGGGCCATCCAAGAGGGCTAGGTTGTATGGAGTAAGAAATCGGGCTGAATTGGAACCCAAATTCGAGAATAATCTCATGGCCAAAAAGTGGGAGAAAGTGGATATTATGGCCCAAACTGTTGCCTCTTTGGATTAAAGGATGGACCCAATCTTGTCTAGGACCTATCAAGATCCCTTGGCCCATCCCCTCGGACCCATATGTTGGCCCGCTCCTTATCATCAGGAGGTCTGTAGTTTGTGTGCTAGCCCAGCCCACCACATTAATGAATGTCCAACTACAGCTCAACTCCCTCCTTTCATCCAAGAACAAGTCCAAGCAGCCCAAGGATTCTCCAAGCCCAATTTAGACCCATTTTCCAATTCTACAATCCGGGCTGGAGAAATCACCCTAATTCTCTTGGAAAAATCAATAAGCTCCACTTCAAAGACCTAACCCCCCATGCCTCAAGCCCCAAAACAACCATTCCAGAACCAATTTCAGGCCCAGCCGAATCCTTACAGTGGCACTTATGCTAGAGGGCTCAGGCCCAATTCTCTCAGGCAGCCCAATATCCTCCTCCTCATCCCAAGCAAGTTCAGCCACCTTTCAACAACCCCTCAACAGAATTTTGAAGAACAATTTTTAACCAACTCCAACAAATCATCTGGCCCAACAACAGCAATTGCACCACAACAACAACTCTTGGCTACAAACAACAGACCATGGCCAGACTAGAAGTCCAAGTGGTTCAAATGGCTGAGACCCATGAAAAGGGAAGTGGGCCAATTGCCTAGCCAACCTGTGGCCAACCCAAGGAACCAAACACAGGCTTTGCTTCACAATCAGGCCTCCTACCTTAACCTGCCCATCAAGCCCAACCAAGAGGCCCACAATTGGAAAATATAAAAGTCATTTCAAGCCTGAGAAGTGGTAAGGTGCTAAGTGACCCACATAAGGGAAAAGAGGTTGTGAATAATTCTACACACGAAGTCCAAGATGATACTAGTGATAGTGAAGAGGAGCCATTCAAATTAAGTGGGGGGAGAGAACAAAGGGAAAGAGAAGGCTCATGAAGATCCAAATTCTTACTAACAAAAGTGTCATTTCCAAGTGCTCTAGAATCCAAGCCCATTAAGAAAAAGAAGAAGTCGGTCCAAGATGAGGAGTTGTTGGAATTGTTCAAACAAGTCTACATCAATATTCCACTCCTGGATGCCATCAAGCATGTCCCGACTGATGCTAAATTTCTTTAAGATTTGCACTCCACGAAGGGAATCCAAGACTGCAATTTAGAAAATCTGGCTCTCTGAAGATGTTGTACAGTCTTGACAAATCACCTCCCTAGGAAGCTGAAGGACCCTGGCGCTCCCTCATTTCATGTTATAATAGGTGGTATAACCTTCGATCGTGCCTTCTTGATTTAGGGGCGAGTGTCAATCTTCTCCCCACCTTCATTATGAATAATTCACATAGGGGAACTCAAGCCCACTTCATCATTCTGCAGCTGGCCGATCGTTCGGTCAAGACTCCACAGGATTGATAGAGGATGTAATTGTCAAAATCAATGATTGTTATTCCCCGTGGACTTTCTCATCTTTGATATGTTCACCAACCAAGAGTTGAGACACACTCCTATCATTCTTGGTCATCCCTTCCTCGCCACTGCCAAAGCCCAATCAACTGTGCTATGGGGATGATGGACATTTCATTGGGGCACAAAAGGTTTCTCTCAATGTATTCAAGCATCTCAATATCCAGACCAAGAAGAAGAATGTCATTCTATAGACATTTTGACTGAGCTCATTGATAATGATTGGATGTTGTCCAGTGGAGGAGACCAAAGCCCTATATGATTCACCACTCCATTCTACTCTTTGGCCCAAAGTTGAACCTTTGTCGGCCTTACAATATGAACCGGCTCTTCCATCACTTGAAAGTCCTCCCGATCTTGAGCTTAAACCTCTTCGGCCTAAACCAAAACGGCTTGTTATCATCGCCTCCAATCTAACCCCTACCTAGAAGCCAAATTGATAGAAGTTTTAAAGGAGCATAGGGGAGCTATAGGTTGGACGGTGGCCCGATCTTAAAGGGATTAGTCCATTTGTTTGCATGCACCACATCTACTTGGAGGACAATGCTAAACCAACTCGAGAAACACAAAGGAGGTTAAATCCCAATATGAACAGTGGTGAAGAAGGAAGTAGTGAAGTGGCTAGATGCTGGAATTGCCTACCCAATATCAGATAGCCAGTGGGTCAGCCCAACCCAAGTGGTCCCCAAGAAGTCTGGGCTGACAGTTGTGATAAAAAAAACAAGGGGAGGAAATACCCACTAGATTGACCACGGGATGGAGAGTGTGCATAGACTATAGAAAGCTCAATGCCATGACCAAGAAAGATCACTTTCCGCTCCAATGGATCAAATTCTCAAGAAACTAGCGAGCCAACAATTTTTTCTACTTTTTGGATGGTTATTCTGGGTACAATCAAGTGGCAATTTACCCAGAAGATCAGGAAAAAGACCACCTTACGTGCCCCTATGGCACATTGCTTTTAGGAGAATGCCATTTGGACTATGCAATGCACAGTACTTTCAAAGGTGCATGATGGCAATTTTGTCTGATATGGTGGGAGACTTCCTTGAAATATTCATGGATGATTTTTCTATATAGGGGGAGTCATTTGAAAGTGGTCTAAGAAAACTTGAGAAAGTGGTGGCTAGATGCATAGAGACAAATTGTGGTGCTTAGTTGGGAGAAGAGTCATTCATGGTTCGCGAGGGCATAGTCTAGGCACATTGTGTCTGAGCGGGGTATAGAGTTAGATAGGGCCAAAGTTGGCCTCATGCTGACCTTCCTCCTCCAACCTCTGTGAGACAGATTCATTCTTTCTTGGCCATGCCGGTTTCTATCGCCGGTTCATTCAAAACTTTTCCAAATTGCCCGCCCTTTAACTCTTCTCCTAGTAAAGGATGTCCCATTTCACTTTGATGATGCTTGTTTAGAGGCCTTCATACTTTGAAAGAGGCTTTGACCAAAGCTCCCATTCTTCAAAACCCTGATTGGTCATTCCCTTGAGATCATGTGTGATGCCTCTAACTATGCCATAGGTGCTGTTTTGGGACAAAGAATTGATAAACATCCCGTGGTGATCTATTATGCGAGTCGCACCCTCACCGATGCTCAATTGCATTACACCACCACAGAAAAAGAACTTCTTTCTATAGTCTTTGCCCTTGAAAATTTTCGATCTTATCTTTTGGGGGCAAAAGTTATCATCTACTCAGATCACTCTACTTTGAAATATCTTTTAGTTAAGAAGGACTCCAAACCAAGACTCATCAGATGGATCCTTCTTCTTCAAGAATTTGATTTGGAGATCCGTGATAAGAAAGGTACTAAACATGTTGTTGCTGATCATCTGTCCCAGATTCTCATCCCAGTAAGTGCTCCCATGCATGATTCCTTTCCCGATGAACACCTCCTTGCAATTTCTCATAGGACAGCCCCTTGGTATGCTCACATTGTCAACTATCTTGTTGTGGGTCAAATTCCTGAAGGATGGTCAAAAAAATGAAAGGGACCATTTTTTCTCTAATGTCAAACACTATTTCTGAGATGACCTTGAATTATTTTTCATGGGTCTTGATCAAGTCATTAGGGGTGTGTCCCTGAGGAAGAGCAACAAAGCATCTTAAATCTGTCACACTCTAGCTTGTGGGGGACACTTTTCAGGGAAGAAAAACTTCTGCTAAGGTCTTACAAAGGATTTTAGTGGCCCATTGTTCACAAATGCTTATGAATTCAGCATGATATGTCTTAGATGCCAAGCTGTGGGCAACAGTTCTAGGAGAGACATGATGTCACTCAACCCCATTTGGTGGTGGAAATTTTTTATGTCTGGGGAATAGATTTCATGGGCCCATTCCCTTCATCCTTTAGCAATGAGTATATCCTTGTGGCTGTTGATTATGTGTCTAAATGGATTGAGGCCATTTCCACCCGCACCAATGATCATAAGGTTGTCATGAAATTTGTGCGTAGGAATATCTTCTCCAGGTTTGGGTGTCCTCGGGCTATTATAAGTGATGGAAGATCTTACTTCACTCATTCCTAATTTCAAGCTTTGCTTAAAAGATATGAGATAACTCACAAGATTGCTACCCCCTACCATCCCCAGACCAGTGGCCAAGTGGAGTGTCTAATAGAGAGATCAAGAATATTCTCCAAAAGACTGTTAGGCCCGATAGGAAAGATTGGTCAGAAAGACTGGATGATGCTTTGTGGGCCTATCGGACTGCTTTTAAGACTCCCATTGACATGTCTCCCTATCGGTTGATTTTTGGTAAAGCATGTCACCTCCCTGTTGAGTTAGAGCATAGGGCTTATTGGGCCATTAAACAATTCAATCTGACTTAGCCCAAACTGGATCACATAGAGTCCTCAAATGCATGAGCTTGAGGAATTACGCAATGAAGCCTATGAGAATTCCAAGATATATAAAGCCAAGACCAAAATTTTTCATGACAAACACATTTTGAGGAAATCCTTCCATCCTGACCAAAAGGTCTGGCTCTTTAACTCTAGGCTGTGCTTATTTCCAGGTAATTGAAATCTCAATGGGACGGACCGTTCATTGTTGTCAAAGCCTTTGACCATGGTGCTGTTAAAATTCTTGACCCTAAAAAATGGTCAAACTTCCACTGTTAATGGTCAACGTCTCAAACCTTACTTGGAAAGCATGCACCTCTCACCTAAAGAATCCATTCTCTGAATGACCTGAGTAGATGCATAGAGATTTCTTTGTGTCTAGCTGAAGACATTAAATTTTAGCGCTTGTTGGGAGGCAACCCAATATTTTTAGGAGATTTAACTTATTTATTTTCTCTTTCTATTGTGTTCTAGGTGTTTGGAGTCCCACTATCCTTGGATGAAGCTACTGCCCTCATGTGATCATCAGGTTGCATCTCTCATTTCTTAACTTAGTGGCTATATCTATTCATATCTTTTATGTCATTGAGGACAATGTCATTCAAGTGGGGGGGAGTCATATTGAAATAAATTTCAAATTTTTGCCCCTAACATTGTGGTTCATGCTTCATATTCATGAAAGAAATTTTTTTTTCTAACTTGACTCATAATGTGTGCTTGTGAAAGTGGTGAATTGAAGGGATGAGTTAACTAGTTATGTTTTTAGCATCTTTCTCAGAATACATTTGAATTTCATCAGTATAAGAAAATTTTAATCGGAGCTATTCAGATGATGATGAGAGTTTACTAACATTTAGGCTGATTGATATTCTACACTCTTATTGAAGACCAATCATAGGGAAAAAAGCTACCTGCCTACAAATAAATGTGAAAATGTGTGTAATAGCGAAAAAAAATATGGAAAATGTCCCAGATCTTAGTAACCGGGCCTGCTTCCCCTAAGACAAGAGTTGAGGCTCACGTCAAACAGTGAAGGGAAGTGCAACACCATGTACTTAAATAAAAAAAAAAGGGCATGAAAAAGAAAACTAGGCAGAGTGGAAGCTACCTGTAATTCGAGGATCGAATTTAAGGAGTGTAGAGTTGATATCATCTTTGAATGATAGGTAAAAAGCTCAGGCATCCTCTTATTGATGCTCAAACATTGAACAAAAAGTCATGAAATTTTGAGTGTATCTTGAGAAACTATCTAAAGACATGACTGACACGCTTACTCTGACACTTACCACTGGAACATGAAACACTCATGGTCAGTATTTCATTCATACTTTTTATCATGAAATATGATGTCCTGTGCTTTTGTTAGTCTACTTATTCATTTGTGTGTATTGCTAAGGGACTAGCAATGGGTAAGTGGGGGATGTGATAATTGCATAATGTTATAAGTAATTGTATAATTTTATTGAAAAATGATTGATAATTTCATAAGATTCTATTATCATTTGATTACAAGTACGATAATTGATTAAATCTTTTTTGTGTTGTGTTGCAAGGCTATGGGCTAAGAAATGAGATTGCAAGGGGCCAATGATCTAATTGGATCAAGAGATAATGAGGAGAGTTTTTTATTTTAAAAATATTCATTTCTCTCACTATCTTTTCAATTTTCAAACTCCCTATCATTTTAAAATCCCCTCTAATTTCAAAAAAATCACCCTTAACTCTCTCCTCTTTCCTCTATTCTCTCTATCTATTTTATAAACATTCTCTTTCCTCATTACCATCTTCACCTCTGCTCTCTCTCATTCCCTTCCCCGGAGCTCTCTCTCTCTCCTCCGATCCCTTCCTGCTTCCCTCCTTCCTCTCTTCTTCATCTTCTGCTTTTCTTCTTTCTCTCTGGCCGGTCTCTCTCTTCGCACACAGAAGCAGCAGTAGCAGTCCTCGCCTGGGCTCGCCACACGGCCGCCCGCCATGCAGGCGCCCTCGCCCAGGCCCGCCCTCCACGTAGGCGCCCAAGCCCGCCCACGCGAGGTCCCTCCAGCGGCCCCACCCACCCGCGCTAGCCGGCCGCCCCGCCTGCGCCATGCGCCCACCTCTCTTTCTCTCTACGTGCATGCATGCAAGTAGAGAGGGGCGGCCTCCGCCTCTCTCTGTCCTCTCACTCGCCTCTCTCTCGACCCTCTCTCTCTTCTCTCTCGCCTCTCCTCTCTCTCTCTCTCTCTCTCTCGCTCTCTCTCTCTTCTCTCTCTCTCTCTCTCTCTCTCTCTCTCTCTCTCTCTTCTCATTTCTCTTCTCTCTCTCATTTCTCTCTCTATTTCCCATATTTTATTGTTGTAGTGTTGATGTCTGTGGTTAGTAAAAACATCTTTTTAAGTATTTTTATTGTTTAGTAGATTGCAATTTTAAATATCATCTCGTGTTCTCTCATTCACTCTTTATCTCTCTCTCTCTTTATTTATTTAGTTTAGTTTAGATTAATTTAGTGCAAATTAGTTTAATATCACCACATTATTTTCCTAAACAAAAAACCCAAAGTTTTCAACTCTAAAATCTATTTCTCCGAGGATTCGACTCGGCTCTCACCACTTAAATATTGTCAAAATATTTAGTGTAGGCGATAATTTTAAGATTGTAGTCACGTGTTAAACGACGCATTCGGGGGCTATCAGGTGGTGCCTTATTTCACGATCTTTGCGATGGCTCGTAGTAGGGTACTTGCATTTAATAAATAAATTCTAACTATGTATCTATGTCAATCAAAATTCGACGTTTGTAAATTAAAAAATTACTAAAATAAAACTTAATAATAATAGTTTATATTAATAAAATAATTACTAAAATAAATATGATATTAGTAAAAAAAATACTTAATATGTATTACAAAATAATAAATTGTGTGTATATGATTTCATAAAAATGTTATCAAAATCCAACCGTTGATTTCATCCCGATCTAAAAAATGATCGTTGGATTCACTTTTGATCTATGTACATCGGATCAGTTGGGTTTAATGTCAATCTATAACATATAACAATCTGATCAGGATCCTCACATAGAATTTGCTCCTTGGTTCAGATGTTATAGTTTTTTCTCCAAGATGCAACAATCAATTGTACGCTATCAATACACATAGTAATAAATGGTACTCTAATTAGATTTTTTATTTTTATTTTTTGGTAAAGACTCAATTTCAAACCCTAGGCTCCCCTTAGTCCATCATATCTAATACCAACTGAGATATATCGTCGGTTACTCTGATCAAATAAATCATAATTGATGCATTTGATTACTCACACAAGAACACGTTAGAAGCCTCTACTAAATATGACTATCATGTCCCTCTTCGATCTTTTGTATGTCGAGGGGCGTACAACTAATAAAAATATTTTTTTCAGACTAAAATTCAACTGTTAGATTCGCTCTCGAGCTATATACATTTGATACATATTTTGTCGTTATTTTTTCTCCCAATCTTAAACAATCCGATAAGATCTCCCAATTGATTTTAAATCTACTATTAATCAGAATATAAGTATTAGATTTCATTCTGATCTAAAATCCAACCATTGAATTCGGTTCAGATCTAAATATTTAATTGTTTGATTTAAGTTTGATGAAGATCTGATGGTTACATTTGCTCCCAATCCACTACTCATCAAGATTCGACCGTTGAATCTACTATCAATCGAAATCCGATCATTGGATGTCATGTAGATATAAATTTCAACCATTGGATTTGTAACGACCCTCCTTAAACCGGTACGTTATACCAATCCACGTCGGTACAAAGTGCGTCATCACAGTGGGACATTTACCCAACACTAAACAATAGATTGAGATGTACATAAATATCAAAAGAGAACAGCAGAAACAAATAAATATTCTCATTCTCATTCAATCATCATCACATAATCCACAGTCTAAATAGCAATAAGAAAATAATAATGTCAACATTATACATGCTCGAATGAATACATTGTCCATATGAAATATACAATCGCATTGTTTACATACTAATGAAAGAATTAAATGTGTAGCAAGTCCCAAGTAGAGCAACTCTCACGCTCGGAGTCGCTCCTAGTTATGTCCTCCTTAAGAACAGACACCTGCCTCACCTGTACGCCAAAGCAAGTATGAGTCTTCTAAAAAGACTCAGCACAATCTAAGGAATACACCCTTCACATCACTACACATGCTAGTCTTTTAACATTTAGAGAAAACATGGTACATGCTTCATATCACTTGAACAATTAAATACGAAAACCTATAGCATGCTTTCTACACATATATCCAACATAATTCCAAGTTTCAAATCTTCATTCAATTCCTTCAAAATTATACTAATTAGAGCATGATAATTACATACCTAGCATGGTATCTAATCTTTTCACATGCATTCGTAATACTTAATCACATGTTTAGCTTGCTGTTTAATATAAATAAAACACATTTACATGAATTCACATCTTTTCACATGCTAAATATTCACATTACACTATCACATGTTCACTTTTCACATTTTCACATTTCACATTTTCACACTTTTACACCTAGTTCTGTGACACATAGTCCAAACCACCATAAGAAGGATACGCATCACATACACATACCCGTCACCTAGGCAACACAGTGACAAATCTTGGTTAACTGTGTAAACCCGAGAGAAGCCGTCTCCACCCTAACCAGTGGTACTTGTCCATCTCCAAAATTTCATCCTAATGCCCATAGGATATCACACACATTGAGCCTTCCCATAGGGACTTTACTACAATACGGCTCCACAGCCCTTTATGGTAGCATGTCAATCTCGGCACAATTTTACACATTCACACTTATCACATTGTTTACATAATTCACATGCATTGTTTTAACACATTTACATGCATTTTAAATAAACACACATGCTTCAGTTCACAGGACATGATGTTACTATTTTACAATGACAAATAACTCATAACACAGTCCTAATCAACTGGGGTTAATGACACAAGATGTTGCTGCTAACTTAGGTTCTTGACGACAGCAAGCTTTCCGTCAAGGTCCTGTCTGCAGAAGTGTAGACTTAACGCACAAATATCGAAGAATTGGGGGTTCCAGGACACGAGGAAAATCATAAAAATCTTAGGACCTAAAGGACATGTTCAGGGATGAAATCCCTCGATTACTTGCCTCTGAAAAATGTGTAATGGTTAATTAAGCCGAAGAAGCCCTCCTCGGCCAACCAAGAAGGTGCCCAAATTCCTCACAGATCTGATCTTTCTGTCGATGTAGATCGATCACCGAGGTCGGGGAAGCTTCCTAAATTCTAGGTGCACCTCCCAGTCGATGAGATCACCGGAAGACGTACAAAATCGCAAGATCAATCACTCCAGTCCAACTTTTCTTCACAGCAAACCCTAGTTTTCTCAAGAGTCCAAAAGACCTAATCTGAGCAAAAACGGGGTGTTTTATAGGGCCAATGGGTTTGGGTAATGCGTAGGTTGGAATCTTACCGTTGGAGTGTAGTTTCCAAAACTAGAACCAGGAAAACGTAGTCGTTTCCAGATCTGAAATCGCACAGAAACAGAGAAGTAGACGGCCACTTTGCGCCATTTACAGGAATAAACATCCATCGATTTGGATGCCGACTTTGAGTCAACGGCACATTGTTTGCCGTCAACATGACCTTAACGTCAAGGGATATTGACGTCAACTGACATTTCGGCCAGAACACAAAAAATTAAATCACATGCATCACATATAACTACATACATCATACACCATATTTTTAAATATAATTGTACAGAATTAAATAAACACATGTACAAAATTAAACATGTATGTACATAAGTAAATGAATAATATGCTACTTACAACAAATCATATGCATATATATATATATATATACAAACATAACATGAACAAAGTTTCACGTAAAATGAACATAGTTCGAATAAAGGAACAAGTTCGAGGGACTTACACCCTCTCCCCCTAAAAGAAAACTTCGTCCTCGAAGTTAGAACGATAACACTAACCAAACAAATGGGGATACTTCTTCTTCATAGCATCCTCCAGCTCCCAGTAGCCTCCTCTCGCGAGAAGTTCCTCCAAAGCACCTTCACAGATGCAATACTCTTGTTCCTCAGGTGCTAAACCTTTCGATCAAGGATAGCTACTGGTTGCTCAACATAAGACAAGTCTGGTTGAATCTCCACTGGCTCGTGACTAATAATATGCGATGGATCTCGCACATACCTCTTGAGCATAAATACGTGGAACACTGGGTGGACAGTAGCTAACCTGCGGGTAAAGCTAGCTCATATGCCACGTCACCCATCCGCCTAAGAATCTTAAATGGGCCAATGAATCTAG
>CM024761.1:18551653-18648441 GCA_014218235.1 Colocasia esculenta | reverse complement strand
TGCGTGGGTTTCACGTGGTTTGCGCGGTGTGCGTGGTTTGTGTGTGCGTAGCAAGTAGCACGACGCCTACCGTGGTTACCTCTTCAGTTGGGTGCCTCAGGTTCTGTGTGAGCAGCACGTGTGTTGTGCTCGGGGATTGTCACGGTACTTGTGTTGTGCCGTCGAGGTCTGTGTCATCTGTCCTGGACACCCTCACTATCGTGTTGAGTTGTACGTCCGGCTGAGGGAAAGATGACAGTGGGACAACGACTTGTGAGAGAGTTTGTAGTTTGTCGCTTATAGCGCACTCGTAGTTGGGGGTACGGACACCAGTAGACGTCACTAGTCCCCAGCTAGTCTTGTTTCCAGTGCTCACTTTAGGGAGCTCAGGCTAGGGTCCCTAGAGGTGTTAGGCATGACCTGCAGCTGTGTGGTCCACAAGTGTGGTGTTAGTTGGTCTTCACAGTCTTTGGCTTGTTCTAGTGGAGCGGCAGCTGGACCTTTCGTCCGTGGCTGCGAGGCTGAGAAGTAGACCTGTATGGTTTGTCTGAGTCAGTTGCTGGTGTCGCGAACCAGTCTACGTGGCTCGAGTGTAGCAGACTCTACTCTAGAGCGTACACTGAGTTGTGGTTTTGTCATTTATTTATTAATGTTGGTTTATGTTGATGGTAAATGGTAAGTGGTGTTTACATTTTTAATATCCTGCTTATCTTAGCTATAAATTGCTAGCGTAGCTTACTGCTTTTTTACTTGAGTTTGATTTGATCGGTTTTTGGGGGAGTTTCTCTACTGAGCCAGTGACTTGCGAGGATCACCCCTACTCTCTACAGGTGAAGGAGAGCAGGAGTTTCTCTACCGTCTTCCAGTTCAGAACCGCATCGCAGCGGAGTTGGGCCGACGTCTCCAGCAGTGTAATTCTTTTCCAGTTGTACCTCGGGGTATGCCCCAGATCTTGTACCTTACTTGACTTTTGTTAAAATTTGGCTAGTAATTCCAATGTAAATATGTGTGACATGTGGATCATATATATATATATATATCAGTGTTTCCTTTATGTTTTCATGGACATGTGTGTGATATCCCTTGCGAGGATACGACATGTTTGCGGGAGACGGAGTCGGGTCAAGCTCGTTACTGGGTTAACGGGTTTGAACGACATGGTCCATCACAGAGGGTCTCTCATACTGAGAACAAACACTCAAATGGCAAACTTTCTTGGACTTGGAATAGCAAGGAGAAGGGAAGGAAGTTTCCTACCTTGGTCGAAAGGAAAATAGAGCTTCCGGAGCTCTTCCTACAGCTTCCACTGCCTCCTCCTTCTTCTTCCAGGCTTCAGTGGAAGCCGCAGTAGCAGCAGCGGCAGAGGCAGTAGCAGCAGCATAGTATAGCAGCAACAGTAATAGAGCAGTAGCTGCAGTAGCAGATAGAGTAGTTGCAACAATAGAGGGACAAAGCAGTCGCAGGTGGGAGAGGTTAGATAAGGATTACTGAGGTATAAGTGGAGCTCCCACAAATGAGGTGTGTGGATTTGCGAATAGTGGGGATGAAATCATTGGGGAGGATTCATCTGGCGTTAACACGTAACAATTTTTAAGACGTAATAATGGTTACGTAGGGGAATAGTAACCATCCTACATAATCAACTATGCAATACATCAAATATATATATATAACATATATAATTTATATACTTCTTTAATTTAATCTTTCTCTATAAATGAAATTTTATTTAGCTATCAATTTATGTGGTCTCATGTGCGTTTATTTCCAAGGTTTATTTTAGTAATGGTAATGCTCATAATAATCAAACTAATTGGAATGTCATCATGCATATACACAAATGGCCAATTATTTTTATAAATAAAATTGAGGTGTTCATCTCTCCCCCACTAGAAAAGAATTTGGCCCTCCAAATTCAACTAGTATCAACTACTAACTTGCAAATAACTCTGGATATTTGCTCTTAATAGCATCTTCATTTCCATGTTGCTTCTTCTCTGACCTTGCCGACTCCATTGAACTTTTACTAATGGCACTTCCTTATTCCTGAGTTGCTTGATTTTTCGGTCGAGAATCTGAACTGGCTTTTCTTCGTATGCCAAGTTACTCTGTACATTCAGATCTTCATATTCAATGACATGGACAGATCATATACATATTTCCGTAGCATAGATACATGAAAAATATCATGTACATTGGATAGTTGAGGGGGTAGAGCAAGCTGATAAGTCATACTCCAGCTCTTCTTAAAATTTCAAATGGTTCAATATAGTGCGGACTAAGCTTGCCTTTAACTCCGAACCTGCGGATTCCTCTTCAAGGTGATACTTTTAGAAAAATATTATCTTCTTGATGGAATTCCAGTTCTCTTTTTCGTTGATCAGCATAACTTTTCTAGCAATCCTGGACAACCTTCATCCTTCCTTGGACTGGTTTACGATTCTGATGTCTCTTGAATCATTTTTGGCCCCAGAATTTGTAGTCATCCAGCTCTATCCAGCATATGGGTGTCTACATTGCCTACCATACAGAGCCTGAAAAGGTGCATCTGAATGGTGCTATGGTAGCTGTTGTTGTAAGCAAACTCAATGATGGTAAGTGATTATTCCAATCCTTCCCGAATTCTATTGCACAAGCTCGGCACATGTCTTCCACCACTTGATTTACCCTTTTAGTTTGTCTATCAGTTTGGGGATGAAAGGTGTACTAAATTCAATTTGGTCCCCAAAGCTTCTTGTAGTTCCTTCCAGAAATGTGAAGTGAACCTTGCATCACGATCAGAAATAATGTCCTTTGGAATTCCATGTAATCGATGATCTCCTTCAAATACAATGCTGTCAGGATATTAACAGACCATTTGCACTTTACAGCCAGAAAATGAACTGATTTGGTGAGTCGATCGATTATTACCCATATTGCATCATATCCTCCACGAGTCTTGGGTAATCCTGTAATAAAATCCATGCCTACGCTGTCCCATTTCCACTCAGGTACCTCCAGCGGCTTTAATTTTCCTACCAGTTTCTGATGTTCGGCCTTAATCTTTTGGCAGGTCAGACACTTTTCTATGAAACTTGCAATGTCTTTCTTCATGTTGCACCACCAGAAGTTTTTCTTGAGATCTTGGTACATCTTGATAGTTCCAGGATGGATAGTATAATAAGTTCGGTGTACTTCTTCCAGTATTTGCTTCTTGATCTCTGAATCTTTTGCACACACAATCTTGACCGAAATCAAAGGTTCCCTTGAGTGTCAACACAAAAATCTGGTTTAGAATTCAAGTTCTCCCTGATTTCAATCATGCGGGATCATTGTCTTTGTGTTCTGATTTGCATCAAAAGGTCAGATTGGACTCTCAGATTTTACTATCATGACCTTACCTTCATGTGGTTTGCTTCTAGATTTAGTTTAGAGATTCCTCCAAAAGCTCCATTCTTTAACCATTAAACATGCCATCTAAGCCACATGGTTTCCTATAAGAGCATCTGCAACAGTGTGCCCTTTCCTGGGTGAATATTCAATTTTTAAGTCATAATCCTTGACGAATTCCAACCATCTTCTTTGCCTCATGTTCAATTCCTTTGCGAAAATAGATACTTTCGACTCTGGTGATCAGAATATACAATGAATTGACTGTCATAAAGATAATGCCTCCACAGCTTCAGAGCAAAAATTACTGCAGCAAATTCCAAATCGTGAACTGGATAGTCGCTTTCATGGTTTCTCAATTGTCTGGATGCATAGGCAAACAACTTTTCCTTCCTGCATTAGAACACAACCCAACCCTATGGTTGAAGCATCAGTGTATATTCAAAGCTTTTTCCAACTACAAGTAAGGTTAGGACTGGTGTAGAGGTTAGACATTTCTTCAACTTCTGGAAGGTGTGCTCGCAATCATTGCTCCATACAAAGGGCACATCCTTCCGAGTTAGCTGGGTAAGTGGTGCAGCAATTTTTGAGAAATTTTTGACAAATCGGCGGTAATAACTAGCCATACCCAGAAAACTTTGGATTTCAGTGAGAGTTCGAGGTTGTTCCCAATGCTAGATGGCTTCAATCTTAGAAGAGTCTACCGCCAAACCATCTTTAGAAATAACATGACCCAAAAATGTCACTTGCTTTATCCAGAACTCGCACTTACTAAACTTGGCATATAACTTATGATCCCTTAATAATTGTAAGGCAATCTACAGGTGTACCTCATGCTCTCCACACTTTTGAATAAACCAAGATTTCATCAATAAATACAACAACAAATTGATCCAAGTGAGTTATGAAAATATCATTCATTAGCTGCATGAATGCAGCAGGGGCATTAGTCAATCCTAATGGCATCACAACAAATTCATAATGTCCATACCTGCTACGAAAAGCCGTTTTGTGGATATCTTCATCCTGAATTCTCAGTTGGTGATAACCAGACCTGAGATCAATTTTTGAGAATATTGAGCTCCTGACAACTGATCAAATAAATCATCAATCGGGGAAGTGGATATTATTCTTGATTGTGAGCTGGTTCAGTTGTCGATAATCAATACACAATCGTAAAGTTCCATTTCTTCTTGACAAATAAGACTGGAGCAACCCAAGGAGATGTACTGGGTCTGATAAATCCTTTATCAATCATTCCATGAGCTGCCTTTTTAACTCCTTTAATTCTTCTACAGACATCTATATGGTGCTCGAGAAACTGGCGTGGCTCCAGGAATTAATTCAATGGTGAAATTTACTTCCCTACTAGGAGGTAAACCAGGCAATTCTTCAGGAAATATGTCACGAAAATCTCGAATTATGGGAACATGTTCCAAACCTGAGACATTCTGGTTTATCAATATTACTGATGCCAAGTAACCCTGACATCCATTCTTCACCAGCTTACATGCTTTAACTGTCGATATGAGTGGTATTCCTTGAGCACGAGGATTCTTAAAGCTTACTGGTGGGATTTCCTTATTCATAAATGTTATTTGTCTAGCATGGCATTCCACTTGAACATGATGTTTGGATAGCCAATCAGCTCCTAGGATAACATCATATTCCCACATATCCAAACAAATTAAATCTCCGGGAAAGTTGCATCCCTCAATCATTATGGCACCATCTGGACAGTAGCAACTAGGTTCTTTTATTTTACTAAGGGGCATAGCAACCTCTAATTTTTCCAATAGTGGGACTAGAGTTCTTCAAAAGATTTAGCAAATGGTCGACTCACAAAAGAATGTGTTGCTTCTGAATCAAATAAAGCATAGGCAGGTTTTGAGTTCACAGAATTTGTACCTTCCACAAGACCGCCTTCCTCTTGTGGTTCGGATTCCACTCCTTGAATAGCTTGTAGTCTTCCTTGCTTAGGCCTGGGATTCTGTGAAGAAGAACCTTAGGCGAGAGAGGGCAGTTGGGGAGTCAGTGTTGATTACTGCCACAACGCAGACAAGCTCCTAGCTGCCTCCAGCAATTTTCTTCTTTATGCCTACGGAGGTGGCAATAATGACAAGTGTCCTTAACTTCAGTCGCAATCTTTCCTGTCTTTTGGTCAGTTGTTGAGGCCTAGATGCATTTCCTACCTCATACTTCCTTTTACATTCTCCCACTGGTATAGCCTCCACTGGTTTTCCCTGAACTCCTTTCTGTCATTTCAGTGGCGGCTTCAAGAGCTAGGCTTTTTAACCATCTCGGAATAAGTGGTAATCAAGTGAGAGGCCAACTGAGGGATCAAGGTCGGACGTAAACCATTCAGGAACCTTTTTGCTTTCAGTTTTTCTGTGGCAATCATGTGAGGGGCATACCTTGATAATCGAGCAAAATGTGCCTCATACTCAGCTATCGATAAACCTCGCTGTTTTAAATTAATGAATTCCATTGCTTTCGTTTCTTGGACTACCTCCGAGAAATATTGTTCGTTGACTAATTCAACAAACTCCTCCCAAGACAGTTGCTCAACATCTCCTACTGTAGTTTCATGGTTTCCCACCAGGCTCTAGCACCTGATAGCTTTAAAAATTTTGGTAATCTCCTTCACCCAATTCTCAGCCACATATGGGTCGGTACTTTTGGAGAAATGAGGGGGACTTAGACTGCGAAACTCCTTAAGGGTATTGGTTCCATTGTGCGAGTTGTTCTGGGCTACTATTTTTAATGCTCGCGTTATGCCCTGAACTGTATTCTCCATTCTCTTCCATGCTTCACCCCTTCCATCCATGGTTAATTTGGAAGATAATCAGAGATGTTCAAAATGTCACAGTTAATACATGACCATAAGTTGACATATTTATATATTCTATTTGTACATGCCTTCCACTAGTAGGCCAACAACATTTACATCAGTTCAAAAGGTAAAAGAAAGCCTCCCTCCACAACATCTTAACATCCCTTTTTACAAAAGTTAGCTATCTACAATAATGCATTGTCATGCAGGAGGGGCACAAAAGGGTGAGTCCTAAGCTTCATCTCACACTACTGGTAAGTAGTGGATCCTGAAGACTGGTCTAGAGCATCATTTTGGTGACGTATAGCTCCCTGGCGGCTTTGGTTATAGCATCCCAATATACTTCTACTTGGTGTAATAATAGGTCTTGGACATATTTTAAATGGTCTAGATTGTTCATGACTGTACTCATAGCGGCTAGCGATGCAGGAGGGTTTCCTGCCATGAACGCGGCACCATTTAACACTTCTTCCTAATCTTAGGTGGGCTTCACGCTAGGCTTAGGCGTAAAGCTCGATGTCCTGACGTAATAATTCCATAGCAAGTAGCAATCGATCGCGTGCATTGGGCTCCATTCTATTACAATCAGCATGTCAATTTATAAACAAATAAAATAATTTCAACTATTTCTAATACTAATTTCCCAATTTTCTACCCATCTCACAGGTTGTTTCCATGGTTGGCGGAACTCCGCTCTGATACCCAGAAATACCTGTCACGTCCTACTCATATACTATTTTCGGAGGCGACAGAAAGATCAAGTTAATACAAGTAGGGAAGTCTTGCATATATATAAAAAGTTTCAGCAGAATATATGTTACATGTGCCGATAGTTTAGAGTTAAAAATATACAACAACTTAAGTGACAGAGTCTAAAATAAGTAAGGTTTGCTAATTTTGGATCACTCAGCGGACAATCCCTTGCCGAGTCAGACCCATCTGAGATGCCTAAAATGAAAGTAGGATTTATGAGCAATTATGTCGAGTAGGAAATTGCCATTTATAATATTAGTAAAGTTGGACAGTAGTAGGAAAAGAACAATAAGTATAACAGTCAATAAGAGGATGCAACAATGATATTGAAGTACAATTCGATGAAGATATCATAAAAGAATTTGCCCGAAACTAAACAGTAAAGAAATTCATGCCATAATACAGTTCATGGAAATGTAGACTAAATTTAGCAGTAGGTGGTGTTATGTCAAACACCCAGTAGATCCATTCTTGACGGGTACAATTCGAATTGACCAATTGAGTGGCCGAGTTCGGGTGCTCCTCCCGGGACTAGATCGGCCCCATTGCACAGGCATTGGTCCAGCAGAATCTGAAGACCCAAGGTGTCACCATTTCCATTTGATCACTCATTTAATATAGTTCAGGCAGATCTCAAAGTAACATTAATATTAAAGCAAGTTCAATGTAAGAGTACAGTGATAGCAAGCCGAAGTAAGGCTAGCTAGTTAGGGTGGTCCAAGTCTAAATAATATAAAGCTATATAAGAAATCTGGAAAAGGAACAAGTGGAAACAACATGTATAAACTCAGAGAGGAAATCGGTCGACCCGAAAGGGCAGGGCATGTTTGCCTTTGTTCAGTAGGAGAGGGCTCCCTTGGAGAAGTCATATGTGTGCTTATCATTTTTCACGGAACCTTGGATTTTTAGCATTCTACTAGGTTCATTTGAATTATGAGACTTTCAGGTATGCCAATTATGAGAGATTGAAGACGCTATTTTGATGGAATCGCCAAAATCGTGATTTTCTTCTTTGGTGGGAGAGTTGACTTTTTATTGGTAAGCGATATAATATTTTGATGTTTTTATTGGATTCAAATGAGGGGTACTTCCTTATTTACATTTCATATCATTTAAGTAAATGTTATAATTTGCTTAAGATATTAATGTAAATAAGGTATGAGTTTCAATTTTACAGGGTCCTACTAAACACTGATGGAATAAGCAGTCCTATAAAAAAACATAAGGTTGGTCGACCGAAATGGCAGGGTCGGCGAAAGACTTGGCCAGTGTTGATTTCTCGGTTCCATGGGAGAATCGGTCGATCGAAATGGGAAAGTCGGTTGACCGACCTAGCCAATGCTAGTTTCTGGGTTGGACTGTAGGATAGGTCGACCGGAAAGACAAGCTGGTCGACCGAACTGGTGATATCGGTCGACCAGTTTCTGGTTTCGGTCGACCGATTCTAAAAAAATGCATATTCGTACGGACGCAAATCGCACCACTTTTTCTGGCTTGGGAATAGAAATAAAGAGCAAGAATAGAAGAGCAAGGACTATACTATAATTATACATGGTTTTCAGGAAAGTGGGAGGCTATAAGCCCCCTATCTCTCTTCTCTCTCTCTGGGGGGTGGTGAAAAAGGGGGAATCGGTCGACCGAACTGATCAGTCGGTCGACCGATTCGGCGATGAACCAGAACCTTTCTATTCAGGTGAGTGGAGAGTGTTAATGGCTATGACTGAGGGTCTCTCATACTGTGAACAAACACTCAAATGGCAAACTTTCTTGGACTTGGAATAGCAAGGAGAAGGAAGGAAGTTTCCTACCTTTGTCGGAAGGAAAACAGAGCTTCCGGAGCTCTTCCTACAGCTTCCAATGCCTCCTCCTTCTTTTTCCTCAGGCTTCAGTGGAACCAGGAACCATAGTAGACAGTAGCAGCAGCAGCAGTAGAGTAGTAGCAGCAGTAGCAGATAGAGTTGCGCAACAACAGCAGACAAAGCATTCGCATGTGGGAGGGTTAGATAGATTACTGTGGTATAAGTAAACTCTCACAAATGAGGTGTGCAGATTGTGAACGGTGGGGATGAAATATGGGGGAGGATTCATCCGGCGTTACATGTAACGGTGTTTAAGACATAACAATGGTTACGTAGGGTGAACAGAACCATCCTACGTAATCACGTGCAATAAATCACATATATATATTACATATATAATTTCCATATATTTCTTTAATTTAATCTTTCGCTATAACTAAAATTTTATTTATTTAGGTTATTAATTTATGTGGTCATGTGCATTTATTTCTAAGGTTTATTTTAGTAATGGTAATGCGCCTAATAATCAAACTAATGGAACGTCATCATGCATTATACACAAATGGCCATTATTTTATAAATAAAATCGAGGTGTTACAAGTTGTGGGCCTATGGTTTGTGCTTGAAAAATGTTAGCATGTTGTTTGGGCATGTGGGTCGAGAATTTGGTCCCAGGAAGGCCACTGGTTCTCTACCTGTGAATGCGATATAGAGCTGGGCGTCGCATTCTGAACGCGACGGTCCAGGCGTCACATTCGCATTAACGCCCTTTGGGGTTGTTCGGATGCTGCCCACAGCATGGCGCACATTGGGCAGCCGGCTAGCGTCAGCGATGGAAAGGCGACAGCCTACACCATCACGTTCTGGTCGCGACAGCCAGGTGCGTCACGTTCTCAACTTTGAAGAGTTAAGAACCTAGGTCGGCCAAATAGAGCTCAGAAAGCTCTGCTCGGCCAGGGGAAGGAGGATTTGCAGGTGTTCTTGGGCAATGGAGGTTATGATGGGGTTTTGGCGTTCTTCATCATGAGGACGTGGTATGGACGCGAGGGTGATGCCGAACTATCGTCGTTCTTTGTGTATCTCGCGAAGGTAGGGAGATTCCACCTTGTTTCTCATGGTGAATGATTTTTTGAGCTTGTTTAAACCTTTATACGAGTTGGAGATGGTAGATGGCATGCTAGTGCAACTGTTAGAATGTTTACAAATGCTTTCCATGGACGTTTGTGTGGTTTGCATGGGGTTTCCGGAGGTGGAACCCTAGAGTTGGGGATCTGTCTGTGAAGGCGACGACCCAGGGTGTCGCATTCAGAACACGACAGCCCGACCCGTCGCGTTCTGCTTCAAAACGTGGCATATCAAGGTGTCACGTTTTGAAGGCGACATAGTACCCCGTCCTTCAAAACGCGGTGTATCAAGGTGTCGCGTTTTGAACGCGGTGTAAGGGTTGTGCATGGTAATGTGAATTATCGTTGAGTTTCATTTCTTATTTATAATGTTGATAAGCAGTGCATTGGTACTTGTTGAGACTATGGAAAGTGGTGTTCATGTAGTTTGTGTGTACATGGAAAGTAGTATAACGCCTTTCGTGGTTACCTCTCTAATCAGGTACCCCAGGTTTTGTCCCAGTACTATGTGTACCGTCGAGGTTTGTGTCATCTTCCTGGACACCCTCACTCTTATGTAGAGTTGTACGTCTGGCTAAGGGAAAGATGACAGAGGGACAACAACTTGTGAGAGTTGTGTTTTGTCTCTTGTAGCACGCTCGTAGTTGAGGGCACGGACACCAGTAGACGTACTGGGCCCCAGCTAGTCTTGTTTTCTAGTGCCTCACTTTAGGGAGCTCGGGCCAGAGTTCCTAAAGGTGCCAGGCATGGGCCTACGATAGTGTGGTCCGCAGGTGTGCTGTTGGTTGGTCTCCACAGTTTCTTGGTTGCTGTAGTGGAGCGGCAGCTAGACCTTTCGTCCGAGGCTGCGAGTCTGAGAGGTAGTCTTGTGTGGTTTGTCCGAGTAGTTGGTAGTGTCGCGAGCCAGTCTATGGACCCGAGTGTGGCGTTACTCTACCTTAGTTCATACACTTGGACAAGGTTTGCCATTTATTTATTAAAGATTGGGATATTTAATAGTTTGTGATAATTGTTATTTACAGCTTTAACACCATGAGTAGATAGTGATATAAATTGCCTAGAGTAGCTTCCTGCTTCTGTACTCTGTGAGTTTGGTTTTGTTCGACTTTTGGGGGAGTTTCCTACTGAGCCAATGACTTGCGAGGCTCACCCCTACCCCTTTCAGGTGAGGGAGAGCAGGAGGCTTCTCGTCCTTCGTCTAGTTCAGATCCGCACCATAGCAAAGTGGGTCTGAACCTCCAGTAGTGTAATCTTTGCTTTATGTTCACCTCGGGGTATGCACCAGGTTGCTGTACTTTATATTTGACTCTAGTTGAGAATTGGCTATGTATATTTCATGTAAATATTTGTGAGATGTGGAATCTTACATATATTTGAGCTGTTTCTTTTATATTTCCACAGACATGTGAATGATATCCCTTGCGAGGATACGACTTGTTCGCGGGAGGCGGAGTCCAGTCAAGCTCGTTATAGGTTAACAGGTTTGAACGGCGAGGACCGCTACAGAAGCAAAGCTTCGGATATGACAAAGTCACTTTGATCGATCAAGATACATTTAACACTGTGACTTCAGATGTTCTATTTTTTTCTTTGTTAGTTGAAGTAGAACTTCGTCATATACGAAGTTAAGCTTTAGATATGACGAAGTCACTTCAACTAATCAAGACCAATTTAACATTGTGACTTGGATGTACTGATTTACTCTTTGTCAGTTGAAGTAGAACTTCATCATAAATGAAGTTATAGTTTAGTTATGGCGAAGTAGAACTTCATCATATACGAAGTTAAGCTTCGAATATGATGAATTCACTTTGACTGATCAAGACAAAATTCGACCGACACTTCGGATGTTCACATTTACACTTGGTCAATCGAAGCATGACATTCGTATATTCATGTTATAATCTTTGCCAGTCGAAGTTTTGACAGTCGACTCTTTGACAGTCGAAGTTTTGATAAACATCGATTGCCAATCAACTTAAACATCGATTGCCTCATGCTTAACATCGATTGTCATAACATCGATTGCCAATCAACTTAAACATCGATTATCTCATGTTTAACATCGATTGTCATAACATCGATTTCCAATCAACTTAAACATCGATTACCTCATGTTTAACATTGATCATCATAACATCGATTACTAATCAACTTAAACATCAATTGCCTTTTCTCCTGAATACTTAACGATGCTATATGTGGAAGATATCATGTGATTGACACATGTCTCACTTAAGGGGCGGGGGTACACAAACCCTAGGTACAAGTTTTAGGCATCTAGCTATAAATATGCCCTTGTCTTTTGTGAAAGTGTGAGGCCAAAAAAGAGAAGTGCGAAAAGAAGCGGGAAAAAAGGGGAGCCTAAAAGAGGAGAGAGTAGTACCGCCAAGAAGAAGAAAGAAAGGAGAAGAAGAAGAGGAAGGACAACAAAGCAAGCAGGAGCAGCAGATGCGTTGCTGATCCGAAGAAGAAGAAGAAGAAGCCAGAAGGCAGATCAAGCAGTGACAACAACCAGAAAGAAGGAGATTGGATCTGAGATCGTGAAGATCAGATCCAGAACTGAAGAGAAGATTTTTCTTCTTTCGATTTTGTATTTTTACAACAAATTCATCGTGTGTGATGGTGTAAGCGTTCTATGCGAATTACTTGGTGTTTCTATTTTCTCTTCAAAATAGTTTGGGATAGATTGTGCTAGAGGATCTACTCCCTTGTTGAGCTTGTTCTAGTTGTACTTGGCTCCATCATGTTCCAAGGGTTGAGCACTGTATGCTCAGGTGTTTGAGCCGTCGGCTCAAGTTTTTTAAGCCGTCGTGCTTAGGGGTTTTGTGCCATTGTGCTTAGGTTCTTGTGAGTCATCACGCTTACAAGTGTTTGTGGAGTAGGTCATCGTGCTTATCTCCAGGATGTTCTTATGAGTCATTGTACTTACAAGGTGTTGTTTTGTGTTGAGTTGTGTACTCAACAGTGTGTACTCAACTTTGAGTAGTTTTCCCTCGTCGTGGGGAGGTGGATGTAGGAGACACACGTTGTGTTCTCTGAACCACCTAAAAATCTCCTATGCACTGTGGTTTGCTTTTGTGATTGTGATGTTAATCACATAGTTGTTTGCATAGAATTTCTTACACACACTTGATCTAAACACACACACCTCACTCACATAAGTAGATCATATTTGTGAAGTTCTGATAGATTATATCTTTTTAATTAAGGTAATTTTAATTACCTAAGTTTTCGCTACAAATTGTATCAGATCTATTCAACCCCCCCCCCCCTCTAGATTTGTGGTGCCATACATTCGATCCTACAATTGGTATCAGAGCCTGGTGCTCTGAAATCAGATATATTTTTTTGTTAATATGATTTGCAAGTTTTAAAGTATTGTCTATTATGAGTAGAGCTGTAGAAATTGCTAGGTATTTCAATGTGCATGAATTTTCTACTATAATTTCAAAGAAATCCTTAAGCTCACTGTCATATCTTAAATCTCTGAAATCTTCAGAGGATTCGCAAAGAAAAGGAGCAAAGGGAATCACAAATGCTCATTGGCACAGAAGAGCTTCAATGATTCAAGAAAATTAACAAGCCAACAGATGTTAGCTCTCACAGCACATTCAATGAGTCCAGAGATTCTTCATCCTCTTCAAAACCTAAGAGATCAAATGGGTCTACAAGGCTAGGTAAATCAATCCAAACCCATTTATGAACTCAAATTCTGATTCTGATTCAGATGAAGGCATGTCTTATGATGATTTGGTTGAATTCTGTGAGAATGTAAAAAATCTTAATAAAAGTTGAACATTAAAATAAATATTTGAAAAAAGACTTTAAAAAATTACCATGAAGAAAATGAAAATTGAAGTCTGAAATAAAGAAAATTGAATTGAAGTTGCTGCACTTAATGAGAATCATAAGTCATTGGAAACTGAAATATTTACATTGAAAAATGAGCAAGAAAAGTTAAAAAAAACTGTTAAGTCCTGACATTATATATCCATAAATGTCGTAATGTGAGTGAATAAGAAATCAAGAGTAAATTTTGAACTTTTCGAGCAGAAATCGCTTGGGACTTCACTAAAAAAAATTAATTAACTGTCATTCTACAAGTATTACATGATTCTCCAATTACAACTCAAAGTAGACGCCGCAAAGGTCGATCTCTAACCAACAAATCCTAATGTCTCGCTTCTAGAACTGTAGATTACCTGAGAAAAATTAGGTATGAGCACTCTTGCCCAGTAGGATTTATCCTTCAAAATCAAGGAATACAAAAGTTTACAAGAGTCAAAGATAATTGTGGTACAAGAATGTATTATGTACTGAGTACAAGTAACAAAGAATGGTACAAATCAGATCGTAGATGAAATGAACCATAATTATCAAATAGTAACAAGGATGAAATAATATGCCAATGAACTGACATGTAGTGACCATCAGTGAAATAGCAAAGCATGAGTGTATGAAAAATAGTTCAGAAGAAAATAGAGAAATGTATGTGTAGAGATGCCCTATCCACTCCTCAAGCAAGCAATAAATATTCAAGTCTCAACATAATTCATGGAAACGTTGACCAATTTAGAATATAGTGGTGTCATGCCAAACTCCCTGTGGATCCATACCGCTCTGTGCAGATTAAATGAATTCGGGTGCTCCTCCCGGTACTGGATCTGCCCCATTTACACTGACATTAGTCCATGAGAGTCCGAAGACCCAAAAGTACATCATCCCATTTCCATTTCTAATATACATACATGGTACTTGGGCACTCATCAAGAGTAAAATAATATCACAGGAAGCAGGGTTCTAGGAGTAATGCTCAAGATATCTAGAAGGTATATGAATCATAATAATTTAGGATGTCTAAGAATAATCCAAAGATGGACGTAGATGATGATTAAATGATTCATCTCAGTGGTATAATAGTTTAGAATCCAAGAAAATGGGAAAGGCAAATTATTTGGACAATACAAGAGTGTGACAACTTTGATTGAGGAAGGAAAAGGTCTTCTTGTCAATATAAACTGGTGGTTGTTGACAGCCACAGGTTGGCTGTCGACAGCTACTAGTCCATCTAGAACTGTATTATAGAATCTGGCCCTTAACTGTTGACATGCTATAGGTAGTTGTTGACGGATGTGTTCTGTTTGTCGACATCCACTGGTGGTTCTGGGTTTTGGGTTCTGGAAGTAAGAGTACTTGTTGACAGATATGTTCTATCTGTTGACAGCCACAAGTCTTTCTTTCTGGAATGGTTTAAAACTGACTAAGAGACCTCTAAAAGTTTCTACTATTCCATGAATGATTAGGTAACAGTTGTGGGTCCTAAGTACATTTCTTTATTCATCCATCATGAAGAAAAGAATAGAACAAAGAGAAAAGATGTTTACAATATGGATGGCGTGGAAAAAACTTCTGGAAGAAAGGAAATTGCTTATACACAAACCTTTATGAGAATCTTTCTCGAATTTGGAAGAAAGCTCACCACAAGTATACATGAATATCAACTAAAGACATGAACTTCACCAAAGACATGAACAAAGTGAAAGAGGAAGACAGTCCTAATAGCTTTACTGAACTCGAGTCAAGGTAAGGCCAGAGGTAGATGCTCAATCTTAAAGATTCTAGCAGAAGAAAAAAATTATAGGAAGAGACATAAAATTGTAGATAGAGAACTAATAGGAAGCACCTACAAAGCATGGAAGTAAGCAACTAAAGAGGAATCGTAGGGAGGAACCTACATGACTCAGGAGAAATGGAAATCCTCTCTTTACTCAACAAGGAAACCAGAAGCAGCAACAACAACAGTTGTAGCAGTAGCAACTGCAACAACAACAACATCATGAGTCGTAGAAGTAGCAGCTACAGCAGTAGCAACAGCTTCAACAACAGTCATAGCAGCAATGGGGGTTGATGAATAGGTGGGTAAACGTTCACAAGAGTGTGCAAAGCGGGGTATAAATAGGGGTGTAGGTTCTGTGCATGTATGGCACGTAGCCACACTGTTACTCTACAACTCCCCTTCTTACAGCCTAGCCACGTTAACCAAGAAGTTTTCACTCCTAACACGTATTATTGGAACGTATAGCCCATTTACACAAAGAGTAAAATGTCTTACGTAGCCAAGACTACGTAAGCAAAAATATTCCAAAAATGGTTCATGTAATTAGAAGATAATTCACCTGGCCCCTTTGTCCTTATATTTTGTATCCAAACGATGTCCAATCAAGTTTAAATTTCGAATATAAGCTAATTGAAAGGTTTTACAAATTATGATAATTTTATTTTAATTTTTATAATTAATTTTTCATCAACAAAAATTATCCAGAAAATCATTGTGTCAACTTAATCTTGATATCCGTCTATCAACAATTCAAGATATTTATGTTTCTAGAATCAACTCATTTTTTTGAGAATTATGGTGTTTTTGGATTTCAATCCGTTATCGAATTCTGGTGGCGCCCTGTCGGAGTGCACACATCGAAGATAGTATCGGGTCACTTTACTAATGTAGAAATATCTCTAAAGTAAAGATAATCAGGTTTTTAGTAAATATTTATGTGTTTTATAAAAATAAGAATTTTTCTAATTTTTATATCATATTATTTTTTGGTATTAAATTTTGGGGTGTTACGAAAACAGATTGAAAAACTTGCTCAGGAGAAAGGTCAATTGAAAGATCAAGTTTCTAATATGGCTCAAGATTCTAAAATAAATGAGAAATGCAAACAACTTGTTGAAGAAAATCATCATCTTAAAAAGAATATTGAATGCATGTTGCATGACAAACCATTAAACAATGATTGTATGAATTTAAAGAATAAAATTATTGAATTGGAAAAACAAATTGCTCAATTTGAAAATAAAAAGAATAAAATAAAAAATAGTTTGGATGTCATGCTAAACAAACTTTAAATTTCATAAAAAGAAGTTGTTACATTAAAAGTTGAAAAACAAAAGCTACAAAATGAACTCAAGAATGCTGCAAATAAAAATCTTGATTCTGTGAAAAATAAGGAAAATAAAACTAAAACTAAAATAATATTTGTTAAAGCTGCTGTGAAAAAGAATCCACTATCCCTAATGAAAAACCAATGAAGTTCTTGTTCAGAAAAATATTCAAAAATAAAATGAGAAAAAGAAAAAAAATGCTGCTAAGAAGAAGAATTTTGTTTCTGTGAGAAACCAAAAAATGAAAACGAAAACAAAACCTTTGTACATAGTTCTTCCATTTTCTCCACAAAACCAAAAAGCTCCAACTTCATATCATGCAAAGAGCTACCTAGGGTACCACCTCCTCCCTTTCAACCCAAAAATAATCAAAGGTATTTTAGAGGGTTTCAGAGGTTCCAGCACATGCACTCATGTCAAGGTAAGTATCAGGAAAGAAATTCTCTTATTTACTTTCATTGCAATAAACCTAGTCACCTTGCCAAACAGTGCTGGTTTACAAATAAAAATATACATAAACAGGCTAAATCAGTCCAGTGCTTCACATATCATAAACATGGTCACATCTCTAAAGACTGTTGGCATAGAAATGATAATTTTCTGCATGCTCAAAAAATCCATTTTCATGCATATCTTCATACACATAGAAATAAACATCATGCATATTATGAAAAAGTTCAGAAATTCCATATGACTATGAACAAGAATACACACAAAATAATCCTGCTGCCCTTTATAATAAAAATTAGAAAAATAGAAAACCTCATGAAAATTTAGATGCATCGTACAAGATCAAGTACATGTTTGGAACTAATGCTGTTAAGAGTTCCATTAATTATAAAAATACATCTATACAAAAATAAATCCTTTTAGATTCAAAAATTATTATTACATTCTAACATTGATTTCATTGTAGGACCCAAGCTCATATGGGTCCTAAGACCAGCTTGATCAGCAAGCTAATGAGCCTTGTAGTCATACCTATTTATCTAGAATCAAGACAATGACTATGCAAGGCAAGAAAAATTGAAGATCATAAGTAAAATTCTTGAAAATAAAATAAAGATTGTTTAGGTAAACTCTCCTATCTTTTCACAATGTGTTAGAGCAAACTCTTAGAGTTTTATTTGAGAAATAAATGAAAAATAAAAAATTGCTATGTTTGCTATGCTGCTGCCCACAATGACAATTTGTCTTAACAATTGAAATCATGCTTTGTCATCATGCTTGCATATTTGTGCCCATGATTAAGGGGATCTGATATTTTTTTTCCTGAATCATCATGATAGCATCCACTTAAACTCATGTTTGAAAATCAGTTTCTATTTATTTTCTGATTCAATTTCCTTGACATGTGATACCTTTCATTCAAATCTTATATCAAGATAAATGAGTCTTTATGATATTCTTATATAAGATATTTCACTCAGTTTAGTCTTAAAGATACAATTTAAGAACATGTTTATGTCAATTTTTAATGCTGAACTCATTTAAACTGAGTTGCAAAACACTTGTAGGCACATAAGTAGCTTTAAGTTTAATATGTGCATGTTTTGAAGCTTTATCTTTAACACATGTTAAAAATAATCTTTCTACACTCATGATCATGCTTATTCTAATCAATGTAAATCTATTCTTGAAAATTTTCAAAAAGTAATTAAAAAGAAAAATATAGAGATGTAAATAAAGCAATGAAAATTTCATTCTATCACTGAGTAACCGGGCTCATTTCACTTAAACAAGTGTCTTGGCTCGCATCAAAAGGTGATAAATAAATCTTTTCAACTCTGTATAAGATAATGAAGGTTACACCACTGAGTAATCAGGGGGTCTTACATTAGGTAAATGTGACATCTTGTATTGAAAGATATGATTTGACTAATATATTCTTGTATTCTCTCTCACAAAATGAAAGAAAAATTCAAAGTATAAAAAGAACAACATGTGCATTGACCTAGATGAAGTTCATGACCATAGGGTTTAGAGTTATTATTCTACATTGTGTTAAATGTTTACCTACTAAACTCATGTGATAAACACTTTTTTCAACTCATATAAGTCACATTCAATCACATTTGCTTCATTTTTTTAAATGCAATCAGGTTATTAAAAATTTAACATATGCTGTGATTGAATGTGTCTTTGTTATTAAACTATGTTGCAAAATCACAAAACACATAATTTCTCTCTCATATTTTAATATCTAATATCTAATAGATTATGATCATTTCTGATACATCCATCTCCCAATTCCACTCCTTGCTTTCATGTCACTCATATTTGATCTCCACCCATTGATATCCTTTAGTATCACATCTGTATGCTTTCTTTTTTCAACTTACACCATTGGCCCATCACAAGGGGAGAGTGTGTAAGGCCCTAGATTTTCTATGCATTTTATCATTTGTTTTTATGATTTAATTACTGGCCGAATTTCTTCTTGACGTCAACACCTTGTGACGTTAAAAGTTGGTTGACGGCATGCTATGTGCCATTTACAGTCTGGCTTGAGGATCTTGACATCATAATCGATTGACGTCTACTTCATGTAGATGGCAACAAATTGGACGTCAACTTCTCCGATTGCGTTTTGGTTTCTTTCCTTGAAACCGCTCTGATTCCTCCTTGGATAAACATGGAAACCCCACGTCGGGTTGGGATTCTCTTTCCTATAATGCCTACGACCCAAACCCCTATAAAACTAAGTCATCTTTGCAAAGAGAGGACTTTTGCTCGGCTAGGGTTATTGGGTTTCAGAGAGAGGAAAAGAGAGGGTTTTGAGATGGTAGATCCGATGGATCAGAGGCTGCACCGATGTTTTTCAGCAAGAGGGAGGCCCTTCAGATCGTGGGGGAGCTCTCTCGTCACTGGAAGATCGTCTGCTAAGTCGTGGAGGTCGAATCAAACTCGGGAAGACTATCTCCTTGTCTTGGCCGAGGAGGGCTTCATCACCCTAATTCGATCTTCAGGGGGTTTTCTAGAGGCAAGTAACTTAGGGGTTTCATCCCTATGCCTATCACCTAGGGTTTTACAACTTTTAAAGTTTTTTGTCTCGTGTGCTGGACCCCCAAATTCTCTTTCCTTTGGGTTTTGGACTGAACTTTCTGCAGACAACAAGTTGACGACAACATCTTTGCTGTTAAGTTCCTGTGTTGACACCAATCGATCATGTCGTTAACCACCTTGACGGCAACCCCCTTCCCATTAAGTTCTTTAGATTTTTCAGAATGTGCTTTAACATATGTGATGTGATATTCGGAGATTTCGAATGTGTGCATAGGTTTGGAAAATTTTGTTTTGTCAAGTACATTTATTAGATTGAGTCACGAATTTCTGATAATTTTCTGATCACATTTGTAAATTTTAGAAATTCTATCATGAGTAAATGAGCATGCCTTCTTAGATTTAATTCGACATAAATCAAGTATATTGTGTACCCTCATCTCAGTATTTTTTTCCATGGAAGTAGGGTTCCTATGGACTTGTTTTAGACTGAAAAGAATCGCTAATCATCTGTTTTACATGTTTTGGTAAATTATCTTATTAAATTGCATGAAATCTGTTTAAATGTTAAAAATAAGTACACTATCGAGAAACTTCTGAAAAATTAGACATCTAGTATACTCTATGTATACGATCTTTGATTAAAATTTGAGCATCTTCTTATATCTACACTAATGTTTCGGTTGTAAGTCTTTAATGACCATATAAAGCACAATTAGTTTAAGTAATGCTTTCTGATGATTAGTACTATGATGAGGTTCTGTTAAGCATGTTTTAACACTGTTAGATAGTCATGATTATTCTGATAACCTGAAAATGTTTGAATCATGAGCATATAAATGGGCCATTAAGTGGATGAAAATTGTGTTAAACATGTGATCAAAGTGATTAATGTGCCGAACTTGACACTGCTACCATAGAAGGCTATAGAGCCGTACTGTAGAAAAGTCCCTATGGGAAGGCGCAATGTGTTGTGATATCCTATCGGCATCAGGATGAAATCCTGGAGATGGACAAGTACCACTGTTAGAGTGGAGAGTGCTTCTCTCGATTCTACGTAGTTACCAAGATTCATCACTATATTGCCTAGGTGACAGGTATATGATATGTGTGTGATGTGTCCTTCTTTTTGGTGGTTTGGACTATGTGTCAAGGCAAAAGACTGGTAAAGATGTGAATTAAGTGTGAATGTGCATAGTGCATATGTGAAAGTGATGTGTTAATGTGCTTCAATGTGTAAGAATGTGAAACCATGAAATAAGTTACTTTTATGTTAAAACAACAAGTAAAATAAGAAATTTTTGACATATAAGCATGTTGAATGTGATAGATATTACGCTAGTATCACTAGTAGATATGTGTTTAGTTCCATGATTTAGATACTTGGAAATGTGTCATAAAATGAGTTATGTTGGATACCATGAGTTACATTAAATCCATGTGTAGTTAGTATGACTTGTTCATTTAGCACTTGCTTATTGCTACAAGAATCATGTGATAAACTTCTCTATATGTTATACTTGCATAGAATGAATGTGATAAGTGTTTGGATGTAACCATTAGGTTACTTGCTGAGTCTTTTGTGAAGAATCATCCTTGCTTAACTATACAGGTGAGGCAAGTATTCTAGAAATCAAAGAGGAGATAGTAAGGAGCGACTCCGAGCGAGAGGAGTAGCTGAGACTTGGAGAACTATCCACATAGCTTGTACTTTTCTTTTACTTAGTACGTGAGATGATGATGTGATATGGACTTATGGACTTGTTCATTGTGTACTTGGTATATTTATTTTGCTACTAAATAGACTGTAGGATGTGTGTGATGATGATGGAATAAGAATTTCTTTTTATTTCCGATGTACCTCCTTCCTTTGTTTTTGTACATCTCTACCCACCTACTGTGTTGTGTTGGGTGTATGTCCCACTGTGACGATGCACTTTATATCGACGTGGATTGGTATAATCGTATCGATATAAAGGGGGTTGTTACAAAGTGCTTTGCCATGGGGGTGATTACACTTGTCCTTGATTAAGGGGGAGAGATTGTCTTTTTACTATTGCCAAAAAGGGGAAGAAATTTCAGTTGTTTGAGATTGCTTGAGAATGTTTTGTCATAATCAAAAGGGAGAGAATGTTGAGTTATGATAATGATTGTTTTGATTTGTTTTGATGATGACATAATCATTGTTCATCTTATTGATATCATAATATCATTGTTTTGTGATGAACTTAAGTGTTTTCATGTTGCATATCCTTTGAATAATGTTTGCAAATCATAGATAGACTGGTCACATTGAAAACATGCTTAAATGAACATCAGATGTTCACATTTGATCGTATTCAGCCGAAGCATAGACATTGGATCTACAGTTTTGTTCTTTGTCAGTCAAAGTAGAATTGCGTCATATACGAAGTTAGACTTCGGATATGACGAAGTGGAACTTCATCATATACGAAGCAAAGCTTTGGTGACGAAGTCACTTCGACCAATCAAGACAAATTTAACACTGTGACTTCAGATGTTCTATTTTGTTTTTTTTTCAGTCGAAGTAGAACTTCATCATATACGAAGTTAGGCTTCGAATATGATGAAGTCACTTTGACCGATCAAGACAAATTTAACATTGTGACTTTGGGTGTACTCATTTACTCTTTATCAGTTGAAGCAGAACTTCGTCATATACGAAGTTAGACTTTGGATATGATGAAGTGGAACTTCATCATATACGAAGTTAAGCTTTGGATATGACATAGTCACTTCGACCGATCAAGACAAAATTTGATTGACACTTTAGATGTTCACATTTACACTTGGTCAGTCGAAGCAATGGCACTTTGTATATTCATGTTATAATCTTTGCCAGTCGAAGTTTTGACAGTCGACTCTTTGACAGACGAAGTTCTAACAAACATCGATTGCCAATCAACATAAACATCGACTGCCTCATGTTTAACATCGATTGTCATAACATCGATTGCCAATCAACTTAAGCAAATTCAGTAGCCTTCCTTTCCTGGACTCGTTCAGAGAAATATTTGGAATTATATTGCTTCTTGAACTCACCCCACGTGAATTGTCTATTTGCCCTGCTAGCCTCAACAGACTCCCACTACACACGAGTGTCCCTTTCTAACTGGAAAGTAGCAAGCAACAATTTATCACCATCCGCGCATTGCATGACGTAGAAGATGCATTTGGTCTCTTTCATCAAGTGTTCGGCCTCATCTGGATCAGTTGTTCCGCTGAACCGAGGCGGGTTCATGCTACAGAAATTTCTGTGCAAATCTCCAACTCCTCTATTACCACCACCTCCTTGGGCAACTTGTAGTAAGGCTTGAGTCAGCTCCTGAATTGTTTGTTGCATGTCACGAAGTTGTGCACGCTCCGCTGCCATTGCTAATGTTCTAAGTTACTTCAAGAGAAAATTTAATGTAAGATATTGAAATGGCACTAAGTTTGTGTGTGTGTGAATTTTGTTTAACTTATTACCCATGGTTCTACCATATCTCACATAGGCATGGTAATGGACTCTAGTCGAGGTAGGTCAATCCTAGATCATCCTATACTTAAGAACAACCTAGGCTTTGATGCCACAAACTGTAACGCCCTGATGGGAATATCGTCGGAGCGATAAACAGTTAAATCAGTAATATAGAGCAAGAAATAGACATCAAACCATTGCACGAATTGAAATAATGACAAATGATCCAACTTCATTGATAATTCCACTAATCATCTATTACAATCACTAATTCAGAGCCAATACTATGGGCCTAGAGTACTTTATTCAAATAAAAAAAAACTAAACTATCTAACTAATTGCTAAAAGCATTGGCTGTCAAAGTATCGGGTCACTCCTGCTCCTGGTCATTCCCATCCTCGTGCGTATGGTAGTTCCCATCAGACTCACCTAAAACACATGAAATGAATAGCGCAAGGGTGAGCAATAATGCACAGTAGGACTTAATATCTCGTGTAGACAGACATGCTTTAAGTGATTAATGTCTTGTAAAGTAGGATAATAAGAGAGAATGATCAAGTATAGTCACGAGAGTAATGTCACATGATAGAAAAATAACAATAGTACTTTTCACAAGAAAATAACACAACAAGCATGATATCGGATTGACCATATAACGAGATAGCATGTATGGTTGCAAAGGATTGCACTAGTCATGATAGCACGTTTGGTTGATATTCTTTCTGTAGCATAGTGATCGTTCGGACCTAGTTTATCGGTTCTGGTGGCCAGTGTGAGTGGCCTTTGGCTTGTGTTCAGAATGTTTTGCAAGTTGTTTGGGCATTGTGGGCCGAGAATTCAGGCCCAGGGCGCCCATTGGTTCTCTGTCTGTGAATGCGACGGGGGTGAACGTCGCGTTCTTAACGCGACGGTTCATGGCATCGCATTCAAGTTACTACTGTTCAGGGTTGTTTGGCTGCATGTCCGCAGCGTGGTGCATGGGGCAGCGGCTGACATCAGCGGCGAGAAGGCGACGGTCGAGGCGGTCGTGTTCTTGTCATGACAGCCAGGTGCGTCGCGTTCTTAACTTTCAAGGGTTAAGAGCCTAGGTTGGCTAAATGGAGCTCAGAAAGCTCTGCTCGGCCAGGAGAGGGGTTTTTGCAGTGATTCTTTGGCAATTTGATGTTTTGGAGTTGGTTTCGACATGTTCTCATCGTGAGGAGGTGGTACAGAGCGAGGGAAATGTTGGATTATCGTCGTTCTTCGCGTACTTCACGTAGGTAGAAAGATTCTGCCTTGTTTCTCATTTTAGATCTTGTGTTTAGCATGTTTAGTCCATGGAATGAGTTATAGAGGTTAGATGGCATGTTAGTGTAATGATTAGAATGATTATAACCGCTTTACATAGACATATGCATGGTTTGCATGGGGTTTCTAGAGATGGAACCTTGGAGTTGGGGCTCTTCCTGTGAAGGCGACGGCCCAGGGTGTCGGATTCAGAACACGACAGCCTGACCCGTCGCATTCTGCTTCAAAACGCGCCTTATCGAGGCGTCACGTTTTGAAGGCGACGGAGCACCCTGTCGCCTTCTAGCTTCCGAAGGCTGTGAGTTTGTGCATGGTTACGTGATTATCGTTTGGCTTTATTTCTTATTCATAATGTTGGTAAGCAGTGCAATGACACGCGTCGAGGTTGAGGACTATCGTGTTTGCTTGGTTTGTGAGTATGTGGCGAGTAGTATGACGCTACCGTGGTTACCTCTCCAGTCGGGTACCCTAGGTTTTTTGTGAGCCAAGCACATTAGTGCTCGAGGTTTGTCTCTGTACTTGTGTATCGTCGAGGTCTGTGTCGTCTTCCTAGACACCCTCACTCTTGTGTAGAGTTGTACATCTGACTGAGGGAAAGACGATAGAGGGACAACGACTTGTGAGAGTTGTGCTTAGTAGCTTGTAGCGCACCGTAGTTGGGGGCATGGACACCAGTAGACGTACTGGGCCCCAGCTAGTCAGTCCTGTTTTCCAGTTCCTCACTTTAGGGGGCTAGGGCCGGAGTCCCTAAAAGTTTCAGGCATGGGCCTGTGGTAGTGTGGTCCGCAGGTGTGGGGTTGGTTGGTCTCCACAGTTTCTTAGCTTTATTGTGGTGGAGCAGCACCTAGACCTTTCGTCCGTGGCTGCGAGACTGAGAGGTAGTCCTGTGTGGTTTGTCCGGGTTAGTTGCTGATGTTGCGAACCAGTTTTTGTGACTTGAGTGTGGCATTCCCTACTCTAGCTCGTACGCTTGGACGAGGTTTGCCATTTATTTATTAACGGTTGGTTTCTGTTAATAGCCTGTGATAATTGTTATTTACAGCTTTGACATCATGTGTAGATAGTATTATAAACTGCCAAGAGTAGCTTCTTGTTCAGCATCTTGTGAGTTTGGTTTTGTACAGATTTTAGGAGAGTTTCCCTACTGATCTAGTGACTTGTGAGGTGCACCCCTACTCCTTTCAAGTGAGGGACAGTAGGAGGCTTCCCATCCTTTGTCATGTTTAGAGACGCACCGTAGCGAAGTGGGGTCTGCACCTCTAGCAGTGTAATCTTTACTTTCTGTTCACCTCACGGTATGTCCCAGGTTGCTGTACTTGGTATTTGACTCTAGTTGAGGACTGGCTATGTATATTTCATGTAAATATTTGTGAGATGTGAAATCTTATATATATTTGAGTTGTTTTGTTTTATATCTCTACGGACATGTGAATGATATCCCTTGCGAGGCTATGGCTCGTTCATGGGAGGCTGAGTCAAGTCAAGCTCATTATTAGGTTAATGGGTTTGAACGATGAGGACCGTTACAGTTGGTATCAGAGCAAGGTCCATGTGAATATAAAGGAATCAGATATCATAGCCTAGTCTCTACTTTAGTCCACTGCTGGTAGTTGGTCCTAGTTTTTGTATAATGTGTTTGCATGTTATGCGGTTGGAATGATGTATGTGCAGGATCATAAATGGAAGATAGGAGAGGTTGGGGAGGTGGTGGAGATGAGCCAGAGTAGACTACACATCAGTTAATTGAGAGGTTATGGGAGAGCATTACGGAGATTAGGACGAGATTAGACTAGTAGGCACCGGTGCAGCCAACAATTGTGGCACTCCAGATCATAGAGGAGGCAGTACTAGTGGCACCACCCCCAGCACCACTGGGAGTCGAGGTACCACCTGTTGTACTTGTACTTCCAGCAGTACCAGTAGGACCAGCCAGTGTAGAGGAGTCTACGACACTTGTGGAGAGGTTTTTGCAGTTGCATCCACCTACTTACTCCGGAGGCCCAAACCGAGATACAGCAGAGCACTGGGTACATGAGATAGAGAGAGTTTTTGTTACCATGAGATGCCCACAGGCTGATAGGGTGATTCTAGCTAAGTATCAGTTGTGGGGATTTGCACAGGAATGGTGGAGGTTAAAAATGCAGATAGTGTTTGCTGGAAGAACAGAGGATACCATCACCTGGACAGAGTTCTTGAGGGTATTTAATGATACATTCTTTCCAGTGCAGATACAACAGGAAAAGAGAGAATAGTTTGGGACATTGCACCAAGGAAGTTTGTCAGTATTAGAATATCAAATGAGGTTTATGGCACTGAGTAGATCCTCTATGTGGTTACAAATAATTCTATGATGTGGAATATTTTATTTAAGGATTGCGACCAGAGCTACAAGATGTGGTAATTCTCCTTATGTGTAGGATGGTGGAGGAAGCAGCGCAAAGGGTGGCTATTCTTGAGAGGATTGTGCAGGATAGATAGTCAGGAGGGACATGTACCTTCCGACTTCCACAGCAATCCACATGTATCAACAAGGGTAAGGCAACCTCGGGAGCATCATCATCATCATCTAGAATTGCTAAGTGGGGTTATAAATTAAAGAAGATATTCAGAGGACGAGGTGGTGGTAGGCAGCAGGGTTTCCAGCCAGGTTTTCAGAATGGTCGAGGTTTTAGGCCAGCTCTAGAGGAGTCACAGTAGAGCACAGTTGAGCAGCCCACAGCTTTTCCAGGTTTCAGGTGTTATAATTGTGGGCAACCAGGACATTTAGCCAGAAATTATCCACATCTCTGAGAATACAGCTATGGCAGAGGGGTACAACAGCAGCAGTCATCCCAAAAGCCAGCAACAGAGCGAGGTAGAGGTCCACCTTTCCAGAGGGGACGAGGACGAGTTATGGTTGTTACTAGAGCATAGGCGGAGGCATCCAACTTGATTGAAGGTATATTACCTCTCTTTGAATTTTCTGCTAGAGTATTGATTGATCCAGGTGCATCACATTCATTTATTTCTGAATATTTCATGGATAGTATGGTTCACCCCTTAGAGGAAAGGCAGTGTGAGTTAGTTGTGGAGATTCCTTTTGGTGGTTTTATGCTCACTCTTGTTATTTAGATAAAGTTCCAATAATAGTACAAGAGAATCAGTTGCCAGCAAGATTGTTTGCACTATAGTTGAAAGAATATAATATGATTTTGGGTATGGATTGGCTAGAAGCTTATGGGATGGTGTGAATGTAGGAAGAAGAAAGTTAGATTATGTAGACCCAGTGTAGCTATGTTTGAATTCCAAGGTATGCTATTTTACACTCCTAAGTTTATTATTTCACCACTTAGGGCTAGGAGGTTGATCAATGCTGGAGGTGTAGCTTATCTTGCTTCAGTTAGTTTAGTTATGTAAGGCCCTTGATTTTTCATCTTTGGATGATTTCTCATGTATGTATAAATGTATGCCATCGATGTATAAACTTTATTGTGCATAGTACTTACTTGTTTACATTGCATGAATAAGTATTAATTGTGCATTGTAATTATTAGATATATATATATATATATATATATATATATATATATATATATATATATATATATAATATATATATACATGTGTGGTGTACATAAAGTTTTTGCAGTTTTAAGTTCAGTTCTGGCAGCCAGTAGACGTCAATATGTGTGGACGCCAATCCCAAGTAAGCGGCACATCGATGGACGCTGACTCAGAATTGGCGGCTATTGATGTTGACGTTTACCTCCCAGATCTGTTGCGATTTCAGATTCGGAAACGCCTCCGGAATTGTCGCCCTGGTTTAGGAAACCGTCCCCCAACGGTAACCTAGCCTACCCAAGTGCGTTCCTAAACCCCAACCCTATAAAAGACATGACTTAGGGCGAGGTTAGGTCCTTTTGGCATTTTGTCAAAACACTATTTTCTGTGGGAACCTGATTTTGGAACCCCTTAATCCGACGACTGGAGGCTTCATCCGGTGTTCTACAATGACTGGAGAGGGCTCTGAACATCCAGAAATGACTTCCCCACTCTGGTGTGCAGAGGAGATCAACGCAGAACTCGGATCGAGAGAGTTTTGAGGACTCTTTGGCTCAGACCGAGGAGGGCTTCTCCGGTTTAAATCGTTGCTTGTGGATTTTCCAAGAGGCAAGTAACCCTTTCACATCACCCATACATGCGTTTAGTAAGTCCCGGAAATTTTTGCGGATTTTTATTCGAGTCCTGGAACCCCAATTTCACCATGTTTCTTGCGTTCAGTCTGTGTTTTACATAGATAGGAACTTAACGGCGGGATCCCTTGCCGTTAAGATCTTGAGTTGGTGGCGACCTTTGTTGCCGTTAACGTGATAGACGACCACCTTTATGCCGTCAAGTTCACCAGACTGCAAGAGTGTGCATGTTTGACATGTATGATCTAATTTTCGGGATTTACACATGATGATATATGGTAAATTTATATGATATGTAAATATCTATGTTGGAGCATGTTGTGAGATTTTATGAATTTTGGTGGAATGCTTCAATTACTAGAATTTCTGAAATGTCTGGCTGACAGGTTTTGATCTTGTAAAATTTCGTTTATGCAATCTGTGTGGAATCCAAGTGTCAAAAAATTTTTGTATAGTGTTTATGGCTTTCAGTTGATGCTGTAAGAATTTGGGAAATTTCTGATATCTGTATAAATTATTACATTTTCTGAATGGTAAAACAGTAAGAATGTTTTATTAGTGTAGAAATTCAGATAAATAGTGTGGAAACAGTTAAATTCCTAGAAATTGACATATGTTTAGGACTGTCAATATCCATGTGTAGAATGAGTTGTGGGTATGAACAATGAAAATCCATGTTAGTTTGACTATGTTTACTTTGTATAATACCACTGTTAGAATTTTAATAATGTGTGGTAATTCAGAAAATGCAAAATTGGTATGCATAATGGGTAACCTGTAAGAAGTTTGTGGTTAAATTTCGTACTGAAATGATGACAGTAACTACATATATTGGTTTTATGTGAGCATTGATCAATTAATACATGTTAATATGGTTGTTAATAAAATATGCTAATTTCAGCATGATTAGTTTCGAATCTATTTAATACTGAGAACAGTAGTACCATGCTAGTTAATACTGAAGTATTTAAATGTGTGAGCATGAAATGGATGTGTTAAAATTGTGCATTAAGTGTGTGTTAAAAGATTTGAGAAAAGTGTAAATGTGCCAATGGGTGACACTGCTACCTTAGAGGACTGTGGAACTGTACTGTGGTAAAGTCTCCACGGGAAGGTTCATAGTGTGTGATATCCTATGGGCATTGGGATGAAATCCTGGAGGCGGACAAGTATCGCTGGTTAGGGTGGAGAGTGTTTCTCTCGGTCTGCGCAGTAACTAAGATTTATCAATGTAATGTCTAGGTGATAGATATATGTGTGATGTGATTAGTGTGTGTCCTTCTAGAGGTGGTTTGGGCTATGTGTCACGACATTTAATAAAATGTGAACTTGTGGTTATGTGAAAAGTGAAGGTGCAAATTGTGTAAATGATCATGTGAGATTATAAATCAATGGAATAGCATGTAAAATGATAATTTTTTATATGAATGTAAGATATCCATATGAAAAACAGCAAGCTATTCATGTGTATAGATGTGTTATCCATGTGAAAATGATCATAGAATCCATGCTAGGAATGTCTTTTGTAAAATGTGTAAACTCCATGTTTAAAAAGTGTTATAGTCTTAGAATACAAATGTGATTAAATGAGACTTAGTTTAGTATATTGAAAAATATGTGGAAAGCATGTGATAGGTTTTAAATCATTGTAAAAATTGTTATGAGTCATTTATCATGTGTGCATGTGTAGAAATCATGTTTAGGTTTTTCTTGAAACTTTTATCAAGTCCATGCTTATGTGATATCCGTATGGCATGAGAACGTGAAAAGTCATGTGATGTATGTATGTTTAGTGTGGTTGGAGTTACTTGTTGAGTTCTTTTGGACTCATTCTTGCTTCGACGTACAGGTGCAGACATTTCTACTTCTTCTGAGGAGATCGTTAGGACGACTCGGAGGGAGTAGGAGACTTTTGTCTTGGATTCAACATTGTATTTTCTGCTTTCATAGTATGTAATAAAAGACTCTGTGTAGTCTTATGTGGACAATGTAATAATTGAAATTCTCAGTTATGAAGTATACTTTTCCTTTTCCTATATAGACTGTGTATAAATGATGATGATGGAATAAGAGTTACTTTTCCAGTTATTTCATTTCCGTTGTCATGTGTTATACATATTTGTGTATATTTCAGCCTAATTATACAATTGTTGGGTAAATGTCCCACTGTAGCGGTGTTCATTATACCGATGTGGGTTGTGTAACCGTACCGGTATAAGGAGGGTCGTACAAGTTGAGTTAGGAAAGTCTGTAGAAATGGTACGTGTGGTCAAGGAATTTGCAGATGTGTTCCCAAAAGAATTGCCAGGGTTAGCTCCACATAGGGAAGTGGACTTTACAGTGGAATTGCAGCCAGGTAGTATGCCGATTTTAAAAGCACCTTACAGGATGGCACCAGTAGAGTTGAAAGAATTGAAGGAGTTGCAGGAATTGTTAGAGAAAGGTTTTATTAGACCCAATCACTCACCATGGGGAGCACCGGTATTGTTTGTCAGAAAGAAAGATGGCAGCTTGAGAATGTGTATAGATTATCGAAAATTGAACAGAGTCACCATCAAGAATAAGTATCCACTTCCCAGAATTGATGATTTGTTTGATCAGTTACAGTCAGCCAGGGTATTCTCTAAAATTGATTTGAGATCAGGATATCACCAACTGAGGATAAAGGAAGAAGATATTGACAAGACAGCTTTCATGACCAATATGGGCACTAAGGCATGTTTGGTATTAGATAGATCGGAGATAAAGTGAGGATATCCTCAAAATTTTAAGGATATCCTCACTTTATCCCCGATCTATCCTAATACCAAACATACCATAAGAGTTTGTGGTTATGCCATTTGGACTGACCAATGCACCAGTAGCATTTATGAATTTGATGAATAGAATATTTCACCCTTATCTGGATCAGTTCATTGTGGTATTCATAGATGATATATTAGTGTATTCAGCATTAGAGGAGGAGCATGCAGCACATCTGAGGATTACATTGCAGACTTTGCAGAATCACCATTGTATGCTAAGTTCAGTAAATGTGAATTCTGGTTAAAGGAAATTCAATTTTTGGGCCATGTAATCTGAGGAGAAGGTGTAGTAGTAGATCTAGCAAAGGTTGAAGCTGATATGAAGTGGGAAGAGCCGAAAACAATATCAGAAATCAGAAATTTCCTTGGCTTGGTAGGATACTACAGGTGATTCATCTAGGATTTTTCGAAGATTGCAGCACTAATGACAAGATTGACTAGGAAATGAGTGCCCTTTGTATGGTCTTCAGATTGTCGGCGAAGCTTTGCAGAATTGAAGAAAAGGCTCACTACATCACCCATATTGAAGATACCATCAGGCAACAGAGGATTTGTGTTGTATGCAGATGCATACAGAAGAGGATTGGGGGCGGTATTAATGCAACATGGAAAGGTAGTAGCATATGCATCAAGACAGTTGAAGCGGCATGAAGAGAATTACCCCACACATGATTTAGAGTTGGTAGTAGTGGTTTTGCATTGATGTTTGGAGGCACTACTTGTATGGAGAGAGATTTGTAATCTTATAGATCATAAAAGCTTAAAGTATATCTTCTCAAAGAAGGATTTGAATTTGAGGCAGCATAGTGTTGCCTAGTTGACGAGCCCAAAGGGGGGTGAATGGGTCTTTTTCAATTATTTTGATTAGTACCTGTACTTAAAACATTCATACAAGGATGTTCTTCGATGAATGTTAGTGAAGGTTAGTATAAAAGACAAACTCACAATAAGCAATCACACAACACAAGGAATTATCCTGGTTCAGACCTCCTCTCCTTAGGAGTCCTACGTCCAGTCCTTGAGCAACAACTCAGGATTCCACTAACTAGGGTACAGTCCCCCTATGGACAATACAACACCCAGCTCAGCTGGTCTTCCTTCACACGAAGGGAACTACAACACCCTGGATCCCCACCAGGTCTTCCTGAGAACTGAAGGGAACTAACACAAACAAGAATAAGCAGGAATTCAAGCCCCTATATCAGGCTTTAGCAAGACAAGATCTGAAGCTACTAGCACTGAGAGCAAAAAATCTAAGCAAGGCACTCTCTCAGAGCTACACTGGCTCTCTTAGGATTTCTATTACAGCACAGAGAGCAAAGAGCTAAAGACACACTAGAATGGAATTCTTGGCTCTAGGATTCTTTCAGAAGATCTGCAAAGCTTGTATTCTACGATGGTAAGTCTCTCTCTTGTATATGTTTCTTTTGGAGCTGCTATCTTGTATTTATATCTCCAATTTGAAAAGTAGTCGTTGAGTAACCGTTGTCTCTTAGTTTGGTAGACGTTAGACTGTTTGACACTCAGAAGCTTCTAGCCAACAATCTTTTATCCATTTGAGCACGCAAAGAGATAGGGTCTTCTGGCGTCTATATGGTCCAACGTTGTATGACAAAATGTCTTTAGGGCCCTGCATACATTAATGCTAGAACAGTAGACAATTAGACTGTCTCTTGATGTCAGAAAACGTTGATGTGAATATTCACCAAAACACTAATGCCAAATGGCTTGGTCTAAAAGATGTTAACAGAATTTGCACGATAATGAAAAGATATCCTCTGCATGCATGCAGAGATGCATTCTGTCTTCATTAAATGCATAGCAGTCAGATAGATATGTGAAGACTTTGACTATTCAACGCTTTCAGAAATAAGATAAATATCACGTCGATATAAAACATAAAGTCGATGCCTATATGACTTATGAAATCGTTATGATCAAGTGTTTACTCAAGAAATCGTTATGAGTACTTAACAAGTCGTTATAGAAAGCAAATCGTTGTATTCATTAAAGGAATCGTTATGAATTCTAAACAAATCGTTATAGAAAGCAAATCGTTGTATTCATTAAAGGAATCATTATGAATCTGAACAAATCGTTATGGAAATAAAATTGTTCTATTCATTAAGGAATCATTATGAATACTGAACAAATCGTTATAGAAAGCAAATCGTTGTATTCATTAAGGAATTGTTATGAATACTGAACAAATTGTTATAGAAAGCAAATTGTTGTATTCATTAAAGGAATCGTTATGAAACTAAACAAATGGTATAGAAAGAATTGTTGTATTAATTAAAGGAATCGTTATGAATACTGAACAAATCGTTTGAAAGCAAAAGTCGTTATGAGCTCTAAGGAAATCGTTGCGCGAAGCAAATCGTTATGAGCTCTAAAGAAATCGTTGCGCGAAGCAAATCGTTATGATGAGCAAATCGTTATGAGACTTAAGGAATCGTTGCGATGAGCAAATCGTTACGATGAGCGAATCGTTATGATGACTTAAGGATCGTTGCGATGAGAAAATCGTTACGATGAGCAAATCGTTATGATAACTTAGGAATCGTTGCGATGAGCAAATCATTACGATGAGCAAATCGTTATGAGGACTTAAGGAATTGTTGCGATGAGTAAATCGTTACGATGAGCAAATCATTATGATGACTTAAGGAATTTTGTGATGAGCAAATCATTACGATGAGCGAATCGTTATGATGACTTAAGGAATCGTTGCGATGAGAAAATCGTTATAGCTCTATTCAAATCGATATACATGAAGGAAATCGTTGTGACTTTCAATAGAAGTCAATGTGGACTTAGAGAAATATAATCTTGAAATAATTAATGCTTCAGAAATATGATACTTACCAATATTGGCTTGTTTGACCTTGGAGTATTTCCTGTACTTAAGACTTATGGAATATATGTTAGAGAACTTTGATAGGGTTTTGTTAATCACCAAAATAATAATTAATTAAAATTATATGGAGAGAGATGATCATCAATCTCCCCCTTTTTGGTGATGACAAAACTTATCAGGAAGCATGAATTTGCGGAATGTAATATTTTAGACATGCTAAGTATGTTTCTCCCCTTTTTGTCATTAAGCAAAAAGATAAACTTCGACAAAGAAGAAGAGAAATGATGGAAGGGTACTCAACCAAATGTATTTGATTAGTTTTGAGGAGGTACAGGTAAATAATAAGCAGGAGACAACAGGGAGGCAAAACGCCTGATGACAGGAGTGCCTGGTGTTCTTGCTCTTCAAAAAAAGCTTGAGAGGCCCCAAACTCAATTTGATAGAAGGTCCCATGGTGGGAGCCATCCTTTTGATATGAAGCTGCCTTTGATCTGAAACGAAATCCCCATATTTAGCACTGCCAAGGGCTATCTTGTAGGATAGGAATGACCCAAAACTGGCAAACTGAAGAAAGGCATCAATTTGAGGGGACAGTCAATCTGAAGCGATCTAAGCTCTTTCTTTAAAGCAAAGAAAACCTTGTATCGTTCGACCCAGGTCAGATAGGAATCCCGGATGAGGTGATGAGAGTTGGCATCCAAAAATTCACCGGGAGACAAGGGAGTTGATTGAGCTGGCCTGAGAAGCATTAAGATTGTTTAGTTGCTGAGCAGACAAGAGATAGAGCTTCGTCCATCTGTAGGAGACAACCTGTCACATTCAGAGAGAATGGGGGCCAGGACATCTGCCTTGATATGCCCTGAAGATATTGCTTGAAGACAAATCGGGAAAGATAGATCATGACCATCTTGCACAAATAACCTGGCCATGACCTTGCAGCTCGCTCAAAGATAAGTGTCCCCACAGAAGAAACCATAATCAGGGCATGGAGAGGGGGAAGAACACTACATCCGGAATGACTAAGGTAGCAAAATCAACCTTAAGGGAGTCCGAAGGAGCTGTGCTTGAACTGAGAGCCCTGATGGCTTCACGGAACTGACCCAGTTGAGATTCAGGGAGGCGATGTTACATAGCAGTAGTTACTGTACGTATGATACTGCCTGATAAACTTAATTTCTTTCTGAATGAAGGGTCCAAATAGATTTTTGTGATGGATCTAGAACCATTCAGAAAGAGGAAGAGGAGCTTCCCTAGGTGGATATCTGGCAGCTTGAACTCGACGGAATTGACTGTACAGATCTCTGTTGCTCCGAGCCCACTGCTCTTCAGGTTTGGCTTCAATCATGGAGAAAATTTTTGACTGTGAGCCTTAGAGAGATGGGTGTAAGGAAAGATGGTGGTAAGATGATCAGAAAGATTTTGGAAGGGAAGGCCAAAAATGGGCAAAAACTACTTTTTGAGATATTCTTCATAGATAAGTTTCTGCTTATTGGAGATAGAAAGGGAGAACTAAAGGGGAGGATAAAAAAGATCAGAGGAGACAGGATGAGTGGAAGTGAGTCTCCTCTTTTTAGAAACAGGACTAGAAGAGCCTGTCTGTGAGTATGGGTCCAATAGCCAAGACTGAACGAAGTATTGCTACTTCAAATTCATCCTTGATATCCTGGATTTCAACCTGAGTGAGTTGGGCACCCTCAGGAATGATGGTAATAAAGGAAGGAGGTGTAGGTGGATTGAAGATAGAGGCGGAGTTATGGTAGGGAGAGCAAAGGTTTCTGAGGAAGAAGGACCAGAAGAAGAAGAGGGCCCAGCAGAAGAAGATGCTGGAGGAATCTGAGGAGAAGATGGTGGTGAAAGAACAATGGTGGAAGAAACAGGAGATGAGCCAGATTGAGAAGGAATGGTGTAGGAGAGGATATAGGTCTTGGACGGGTTGTTTAAAGGTGGTTGGAGCTGGAGGTGCAGTGGAAGAAGATGGTGGAGAAAGAGGGGCTGGAGTGGGAAGAGTAGAAGTGGCAAGGGGCTCAGGAGCTATAGCCTGTTCTGCTCTTTCAGCTACCGATTCCACTGAGATAAGAACCTCTTCTCCCGCCCAGACCCCTGACAGATATCAGAATCTTCAATAGGCATATTCTCAGAAGGCTGAACTGCAATACTTGGCCTGATGGCCCTGCTGGAGCATCAACTGAAGGCCCTGATGGCAGCTCCACAAGATCAATATCAATTGGCCCGGATGGCTCTGCATTACCTTCACTTGCCCTGAAGGTCACACTCTTGAGGAGTAGGATCTTTGGGTCCTACTCTTCAAAAATCAGACACCATCACCTTCATAGAGCCCATTCCTTATTGAACCACTTCATGGCATTTCTTATCTGAGAAATGTCATAGAAATTGAGTCCTGGCGAATAATAACAGAACTCACACCTGATTGAACTGAGCTCAAGATCTCACCTTGATCATCCAACCTCTTCAAGATAGGCTTTAAGTGCATCTTCTTAGAATTTTCTTCTGCCTTCTGTGAGCAATTTTCTTGCTTAGGCTTCTCATTTCCTCTTGCTCCTCGACCTCTATTGTAACATCATGATGCCTTTCATTTACAGAGAGCATCTTCAGAATGTGCCCCTTGAGATGCTGCTCCTTCTCAATATCTTGCTCCCCCTGAATAGGAGCCTCCTCCACAATTCTTCCTTGCTCCCCCTGAATAGGAGCATCTATCAATACAGAATCTTCAATGTGGCCAGATACCACAATCTGTTCAACCAAACTCCCACCAGTGTTTTGAATTACTGGAGTGGAGTGAATGGAATCTAATGTTGTCGAATCACAGATGCCACAGAGGAGGTGGGAAGGATCCTCTGAACTTCTGACAGAATCTGCCACTGCTACATTTTCTTGAGCTACTAGAGTTTCCATTGCAACTTCTCTGTTGGCAGCTACTTCCTGTGAAGCTCTAGGCACTGTGGCCTCTTCTGCTGCTGGTTCTGCAACTGCTGATGGACCCTCTAACTCTACTGCTACTGCTTCGTGCTGGACGTCTTGGGCTTCCCCTAGGATGGGTTCACCCTCAGCCACTGAGGTCTTGGTCCATACTCCGTTGACCACAGAATAAACCACTTTTCCTTAGATTTCGGGACCTAATTGCTTGGCCCATATTTTCTACAACGGCGCCAGACACATCTACTCCAAGTGCTGAAACACTTTGGTGAGAAAATGAGCATAAGGCAGGGATACATTTAACTTACTCTTGGTATCCCAGATTTGATCACGGGCAAACTCATCCTTTCCATCATCACTTCGGCCATGTTGATTTTTGGTTCTAAACGTCCCAAAACATCATATCCGAGTCTGCCTTGGTGCATGTCGAGAAAGTAGCACTTCTAGGAACAAGAATTTGACAGACTACGAAGTGCAGGATTGAAGGCATTCAACTGATTGATATCCAATTTGCCATCTTTCAGTCTAAATTCTGAACCAACAATACCTAGACCCTTTGCCTGGGTGTCCACAGAGTGGATTCCACTATGACCAGACGTGCTCACATCAAACAGGGTCTTCAAAACTTCATGGTCAATCCTGATTTGGGTTCCCTTGACAGATGAAATCAAGGACCCGTCTGCCTCTGTTCTCAAACACACATAAAACGCCTTCACGAGGTCCAGATAGCTTACCTCAGAGAAGGTGGCGATTCCCATCCACTGCATCCTTCTCATTGCGACAACTACACTGATCATACCATTCTTCTCAAGATCTGCAACATCTACCGCCTTATTCCCACAAAGCTTGGTCTTTACGAAGGTAAACCTTTCTGCTGCTCGGTCGATAGAAACTCAGCGCTGTAACCACCCAAACTGCCGAAGACAAGGGACGATGCCATGGACTTTGGGTGAGGAAGATTCTCTGGAGGGTTGAGATGGAAAGAGGAGAGAAAAGCCTCAAGAAATTCTTCGCGGGAAGAAGAGAGGAGCTTCAAATTAGCAGAAAGTCGATGTCGGAGTCGTTAGGGCATCGCCTCAGGCAACCAGACGAAAGAGGGAAAAAGTGTAAGGTAGGAGATGAATCGTTTTCACATCGATTTTGGAGTTAAATAAAGGCTTTACTGAAAAATGAAGTGCCAAAAGGTGGCAGAAAACGACAAACAAGTTTGACCAACTCAACCGACTTTAGAAAGAGAACGGCCATGAGAGATAATTTAACTTCCTTTTCTTAAATCCATTAGAGAGAAAGTTTACTTAAATTCTGAAAATTATTTATTAGTTTTGAACAGAAATCTTTTCAAAAATTACACATGCCCAATTCCCTTCTAAGAGATGTGAACTTCTCTTCGGGTAAGGTTTTGTGAAATATCTGCTAACTGACTATTTGTATCAATAAATGATATGTCTAAATTACCATTAGCGACATGATCTCGAATGAAGTGATATCTAACCTCAATGTGCTTGGTCCTTGAATGTTGTACTGGATTTTTGGTGAGATTTATAGCACTTGTGTTGTCACATAATAGTGGGATTGTCTTGATATGAAGTCCATAGTCCTCAAGTTGTTGCTTGATCCACAGAAGTTGTGTACAACAACTTCCAGCAGCAACATACTCAGCTTCAGCAGTTGATAGTGTCACTGAGTTTTGCTTCTTGGAAGACCATGATATCAAGCATCCTGTAAGAAATTGACAACATCCACTGGTGCTTTTTCTGTCTACTTTGCATCCAGCATAGTCAGCATCAAAGTATCCTACTAAATTAATTTCACACATTCAGATACCAAAGGCCTAGATCATGAGTTTTAGATAAGTATCTAAAAATTCTTTTTACTGAGATTAGATGAGATTCTCTAGGATCTGCTGATATCTAGCACTCATACACACACTAAATAAAATATCAGGTCTACTAGCTGTTAGGTAAAGTAATGAACCTATCATACCTCTGTAGATCTTCTGATCTACTTTCTTACCATCATTGTCACTGTCATCCTTGTTGATGTACTCATAGGTGTTGACAGTGGCTTCGCATTGACGAATCAAACTTCTTCAATAGTTCTTTTGTGTACTTAGCTTGACAGATGTGAGTTCCTTCCTTTGTCCTTATTTGATTGTAGTCCAAGAAGTAGTTGAGCTCTCCATCATGCTCATTTCAAATTCTCCCTGCATGAGCTTTTCAAATACTTGTAAAGAGATTCATCAGTAGAACCAAAGATTATGTCATCTACATAAATTTGAACAAGTAATACGTGTTTGACATTGACTTTATAAAAAGGGTGCTATCTACTTGATCTCTACTAAAACCATGGTTTAAAAGAAAAGAACTGAGCCTTTCATACCAGGCTCTAGGTGCTTGCTTCAAACCATACAATGCCTTATGAAGTTTGAAAACATGGTTCGGAATTCTGTATCATCAAACCCAGGGAGTTGTTCTACAAAACTTCTTCCTTAATAAAACCATTTAAAAATGCAGACTTAACATCCATTTGAAATAGTTTGAATCTAATGTGATGCATATGCATGCATAGTCTTATAGCCTCAAGTCTAGCTACAGGTGCATAGGTTCATCAAAATCTATGCCTTCCTCTTGGGAGTAGCCTTGAGCTACCAGCCTGGCCTTGTTTCTTAAGATCACACCAACCTCATCCAATTATTTCTGAACACCCACTTGGTGCCAATAACTGGATGGTCTGATGGTCTGGGAACAAGTGACCATACTTGGTTTCTCTTGAACTGATTAAGTTCGTCTTCCATGGCCATAATCCAAGATTCATCAGTAAGAGCTTCATTGACTGTCTTAGGCTCTATTTGAGAGACAAATGCTAGATAATCACAAGGTATTACATTACCTCTTATTCTTACCCTACAGATGGATCACCAATAATGTTCTCAGGTGGGTGATCTTCTTGTATCTCCACTCCTTTGGAAGATTTTCATGTGTAATATCTTGTTGTTGCAAGTCTTCCAGAGGTGGATCATCCTTGTCTCAATTGAGGTATCATTTAGTTTCTTCGACAGTTCATCTGCATCATCATTGTCACTATCCTCTTCCTTTCTCAAGGAAGGGTTAGTCTCATCAAAAATAATATGCATAGACTATCAATCAATAAGGTACGTTTGTTAAATACCTATAGCCTTTAGGTTTAGAAGCAACCCCATGAAGATGCCTTATCTGATTTGGCATCCAACTTACCAATGTCCTTTTTCCATTATTGTGAATGAAGCAAAGACATCCAAATGTCTAAAGTGGCTGATCTTTGGCTTCTTTCCTTAAACAGTTCGTATGCAGTCTTCTTTAGAATTGGCCTGATCATTACTCTGTTGATAATATAGCTTGCTGTGTTCACTGCTTCAGCCCAAAAATATCTTGGCAAATCATATTATGACAACATTGTTCTTGCCATGTCCAATAAAGTTCTATTCTTCCTCTCAGCAACTCCATTTTGCTGTGGGTCCTTGGTGCTGAGAAATTGTATTCAATCCCTTCATTTCACAGAACTTTGAAAATTTCTCATTCAAATTCACCTCCATGATCTGATCGAATACTAACAATACTGAATTTCTTGTCTTTTTGAACCTTCTTGCTAAAACTGATAAAGCTTTCAAATGTATCATCTTTATGTTCTAGGAATGACACCCATGTAAATCTGGAGTAGTCATCGACAATAACAAAACCAAAATTGTTTCCTCCAAGACTGGTGGTCCTCATTGGCCCAAATAAATCCATATGAAGGAGTTCCAAAGGCTTTGAGGTGGTTAACACAGTCTTCGACTTGAAGGAGCTCTTAGTGTGTTTTCCTTTGGCACAAGGTCTACAAACACCTTCCATCTTGGTGCTTTCCTTGGTAGACCTTCCACAAGATTTTTCTTTAATAATTTTCTCATACCATTTATGCTGCAATGTCCCAATCTTCTGTGCCACAATTCAGTTGATTGATCTTTATTTGCTGCTAGACAAACATTTTGATCTTGAGTTCTTCAAGATAGAGCACATATAAGTTCTTTTCTCTTTGCCTCGAAATTACTGCTCCATCCTTTAATATGCTGCACTTGACTCTTGAAAGGATCTGATGGCTCTGTCACAAAGTTGGCTGATGCTAATAAGATTATGTTTTAGCCCTTTGACAAACAATACATCTTCAATAGCTGTCTTTCCTTATTGTTCACAGAATCACTGCCTATCACTGTTCCTTTTCCGTTATCTCCATATGTAACAGTTCCTTCTTCATTTTGAAAATGAGAGAATAGCTTTCGATTACTGACATGTGCCTTGAGCACCCACTGTCAGATACCATTTGGATGCTCAGAGTTACCCTGAAATGAAAACATTAAGTTTTAGGTACCAAGTTCTTTTGGGTCCTGATGGAGTATTACTGGTTTCCCTTTTTATTATCCATTCTTATGTTTAGTTGGACATGTAGTTATAATATGTCCTAATTTGTTACAGTGACTACAGCAGGACAATTTGGTTACTTTTTCTATATATTTGAAATTCCTTGTATGCAATGTCTTGCTCAGGTACAAATTTTGGTGTTGGATATATTTTAGGATAAACTATGGTTTCTTCATTATCTGTGGGTGTATATCCTAATCCATTTTTCTTCTTACCTGATCTTCTAGCACCTTTTAATAGATTTTTTACCATTTGTAAATTTTTCAATGTGCTAGATAGCTTTTATTCTCTTCTATTAATGAGTTTATCTCTGTTTTTAGTTCATCCGAGCTAGCTTGTTTTCAAATTTAATTATTTGTTCATTCTTATCCTTTAGATCTTCACATAATAACTCATTTCTTCTTTAAGTTAGTTAACTTTTTCTAGCTGTTCATTTTCTGATTTTAGATCTGAGTTGTATTTTCTAGACAAGCATTATTTTTCTTACTTACTTTTAATAGTTTGGTTACTTCTCTATATTTACTGTATTGTTCATTGAATGCTTCCTCTAAATTATCTGAATCAGAATTATTGTAGGAATCAAAGGAGGAGTCAGATGTTACCTTATCATTTGTATTTGCCATGAACGCCACTTGAGCTTGACTCACTGTCTGAGTCGCTGATGTTTTCCCAAGCGGCTGCCATTGCCTTTTTCTTGTACTTCTTGAATCGTCTGAAGTTGTCCTTTTTCTTGTGTCCATCTTTCTTAAGCTTTGGACATTCTGCCTTGATATGTCCAGGTTTCTTGCACTCATAGCATATTGGTTCTCCTTTCTTCAGATCCTTTCCTTCTGACTTCTTAAACTCTTTGTTTTTCTTGAAGAATCTTCTGCCAGATTGAAATTCTTTTTCTTGGCTAAAATCTGTTGCAGTCTTCTTGATAGCGTTACTTCTTCATTTTCACTGTCCTCAATACTTTCATTTTCATCTGAGCTTGCTTCTGATGAGTCTTCTTCAGCTTTCAAAGCATTGGAGTGCTTCTTTCTACATGAGGACTCTCCTAGCCTTTCCATATTGATCTCATGGGCCATAAGGGACCCAATGAGTTTTTTCAAAGACATCATTTTCAGATCATTAGCTTCCTCATTGCTGTGACCTTGGGGTCCATGAGGATGGTAAGGATCTAAGAATTTTCCTCACCATGTCTCCAATCTCATAGGTTTTCCGAAGTCCAGCCAATCCATTTGTAATATCTGTGAATCGACTGAACATTTGAGTTATGGACTCACCTGATTGCATCTGAAATCTTTCATATTGTGTAACAAGAATATCAATTCTTGTCTCCTTCACCTTGTCTGTGCCTTCATAGGTAATTCTAAGCTTTTCCCACATCTCCATTGCGGATTTGCAGGCTGAAACTCTGTTGAATTCCTTTTTGCTTAGTGCACAGCACAAAATACTCTTAGCCTTACAGTTCAAGGAGATCTTTTTCCTGTCATCATCTGTCTATTGAGCTTTCACATTTGTGACCAGAGATCGCCTTCTTCTACTATTAGCCATATCTAATAGTCGTGACCTTGGAGAAAGTACTCCATTCTGGTCTTCCAATAAGCATAATCTTCACCATCGAAGAGAGGGGGTCGGTTGATAGACTGACCTTCAATGTTACCTTGGGCTGCCATGGATCTTTACTCTTTAGATCGTTGGATCTTTCTTCTTTGTCGAAGAGACGCTCTGATACCACTTGTTGCCCAGTTGACGAGCCCAGAGGGGGGGTGAATGGGTTTTTTTTCAATTATATTTGATTAGTACCTGTACTTAAAACATTCATAAAAGGATGTTCTTCGATGAATGTTAGTGAAGGTTAGTATAAAAGACAAACTCACAATAAGCAATCGCACAACACAAGGAATTATCCTGGTTCAGACCTCCTCTCCTTAGGAGTCCTACGTCCAGTCCCTGAGCAACAACTTAGGATTCCACTAACTAGGGTACAGTCCCCCTATGGACAATACAACACCCAGCTCAGCTGGTCTTCCTTCACACGAAGGGAACTACAACACCCTGGATCCCCACCAGGTCTTCCTTGAGAACTGAAGGGAACTACAACACAACAAGAATAAGCAGGAATTCAAGCCCCTAGATCAGGCTTTAGCAAGACAAGATCTGAAGCTACTAGCATTGAGAGCAAATAATCTAAGCAAGGCACTCTCTCAGAGCTACACTGGCTCTCTTAGGATTTCTATTACAACACAGAGAGCAAAGAGCTAAGACACACTAGAATGGAATTCTTGGCTCTAGGATTCTTTCAGAAGATCTGCAAAGCTTGTATTCTACGATGGTAAGTCTCTCTCTTGTATATGTTTCTTCTGGAGCTGCTATCTTGTATTTATATCTCCAATTTGAAAAGTAGTCGTTGAAGTAATCGTTGTCTCTTAGTTTGGTAGATATTAGCCTGTTTGACTCTCGGAAGTTTCTAGTCAACAATCTTTTATCCATTTGAGCACGAAAGAGATAGGGTCTTCTGGCGTTTATATGGTCCAATGTTGTATGATAAAATGTCTTTAGGGCCCTGCATACATTAAATGCTAGAACAGTAGACAGCTAGACTGTCTCTTGATGTCAGAAAATGTTGATGTGAATATTCACCAAAATAGTAATGCCAAATGGCTTGGTCTAAAAGATGTTAACAGAATATGCACGATAATGAAAAGATATCCTCTGCATGCATGCAGAGATGCGTTCTGTCTTCATTAAATGCATAGCAGTCAGATAGATATGTGAAGACTTTGACTATTCAACGCTTTTGAAATAAGATAAATATCAAGTCGATATAAAACATAAAGTCGATGCCTATATGACTTATGAAATCATTATGATCAAGTGTTTACTGAAGAAATCGTTATGAGCACTTAACAAGTCGTTATAGAAAGAAAATCGTTGTATTCATTAAAGGAATCGTTATGAATTCTGAACAAATCGTTATAGAAAGCAAATCGTTGTATTCATTGAAGGAATCATTATGATTCTAAACAAATCATTATAGAAAGCAAATCGTTGTATTCATTAAAGGAATCGTTATGAATACTGAACAAATCGTTATAGAAAGCAATCGTTGTATTCATTAAGGATCGTTATGAATACTGAACAGATCATTATAGAAGCAAATCGTGTATTCATTAAGGAATCGTTATGAATTCTGACCAATCGTTATAGAAAGCAATCGTTGTTTCATTGAAGGAATCATTATGATTCTAAACAAATCATTATAGAAAGCAAATCGTTGTATTCATTAAAGGAATCGTTATGAATACTGACAAATCGTTATAGAAAGCAATCGTTGTATTCATTAAGGATCGTTATGATACTGAACAGATCATTATAGAAAGCAATCGTGTATTCAGTAAAGAAATCATTATGAATATGAACAAATCGTTATGAAAAGCAAATCGTTGTATTCATTAGGAATCATTATGAATACTGAACAAATCGTTATAGAAAGCAAATCGTTGTATTCATTAAAGGAATCGTTATGAATACTGAACAATCATTATAGAATGCAAGTCGTTATGAGCTCTAAGGAAATCATTGCGCGAAGCAAATCGTTATGAGCTCTAAAGAAATCGTTGCGCGAAGCAAATCGTTATGAGCTCTAAAGAAATCATTGGGTGAAGCAAATCGTTATGATGAGCAAATCGTTATGATGACTTAAGGAATCGTTGCGATGAGCAAATCGTTACGATGAGCGAATCGTTATGATGACTTAAGGAATCGTTGCCATGAGCAAATCGTTACGATGAGCAAACCATTAAGATGACTTAAGGAATCGTTGCGATGAGCAAATCGTTACGATGAGCGAATCGTTATGATGACTTAAGGAATCGTTGCCATGAGCAAATCGTTACGATGAGCAAACCGTTATGATGACTTAAGGAATCGTTGCGATGAGCAAATCGTTACGATGAGCAAATCATTATGATGACTTAAGGAATCGTTGCGATAAGCAAATCGTTACGATGACGAATCGTTATGATGACTTAAGGAATCGTTGCGATGAGAAAATCGTTATAGCTCTATTAAATCGATATACATGAAGGAAATCGTTGTGACTTTCAACAGAAGTCGATGTGGACTTAGAGAAAATAATCTTGAAATAATTAATGCTTCAGAAATATGATACTTACCAATATTGGCTTGTTTGACCTTGGAGTATTTCCTGTACTTAAGACTTATGGAATATTTAGAGAACTTTGATAGGGGTTTTGTTAATCACCAAATAAATATGTAATTAATTAAATTATATGGAGACAGACTGATCATCACATAGGTGGATGGAGTATCTGAAAGATTATGATTTCAGTTTAGCATATTACCCGAGTAAAGCCAATGTTGCTGCAGATGCACTAATCATAAAGGCAGTTTTGAGCCAGATGATGATTAAAGAATGGAAGTTATATGAAGATGTAGTAGAGAATTCACTATTTGTACCCAATAATCAGCAGCGAGCAGTGCTGGCCAACAGTGCAGTGGAACCTTGATTGTATTGGCAAATAGTATAAGCACAGAAAATAGATGAGAATTTGGTAGATATTGTCAGAATGGAAGAGGTCACACTTGATGATGACAATGTGGTTAGACTTAAAGGCCGATTGTATGTTCCAGCAGAAGTTGAGGTGAGGCAAAAGGTATTAGAAGAAGCTCACAGGTGTAGGTATACTATTCATCCAGGCAGCATAAAAATGTATCAAGATTTGAAAAAGCACTTTTGGTGGCCGAACATGAAGAAGGAAATAGCAGAATTTATATCAAGATGTCTGGTATGTCAGTAGGTAAAAGATAAGCATCAGAGGCTAGAGGGAATATTGCAGCCATTGCCTATTCCACAATGGAAATGGGATGACATAGCTATGGATTTTGTAGTAGGGTTACCCAGAACAGCAACAGGTCACAATGGAATTTGGGTTTTTGTGGACAGATTGACTAAAGTATGTAGATTGCTGGCTATGAGCATGTAATGGACTATGGACAGACTAGCCAGATTCTATGTAGACAGAATAGTACCATTGCATGGAATTCTAGTGACAATTGTCTCAGATAGAGATCCCAAGTTTAGATCAAATTTCTGGAGAAGTTTATATAGAGTAATTAGTACTGAATTGAGGTACAGCTCAGCTTATCATCCGCAGACAGATGGACAAACAAAAAGGACAATTCAAACCATAGAAGACATGTTGAAAGCTTACTGTTTAGTATGGGGAGGTACTTGAGAGCACCACTTGGGTATGGTAGAATTTGCTTATAACAACAATTATCATGCAAGTATCGGGATGGCACCTTATGAAGCTCTATATGGAAGACCATGCAAGACACCATTGAATTGGCACGAGGTAGGTGAAAGGCAAGTCATGGGACCAGAATGGATTCAATAGTGCTAAAAAATGGTCAAATTTTAAGGAAAGCTTCAAACAGCCCAGAGTCGTTAGAAGAGCTATGCAGATACCTGGTGCAGACCATTGCAGTTTGAAGTTGGTGATTATGTGTTTTCTAAAGTTTCTCCTACGAAAGGTGTGCTAAGGTTTAGCAAAAAAGGTAAGTTGAGTCCAAGATATCTTGGTCAATTCCAGATTTTAGAAAGAATTGGTGAAACACTTATAGAATAGATCTCCCAATAGACTTCACAAATGCACACGATGTGTTCCATGTTTCTATGCTCAGAAGGTACATTTGGGATCCCTCCCAAATAGTCAGCTACACTCGAGATGATTTGAAACTAGACATGTCAATGCCGGAATATCTGGTATAGATTACAGGATGGAGAACCCAAAAGCTGAGAAATAAAGAGATTGATCTAGCAAAAATCAGATGGGAAAACAAACAAGTTGGAGAAGACACATGGGAATTAGCAGAGGAAATTATGAAAGCATATTCATACTTGTTTAGTAAGCTTTTAAATTCTTTTAGGTGATAGTACCATACATATTTAATTGTAAATTATATGTTGACGTTTCTTCATAAATTTCGAGGATGAAATTTCTTTTAGGTGATAGTAATGTATCGTAGTGATCATTCGGACCGAGTTTATCGGTTCTAGTGCCCAGTGTGAGTGGCCTTTGGCTAGTGTTTGTGATGTTTCGCAGGTTGTTTGAGCATTGTTGGCCGAGAATTCGGGCCCAGGGCGCCCATTGGTTCTTTGTCTCTGAATGCGACGGGGATGAACGTCGCGTTTTTAACCCGATGGTTTAGGACGTCGCGTTCACATTTTCACTGTTCAGGGTTGCTCGGCTGTATGTCCACCGTATGGCACGTACAGGGCAGCCGGCTGGCATCAGTGGTGAGAAGGCGACTGTTGAGGCCGTTGCATTCTTGTTGCGACAGCCAGGTGGTCACATTCTTATCTTTGAAGGGTTAAGAACCTAGGTTGGCCAAACAGAGCACATAAGGCTTTGATCGGCCAGGAGAGGGGTTTTTGCAGTGGTTCTTTGGCGATTTGAAGTTTTGGAGCTGGTTTCGGCATGTTCTCGTCGTGAGGACATGGTACGGAGCGGGAGAAACATCGGATTATCGTCGTTCTTCACGTACTTCACGTAGGTAGGGAGATTCTGCCTTGTTTCTCATTATAGATCATGTGTTTAGCATGTTTAGTCCATGGAATGAGTTATTGATGTTAGATGGTACGTTAGTGTAATGATTAGAACGATTATAACCACTTTACATGGATGTGTGCATGGTTTGCATGGGGTTTCTGGAGATGGACCCCCGGAGTTGGGGCTCTGCCTATGAAGGCGATAGCCCAGGGTGTCATGTTCAGAACGTGACCACCCGACCCGTCGCATTTTGTTTCAGAACGCGCCGTATTAAGGAATCACGTTCTGAAGGCGACGGAGAACCCTGTCGCCTTCTAGCTTCCGAAGGCTGTGAGTTTCTGCAAAGTTACGTGATTATCATTTGCCTTTATTTCTAATTCATAATTTTGGTAGGCGGTGCAATGACACGTGTCGAGGAATGCCGTGTTTGCTTGGTTTGTGAGTACGTGGGGAGTAGTACGATGCCTACCGTGGTTACCTCTCTAGTCGGGTACCCCAGGTTTTATGTGAGCCAGGCACGTTAGTGCTCGGGTTTGTCCCGGTACTTGTGTACCGTCGATATCTGTGTCGTCTTCCTGGACACCCTCACTCTTGTGTAGAGTTGTACGTCTGGCTGAGGAAAGACGGCAGAGGGACAACAACTTGTGAGAGTTGTGCTTAGTCGTGTGTAGCGCGTCGTAGTTGGGGGCACGGACACCAGTAGACGTACTGGGCTCCAACTAGTCCTTTATTCTAGTGCCTCACTTTAGGGAGCTCGGGCCGGAGTCCCAAAGGTGTCAGGTACGCTCCTGCGGTAGTGTGGTCCGCAGCTGTGGTGTTGGTTGGTCTCCACAGCTTCTTGGCTTTGTTGTGGTGGAGCGGCAGCTGGACCTTTCGTCCGTGGCTGCAGGACTGAGAGGTAGTCTTGTGTGGTTTGTTCGGGTTAGTTACTGGTGTCGCGAACCAGTTTTCATGACCCGAGTGTGGCATTCCCTACTCTAGCTCGTACGCTTGGATGAGGTTTGTCGTTTATTTATTAACGATTGGTTTATGTTAATAGCTTGTGAAAATTGTTATTTACAGCTTTAACATCATGTGTAGATAGTATTATGAACTGCCTAGAGTAGCTTCTTGTTCAGCATCTTGTGAGTTTGGTTTTGTACAGCTCTTGGGAGAGTTTCCCTACTGAGCTAGTAACTTGTGAGGCTCACCCCTACTCCTTTCAGGTGAGGGAGAGCAGGAGGCATCCCTTCCTTCATCTAGTTTAGAGCCGCACTATAGCAGAGTGGGGTCTGCACCTCCAGCAGTGTAATCATTACTTTCTGTTCACCTTGGAGTGTGCCCCAAGTTGCTGTACTTGGTATTTGACTCTAGTTGATGACTAGCTATGTATATTTCATGTAAATATTTGTGAGATGTGAAATCTTATATATATTTGAGCTGTTTTCTTTTATATCTCCACAGACATGTGAATGATGTCCCTTGCGAGGCTATGACTCGTTCGCGGGAGGCGGAGTAGGGTCAAGCTCGTTATTAGGTTAAAGGGTTTGAACGGAGAGGACCACTACACTTTCAGCTGCGAGTACATAGTATTATGAATGATTGTCATAGATTAAATCTTGCTAGTCATGCATTTGGATGCATGCCGAACACCCTAATCATTGAACCCCCGCGAGTAAATAGCCTTTCGGGCGTGCCTCCCAGACCAGATCGGGCCCTTTATAATGTTGCCTGGCATTGTTCATGTTTTTATCTTATACAATCAATAGATGGCCAAATAGAGTGCCAAGAATAGATGAGAGTAATTGAAGAATAGATGAGAGTATAGAGAGAATGTGAATATATGAGAGTGTAGAGATAGGAGATAAGAACAAGGGTCATATTTGTAAAATAATGATAAACAGCGATAGTATCAGTTGCACAACACACACTATCTTGTGCTGACAGTCTGGTGGGAGCCACAATCACCCAATAGCTGTGCTACGAACATAGGCCAGAGGTCCGGCGTGATCTCAAGGTAAGAGAGAACAATCTAAGGTCATTGGATCTTGCTGATCCCTAAGGGTAAAATAGGTATTGATGGTACAACCTGCTCGTCGACAATGGACGTCCACCAAAGCCAAGGAGTCTTACGGAGGCCTCGACAAGGAGTTGCTGGTCCAGTCAGGAGTATTCCCAATGGAGAGGTCATTCAAGCCAAGATTAAGTGTGTATAGAAACGTTTGTCCGTCATACCTTGAGTGCTCGAAGGTAGAGGGACGCGATAACGATATTCAAATCAAGTGAATAAAATGAAGACAAGTTTATTTAAAATAATAGGGAAGTTTACATGATTAATTACACTTAATTACTAGATACATTATTGAGTTATTTCAGTAAGGTCTCATGGCAAAAATTCATGTTTAGTGTATGCATGTGTAAGAGAATCAAGCTAGCAAGAGAGAGTTGTGCACACATTTTATAATTAATAAAATCATATGAATATTATCAAAAACACAATAACATGTTGTTACTGTTAATGACAGTGCATTACAGGGGTTAAACCATGATTATATGGCATGGTTAGTAAGGTGTACATGAAAATTAAGGTTTCTGGAATAGACAGTCAGGTCGAGTCGTCAGCCAGCATCGCGTTTAGTTCGCAACAGACTGGGACGACACGGCGACCATGTTCTGGTTGTAATGGTTGGGCCGACGTGTTCAAGTTCAGCTGAGACACTGACGTGACAACGAGGTTCTCATCGCGACATATCAGGGTGACGCGTTTAGGTCGAGATCGGCCTGATCAGAAGATCGCGGCGTAGGGTCCTGTTGCATTAAAAACATGACGTGAGGCCTTGATGCGACTCAGTTGATAATGTGACCTATTGGGTTGTCGCATTCTCAGGGTCTCGGCTCGAGCTCAGAAAGTGGGTCAAGCCTCCTTGGACTGCGCTCCATGCAACTAAGGGCTGGACACATGGATCTTTAAAATTTATATCAATTCGTATACTTGATGAAAGATCATGACATCAGTTTTAAACGAAACTAGACTTGCAGGGGTATCTAGAGTATGAAGTAATTAGACTTCTGACATGATATGATCATGCTATATACATAGTACTTCGCACAGTACCAAAATCAGACACAATGACGGAAAATGATTAAATTCGAAAAGGGTACTTGATGGAAATTGGGGAAAATAGTGTCAATGGATTCCTGACATCAATTAGCATGTACAATAAAAGTTTCATGGCATGAGATCAAGCATGAACATGGATTTAGGGTGAACAAGTCAAGTCAGTACATGTTCTTAACAGAGCTTGGAGCATGAAATACTCATGAAAGACATGATGAAAATTGGGGAAAACATGGGGCTCTTGATGCTTGGATAATGGTCTATCTAGGGTTGAAATTAATTTGTTTTTTCTTGAGAGATTGCCTACCTTTGAGTGCTTTGAATCTTAGGGCAAGAAAAGTGAAAAACTCGAAGAAGCTCTTCGTTCCAAGCCTCCTCCTCCTTGATCTCTTCATCCAAAGCTCTTCCTTCTCGTCCTCCAAGCTCCATCAGGTTTCTAGGGTTGGCTAGGTATGAAATAGAAGAGTATTTGAATGTTTTAAGTCTCCTAAACACTTAAAACTCTTCTGTCTCCTCCAACTACAAAATTCCATAATTATCTTGCCTTTTTCTAGCCTTTCTCCATCTTATTGGCTTGAGGAGAACTCTAATTTCATGGCCAAGAGAATAGGGTAGGGTTAGGACTCTTTTTAAGATAATAATGAGTCATTTTAGTGATTATCTTAACCATTGCTAATTTATTAATAATTTAGTCATGAAATTAGGCTTAATTATCTCTAATCTAGCATTGGGCTCTAGCTTTTGGGCCCATTAGTTCATACATGGACCATTAGTGTAAACCCATCACTTACTTTTACTTAATGGGTTTTAATTTTTCACATTTTCTTTTAATTTAAATTCATTTATCAAATTTAAAAATTTAGAGTTACTACAACTCCCTTGTTGAGCTTGTTCTACCTATACTTGGATCCGTTGTGTTCTAAGGGGTTGAGCACTGTGGGCTTAGGTGTTTGAGCCGTCGTGCTTAGGGGTTTTGAGCCATTGTGCTTGATGATCAGTCCATCCCCATATAATTTTATTTAATTATATATGTAACGACCCTCCTTATACTGGTACGGTTACACCACCCTCATCGGTATAATGAACGCCGCTACAGTGGGACATTTACCCACAATTGTATAATTAGGCTGAAACATACACAAATATATATAACACATGACAACGGAAATGAAATAACTGGAAAGTAACTCTTATTCCATCATCATCATTTATAAACAGTCTATATAGAAAAGGAAAAGTAAATACTTCATAACTGAGAAATTTCAATTATTACATTTTCCACATAAGACTACACAGAGTCTTTTATTACATACTATGAAATAAGAAAATGCAATGCTGAATCCAAGAAAAAAGTCTCCTACTCCCCTCCGAGTCGCTCCCAACGATCTCCTCGGGAGAAGTAGAAATGTCTGCACTTGTACGCCGAAGCAAGAATGAGTCCAAAAGAACTCAACAAGTAACTCCAACCACACTAACATACATACATCACCTGACTTTACACATTCTCATGCTACACCATTATCTTATAAAGCATGGATTTGGTAATGTTTCAAAAACCTAAACATGATTTCTATACATGCTACACATGATAAGTGATTTATAACATTTTTTTTTTTTTACAATGACTTAAAACCTATCACATGCTTTCTACACACTTTACAATATGCTAAACTAAATCTCATTTAATTACATTCACATACTAAGATAATAACCATTTTAAACATGGAGTTTACACATATTACAAAAACATTCATAGCATGGATTCTATGATCATTTTCACATGGTTAACACATCTACACACATGAATAGATAGTTGTTTTGACATGGATATATCACATTCATATAAGGAATTAGAATTTTACATGTTATACCATTGATTTATATTCTCACCTAATCATTTACACAATTTCACTTATCTAGTTCACATGTTCACACTTTCACACACATGATCACATATTCTTATTATATGCCATGACACATAGTCCAAACCACCTCTAGAATGACACACACTAATCACATCACACACATATCTATCACCAAGACATTTCAATGATAAATCTTAGTTACTGCGCAGAACCAGGAGAAGCACTCTCCACCCTAACCAGCGGTACTTGTCCGCCTCCAGGATTAATCCCAATGCCATGGGATATCACACACTATGAACCTTCCCGTGGGGAATTTACCACAGTACAGTTCCACAGCCCTCTAAGGTAGCAGTGTCACCCATTGGCACATTTACACATTTTCTCTAATCTTTTAACACACACTTAATGCACAATTTTTAACACATCCATTTCATGCTCACACATTTACATACTTCAGTATTACCTAGCATGGTACTACTGTTCTCAATATTAAACAGATTCGAAACAAGTCTAATCATGCTGAAATTAGTGGATTTCATTAACATGTATTAATTGATCAATGCTCACATAAAACCAACATATGTAGTTACTGTCATCATTTCAGTATGAAAATTTAACCACTAATTTCTTACAGGTTACCCATCATGCATACCAAATTTCGCATTTTCTAAATTACCCACAATTTATGAAAATTCCAACAGTGGTATTATACAAAGTAAACCTAGTCAAACTAGCATGGATTTTCATTGTTCAGATCTACAACTCATTCTATACATGAATACTGACAGTCCTAAACATACGTCAATTTCTAGAATCTAACTGTTTTTACACTATTTATCTAAATTTCTGTATTAATAAAACATGCTCACTATTTTACCATTCAGAAAATGTAATAATTTATACAGATATCAGAAATTTCCCAAATTTCTACAGCATGAACTGAAATCCATAAACATTTCACAGAATTTTGATGACACTTGGATTCCACACAGATTGCACAAACGAAATTTTACAAGATTAAAACCTGTTTAACATGCATTTCAGAAATTTCAGATAAATAGGGTATTCCACAGAAATTCATAAAATTTGCACAGCATGATCCAATAATAGTATTTTATAGCATATCACTTTTACATTATATCCTCATATGCCGAAATCTGAAAAATAGGTCATATAAGTCAGACATGCACACTGTTGCAGTCTGGCGAACTTGACGACATGCATGTGGCCGTCTATCAGTTAACGGCAACAAAGGTCACCGCCAACTCAAGATCTTAACGGCAAGGGATCCTGCCGTTAAGTTCTTGTCTGTGCAAAACACAGACTGAACGTAAAATCTTGGTGAAATTGGGGTTCCAGGACACAAATACTATTCAAGAAAAATACCTAGGACCTACTAGACGTATGTAAGAGTGATGTGAAAGGGTTACTTGCCTCTTGGAAAATCCACAAGCAACGATTTAAGCCGGAGAAGCCCCCCTCGGCCCGAGCCAAAGAGTCCTCAAAACTCCCTCGATCCGAGTTCTGTGTTGATCTCCTCTGCACACCAGTGTGGGGAAGCCGATCCCGGATGTTCAGAGTCATCTCCAGTCGTTGTAGAACGCCGGATGATGCCTCAAGTCGCCAGATTTCAGATCTCAAAGATGGGTTTTTCCGCACCAAGAACTAGGGTTTGACTCAAGAGCCAAAAGGGTTAGATCTGGCCAGAGATGGGGTGTTTTATAGAGCTAGGGTCAGAGACGAAGTTGGGTAAGGTTGGGTTACCATTGGGGAACAGTTTCCTAAATCAAGGGCAACATTTCCAGAGGTGTTTCGGGATCTGAAATCGCAACAGATCTGGGAGGTAAATGTCAACATCAATAGCCGCCAATTCTGAGTTGGCATCCATCGATGTGGCCGCTGATTTATGGTCAACGTCAACTGGTGTTGACGCCAACTAGCCGCCAGAACAGAACTTAAAACTGTAGAAATTCTATGTACACCACACACACACACACACACACACACACACACACACACACATATATATATATATATATATATATATATATATATATAATCTACAATGCACACATTAAAATAATACCTATTCACACAATGTAAACAAGTTAGTACTATGCATAATAAAGTTTATACATCAATGGCATACATTTATACATACATAAGAAATCACCCAAAGATGAAAAATCAAGGCCTTACACCCTCTCCCCCTTAAAGAAACTTCGTCCTCGAAGTTGGACTGACACTACTCAAATAATTGAGGATATTTCTTCTTCATTGCATCCTCAAGCTCCTAAGTAGATGATGCCTCCAGTCGCCAGATTTCAAGATCTCAAAGATGGGTTTTTTTGCACCAAGAACTAGGGTTTGACTCAAGAGCCAAAAGGGTTAGATCTGGCCAGAGATGGGGTGTTTTATAGAGCTAGGGTCAGAGACGAAGTTGGTAAGGTTGGGTTACCATTGGGGAACAGTTTCCTAAATCAAGGGCAACATTTCCATAGGCGTTTCGGGATCTGAAATCGCAACAGATCTGGGAGGTAAATGTCAACATCAATAGCCGCCAATTCTGAGTTGGCATCCATCGATGTGGCCGCTGATTTATGGTCAACGTCAACTGGTGTTGACGCCAACTAACCGCCAGAACAGAACTTAAAACTGCAGAAATTCTATGTACACCACACACACACACACCACACACACACACACAATATATATATATATATATATAATCTACAATGCACACATTAAAATAATACCTATTCACACAATGTAAACAAGTTAGTACTATGCATAATAAGTTTATACATCAATGCATACATTTATACATACATAAGAAATCACCAAAGATGAAAAATCAAGGGCTTACACCCTCTCCCCCTTAAAGAAACTTCGTCCTCGAAGTTGACTGACACTACTCAAATAATTGAGGATATTTCTTCTTCATTGCATCCTCAAGCTCCTAAGTAGATGATGCCTCCAGTCGCCAGATTTCAAGATCTCAAAGATGGGTTTTTTTGCACCAAGAACTAGGGTTTGACTCAAGAGCCAAAAGGGTTAGATCTGGCCAGAGATGGGGTGTTTTATAGAGCTAGGGTCAGAGACGAAGTTGGGTAAGGTTGGGTTACCATTGGGGACAGTTTCCTAAATCAAGGGCAACATTTCCATAGGCGTTTCGGGATCTGAAATCGCAACAGATCTGGGAGGTAAATGTCAACATCAATAGCCGCCAATTCTGAGTTGGCATCCATCGATGTGGCCGCTGATTTATGGTCAACGTCAACTGGTGTTGACGCCAACTAACCGCCAGAACAGAACTTAAAACTGCAGAAATTCTATGTACACCACACACACACACACCACACACACACACACATATATATATATATATATAATCTACAATGCACACATTAAAATAATACCTATTCACACAATGTAAACAAGTAAGTACTATGCATAATAAAGTTTATACATCAATGGCATACATTTATACATACATAAGAATCACCCAAAGATGAAAAATCAAGGGCCTTACACCCTCTCCCCCTTAAAGAAACTTCGTCCTCGAAGTTGGACTGACACTACTCAATATTGAGGATATTTCTTCTTCATTGCATCCTCAAGCTCCTAAGTAGCCTCCTCTCGCGAGAAGTTACGCCATAAGACTTTCATCGACGCAATACTCTTGCTCCGGAGATGTTGAACCTTCTGGACAAAAATAGCCACTGGTTGCTCCACATAGGAAAGATCTGACTAGATCTCCACTGGCTCATGGCTAATAACATGAGATGGGTCTCTGACATATCTCCTGAGCATAGATACGTGGAAAACGGGATGGACACTAGCTAACGCTGGAGCTAGCTCATATGCCACGTTGCCCAAATGTCTGAGAATCACATACGGGCCAATGAATCTAGGACTTAACTTATCATGCCTGCCAAATCTAACTACACCACGAGTAGGCGAAATCTTTAAAAGGACATGCTCACCTGCCTCAAACTCCAAATCCTTCCTCCTGTTGTCGGCATAACTCTTCTGCCTATCATGTGCCGCAGCAAGCCTCTTCCTAATCAACTGGACCTTATCCAAGTCTCCTGAACTAACTCCGGACCGATCAGCTGCCTATCACCTGTCTCCTCCCAACACAAAGGAGATCTGCAAGGCCTACCATACAATGCCTCAAATGGAGCCATACCAATACAAGCATGAAAACTGTTGTTATATGCGAACTCCACTAGAGGTAAATAGCGCTCCCAATCATCCTTCCAATCCAAAACACACGCCCTCAACATATCCTCGAGCATCTGGATTGTCCTCTCGGACTGTCCATCTGTCTGGGGATGAAACGCTGAACTGAGCTTCAGCTCCGAACCTAACGCATCCTGAAGACCCTTCCACAGCCTCGAAGTAAATCTCGAATCTCGATCTGAAATGATCGACTTCGGGACACCATGCAATCTGATAATGCTACCAATATACAATCTAGCTAAACTCTCTACTGACTGCTTCTTTTTCATGGGGAAGAAATGCGCAGTCTTCGAGAATCTATCTACCACTACCCAAATCGAGTCATTACCCCGTCTAGATCGAGGCAAACCCGTAACAAAATCCTAGTGACAGCTTCCCACTTCCATACTGGGATCTCCATCTTTTGCATAAGACCAGATGGTCACTGCCACTCGGCCTTCACTTGCTAGCAAACTAGACATCTAGACACATACTCCGCTACATCATTCTTCATGCTAGACCACCAAAAAGATCTCTTCAAATCCTGGTACATCTTAGTGTTACCCGGATGAATAGAGAATCTAGACCTATGAGCCTCCGCTAAAACATGCTCACGGACATCCACGATGTCTAGAACACAAACACGGTGATGGAATCTAATCACGCCATCCTCATCACGAGCAATGCCTGTCTTGCCCACTAACTCTTGAAGTCTAGGGTCGGCTTTCTGTTGCTCGATCACCTCATCCAACACCGAAGACCTAATGGACAACTGAGCTACAAAATCCTGGCACAATGATGGCTCTAACTCAGTCATCGCACACGCTGCATCCTCCAACATCTTCCAATCATGCTGGAGAGACGACCTCTTCCTACTAAGGGCATCTGCTACAACATTCGCCTTTTCAGGATGATACTGGAGGTCGAAGTCATAGTCCTTCAGGAACTCAATCCATCTTCTCTGCCTCAGGTTTAATTCCTTTTGAGAGAAAAGGTACTTAGACTCTTGTGGTCAGTGAACACCTTAAATCTGACACCATAAAGATAGTGCCTCCAGATCTTCAGTGCATGAACCACTGCCGCAAGCTGAAGATCATGAGTCAGATAGTTTCTCTCATGCTCCTTCAATTGACGAGAAGCATATGCTACTACCCTTCCTTGCTGAATCAATACACAACTGAGGCCAATCTGAGATGCATCCGTGCAGATAGCAAAACCCTCTACACCGCTCGGCAAAACTAACACAAGAGCCGATTTGAGTTTAGTCTTCAATAATTGAAAACTACTCTCACACTCCTCAGACCAGAAAAACTTTACTCCCTTTCTGCTTAGCTGAGTTAATGGTGCGGCGATGGATGAAAATCCTTCAATGAATCACCGATAATAACCTGCCAAACCAAGAAAACTCTGAATCTCGAAGAAGTCTTGGGAATCTCCCAATCCATAACAGCCTGGACTTTTGCTGGATCCATTGCTACACCAGCACGGAGATAACATGCCCAAGGAAATGAACCTCGCGCAATCAAAAATCGCACTTGCTGAATTTTGCATACAGCTTGTACTCACAGAGAACTTCTAATACTACCCTCAAATGCTGACGATGTGTGGTCTTATCCGGAGAGTAGACCAACACGTCATCAATGAAAACTACCACAAAACTATCTAAATATGGTCTAAACACCCTGTTCATGAGATCCATGAACGCTGCCAGGGCGTTAGTCAGACCAAAAGGAAGGACAAAAAACTCATAATGTCCATAACGGGTTCTAAAAGCCGTCTTGCACACATCCTCACTCCTAATCCTCAACTGATGATAACCAGACCGCAAATCAATCTTAGAAAAGACTGATGCATCTTGTAGCTGGTCAAACATATCATCAATCTGAGGTAAGGGATACATGTTCTTCACCGTCACCTGGTTTAGCTTTCTATAATCGATGCATAACCTAAGTGATCCATCCTTCTTCTTCACGAATAAGACAGGTGCGCCCCTCGGGGAAACGCTAGGGCGAATAAATCCCTTATCTAACAAATCTTGCAATTGCTTCCTTAGCTCAGCTAATTCCGCAGGTGCCATCCGATAAGGTGCCTTCAAGATAGGAGAGGTGCCTGGAAGCAACTCTAGAGTGAACACTATCTCTCTAGCTGGTGGCAAACCAGATAAATCATCAGGAAAGACATCTGGAAACTCTCGCACTACATCTATCTCCGCAAGAGTAGGTGACTCACTAGCCTTGGGTACTAATACCACGTTGGCAAGAAAAGTGTCACAACCCTTGTTCACCATTCTCATCGCCCTCATGGCAGAGATGACAAACTTCCCTGCCAAGTTCCTTGGCAAAGGATGAGAAAATTCATCTTCACCAGGAATGAGGAAAATGATCTTCTTCCCACGACAATCTACTAACACATAGTGCTCCTCTAGCCAATCTAGACCAAGAATAGCATCGTAGTCTTTCATCTTTAGCAAGAAGAAACACCCTTCTAGGATTCTATCCTCGATACACACCGGTAAAATCGGAATACACTTCCTAGTCGATACCGTACCTATGGTGTGTGCACAGATAGAGGAACCTCTAACTCCTCAGACTCTAGTCCTGACTCTAGGGCTAACTGCCTAGCAAAACGCTCAGAAATGAACGAGTGGGTAGCACCCGTATCGAACAAAACCCGAGTATGCACACCTAAGAACAAAACCGTACCTTCGGTTACATGATCCGCCTTCTCGGCGTCCTCACGAGCTAATGCAAACACTCGAGCTGGGGCTCGAGGTCTCCTTGGTCGTCCTGTCGCTGGCGCTGCTACTGCTGCTGCTGGGGCTGGTACCGCTCCACGCTGACCTCCCTGCTGCAGTCTAGGGTAATCCTTGATCCTATGCTTGCTGCTCACGCACTTCAAGCACTTCCCTGCCAACTTCCAACATTCCGTACCACCATGTGCCCTCCCGCAATGAGGACACTCCTTCTGGCCACTAGGGGAATGTTGAGAAGGTACCTGACTGCTTCCCGATGCCACGAGATGCTGCAGTGACTAAAAAGCCGCCTTCTTCCTCTCCTGCCTCTGGAAAGGAGCTGCAGTCCTCTTCTGAGAAGCCTTCTTCTCCTCCAAGTACTGCTCCATCTCTTCTCCTGACGACACGCTGCGCTAAGGGCCTACTCGAGGGTACGTTGGTCGAAAGCTACCAACCTCGTCCTCAGTGATGGTCTCAGACCCATCACGGACTTCTTCACCTTCCTGCGCTCATCAGCTGCAATATGAGGGGCATACTTCGATAGCTCGGAAAACCTGGCCTTGTACTCCAGCACGGTCATGGAGCCCTGAGTCAACGAGAGGATCTCCTGCTCCATCTTGTCCTGGATATGCTCTAGAACAAACTTGGCTCGGAAGAGCCTCACGAACTCATCCCAACCAACCTCCACAGCACCATCCTCGAACCTAGTACGTAACAATGAGGACCACCACACGTCGGCTAGCTCTTGCCGAAACCACCCATAAGGACTAACACATAATCTATAATCAAAGAAGTAACCACCGAATTAATTTACACATACCTGCAATATATAGGTGGCTAAAGTGACCTTGTAATCCTCAGCGCACCTAATAGCCCGGAAGATCTTTCGATCTCCCTCATCCAGCTCTCAGCTAATAATGGATCGCTCTCCCCCTTAAAAGAAGGTGGCGACATCCTCTTGAACCTTTCATGATGGAGGGTCCACCATGGTCCTGAGCCTGGGGCTGAGCCTACCACAGCAAACATCATAAGCAACACATATAGCATAGCAACATAGTAAACATATCATCAAGTAAAAAAAAGACCCTGTCTATCATTCTAACCTGTGTCTGCTGAGCCTCCAACTGAGCCTGGAGTGCAGCCGGGTATGGGCCTGCGTCTGCATGGCCTGCACTAGACCCTGCACGAACACTCCATAGTCCACTGGCGGCGGTGGGGGAAGCACAGGACCTGGGGTGCTGGGGCCTGCTGTTCACCTTGATCCTCACGCCGAGGCTCATCTCTCCTCTGCTCACGTTCACGAGCAGGGACACCACGCCTACCACGTGAAGCCATACCCTACAAAATGATTTAATCACAATTTAGAACTAGACTATCTAATTTCTAACTATTTACTTATCTATGTGGACAATCTACACATACTTAGCATACAATGAAGATGATGGTATGTGCATATTTATGTACATTTCAGCCTGAGGCTCTGATACTAATTTCTGTAACGACCCTCCTTGTAACGGTACGGTTACACCAACCCTCATTGGTATAATGAATGCCGCTACAGTGGGACATTTACCCAATAATTGTACAATTGGACTGAAACATACACAAATATATATAACACATGACAGCATAAATGAAATAACTGGAAAGCAACTTTTATTCCATCATCATCATTTATACACAGTCTATATAGAAAAGGAAAAGTAAATACTTCATAACTGAGAAATTTCAATTATTACATTTCCACATAAGACTACGCAGAGTCTTTATTACATACTATGAAAGAAGAAAAGCAATGCTGAATCCAAGAAAAATGTCTCCTACTCCCGCTCCGAGTCGCTCCAACGATCTCCTCGGGAGAAGTAGAAATGTCTGCACCTGTACGCCGAAGCAAGAATGAGTCCAAAAGAACTCAACAAGTAACTCCAACCACACTAAACATACATACATCACCTGACTTTACACATTCTCATGCTACACCATTATCTTATAAAGCATGGATTTGTAATGTTTCAAAAACCTAAACATGATTTCTATACATGCTACACATGATAAGTGATTATAACATTTTTTTTTTTTTTACAATGACTTAAAACCTATCACATGCTTCTACACACTTTACAATATGCTAAACTAAATCTCATTTAATTACATTCACATACTAAGATAATAACCATTTTAAACATGGAGTTTACACATATTACAAAAACATTCATAGCATGGATTCTATGATCATTTTCACATGGTTAACACATCTACACACATGAATAGATTGCTGTTTTGACATGGATATATCACATTCATATAAGGAATTAGCATTTTACATGTTATACCATTGATTCATATTCTCACCTAATCATTTACACAATTTCACTTATCTAGTTCACATGTTCACACTTTCACACACATGATCACATATTCTTAATTATATGCCATGACACATAGTCCAAACCACCTCTAGAAGGACACACACTAGTCACATCACACACATATCTATCACCTAGACATTTCAGTGATAAATCATAGTTACTGTACAGAACCGGGAGAAGCACTCTCACCCTAACCAACAGTACTTGTCCGCCTCCAGGATTTATCCCAATGCCCATGGGATATCACACACTATGAACCTTCCCGTGGGGACTTTACCACATTACAGTTCCACAGCTCTCTAAGGTAGCAGTGTCACCCATTGGCACATTTACACATTTTCTCTAATCTTTTAACACACACTTAATTCACAATTTTTAACACATCCATTTCATGCTCACACATTTACATACTTCAGTATTACCTAGCATGGTACTACTGCTCTCAATATTAAACAGATTCGAAACAAGTCTAATCATGCTGAAATTAGTGGATTTCATTAACTTGTATTAATTGATCAATGCTCACATAAAACCAACCTATGTAGTTACTGTCATCATTTCAGTATGAAAATTTAACCACTAATTTCTTACAGGTTACCCATCATGCATACCAAATTTCGCATTTTCTAAATTACCCACAATTTATGAAAATTCCAACAGTGGTATTATACAAAGTAAACCTAGTCAAACTAGCATGGATTTTCATTGTTCAGATCCATAACTCATTCTATACATGAATACTGACAGTCCTAAACATACGTCAATTTCTAGGAATCTAACTGTTTTTACACTATTTATCTAAATTTCTGTATTAATAAAACATGCTCACTATTTTACCATTCAGAAAATGTAATAATTTATACAGATATCAGAAATTTCCCAAATTTCTACAGCATGAACTGAAATCCATAAACATTTCACAGAATTTTGATGACACTTGGATTCCACACAGATTGCACAAACGAAATTTTACAAGATTAAAACTGTTTAACATGCATTTCAGAAATTTCAGATAAATAGGGTATTCCACAGAAATTCATAAAATTTGCACAACATGATCCAATAATAGTATTTTATAGCATTTCACTTTTACATTATATCCTCATATGCAGAAATCCGAAAATAGGTCATATAAGTCAAACATGCACACTGTTGTGGTCGTGGCAAACTTGATGGCATGCATGTGGCCGTCTATCAGGTTAACGACAACAAAGGTCGCCGCCAACTCCAGATCTTAACGGCAAGAGATCCTGCCGTTAAGTTCCTGTATGTGCAAAACACAGACTGAGGGTAAAATCTTGGTGAAAATGGGGTTCCAGGCATGAATAAAATAAAAGAAAAATACCTAGGACCTACTAGACGTATGTAAGAGTGATGTGAAAGGGTTACTTGCCTCTTGGAAAATCAACAAACAATGATTTAAGCAGGAGAAGCCCTCCTCGGCCCGAGCCAAAGAGTCCTCAAAACTCCCTCGATCCGAGTTCAGTGTTGATCTCCTCTGCACACCAGTGTGGGGAAGCCGATCCCAGATGTTCAGAGTCCTCTCCAGTCGTTGTAGAACGCCGGATGAAGCCTCCAGTCACCAGATTTCAGAACTCAACATGGGTTTTTCGCAACAAGAACTAGGGTTTGACTCAAGAGACAAAAGGATTAGATCTGACCGGAGATGGGGTGTTTTATAGAGCTAGGGTCGGAGACGAAGTTGGGTAAGGTGGGTTACCATTGGGGAATAGTTCCTAAATCAAGGGCAACATTCCGGAGGCATTTTGGATCTAAAATCGCAACAGATCTGGAAGGTAAACGTCAACATCAATAGCCGCCAGTTCTGAATAGGCGTCCATCGATGTGGCCGCTGATTTATGGTCAACGTCAACTGATGTTGACGCCAACTAGCCGCCAAAACAGAACTTAAAACTACAGAAATTCTATGTACACACACTATATATATATATATATATATATATAATCTACAATGCACACATTAAAATAATACCTATTCACGCAATGTAAACAAGTAAGTACTATGCACAATAAAGTTTATACATCGATGGCATACATTTATACATACATAAGAAATCACCCAAAGATGAAAAATCAAGGGCCTTACAATATACATTTTGGTGATTAACAAAACCTTAACAATTATTTTATAACAATCTTTTATGAAGTTCATCACAGGGAATAAGTGAAGCATAATCTGTAAGTAATCCTTACATTGTATCATTTAAAGTTTAGAGTATGCATTTCTTCTAAGTACACATCGATTTCCTTTATAGAACAATGATTTCCTTTATAGCATAACGATTTCATAAGTAAAATAATGATTCCATCGCTATAACGATTTCAGTTTCACAATGATTTGATAAGTGAAACAACGATTTTAGTTTCACAACGATTTGTTAAGTGAAACATCGATTTCGGTCTCACAACAATTTCGTAAGTGAAACAACGATTTCGGCTTCACAACGATTTGTTAAGTGAAACATCGATTTCGGTCTCACAACGATTTCGTAAGTGAAACAACGATTTCGGTCTCACAATGATTTCGTAAGTGTAACAACGATTTCGGTCTCATATCGATTTTGTAAATGAAAACAACGATTTGACTCTTATAACGATTTCATAAGAGAAAACAACGATTTCATTGTCATATCTATTTCATAAGTGAAAACAACAATTTGATTGTTGTAACGATTCGATAAGTGAAAACAACGATTTGATAGCTAGAAAGATTTGCCTTTACGTATAGAACGATTTGATCACTGCAACGATTTGCTTGTTTGAACAATAATTTGCTCAAACAACGATTTGCCTGTACAACGATTTGCTTATGCTTGTACAACGATTTACTTATATCTGTACAACGATTTGTTTGTACAACGATTTGCTTTCTCTTGTACAACGATTTAGTTATATCTTTACAACGATTTGCTTTCTCTAGTATAACTATTTGCATAAACAACGATTTCATAAGTTGTACGACTATTTCATTGTGATAACGACTTCATGGATTACATCGATTTCATACATGGTATTCAAATATTGTAAAAGTCAAAGTCTTCCCGCGTGCATCACTAATATCCTTGCATTTAATTAGATTGTACACTTCTCTGCACGTTGCATATCTGGGTGCCTTCTATTCCTATGTTTCTATAGCAAACACTTTTCAGGATAGCAGAATGACATTTCTATTTTGGTGTACGTTCTTATTGCATGGTTTTTAACGTTGACTGACAAACATAGAGACAGTCTAGCTGTCTATGCTTCGACATTTATTGTGTGCAGGTATTTGCTAGTATCATATCTTAGAACGTTGGACAACCAAAATTTGAAGGATATCTGGATGAATCTTCTCTTTGTGTGCATGGCTCCAAAGCATTAAATGGCTGCAAGCTTACCTGTCGTACACCTCAGACCATGCTGTCTAACGTACGTCTATCATAGAGACAACGGATACTTCAATGCTTATATTCTCAGGAGAAGATATATAGAAGATTGATGCCTCCATGAAGAATAACTTTGGCACCTTAGAGCTTTCAGAGAACTAACCTTCAACTTGCGAGCATCAGAAACAATAGCTCCAAAGCTTCACTCCATAATCTTATGTAGCTCTTAGCTCTCCGTGTTCATTTGCTTAGCTTTTGGAGAGCCTTTGTAGTTCTGAGAGTTTTCATCTAGTGAAAATCCTTCTCTCTCAGACATTGCCTCGGATCAAGCATTTGTTGTAAGCTTTGTCTAGGAGCCATTTGCTTTTATTCACATCTGTTGTGAAGTTCCTCTTCGGGTTGTGAAGAGAAGGCCTGTTGGAAACATGTGGTTGGTATTCCTTTCGTTAAGGAAGGAAGACCTGTGTATCAACGTGGTTTTGTACTTCTTCGGAGTTAGAAGAGAAGGCCAGCTATGGCTGGATGTGTAAGGGTCCTTAAGGGGGACTGTACCCTTGGTTAATGAAATCCCAAGTTGTTGCTTGGGGACTGAACGTAGGACTCCTTGCGATAGGAGGTCCGAACTAGGATAAAAGTCCTCTGTGTCATGTGATTGTTTCTTTGTGGTTTGTCTTCATTATCTCTAACACTAACCATCGATCTCAGTGCTTTTTTGTTAAGCATTTTTGTTGACAGGTTTTTCATCTAAAATGAAATTTTAAAATCCCATTCACCCCCCCCCCCTCTGGGCTTGCTAGCTGGGCATCAAGTGGTATCAGAGCCAAGTCTCTTCGACAAAGAAGATCTCACGATCTTAAGAGCAAAGGTAAATGGCAGCTCATGGGTATGCAGAAGGTCAGTCAGTCAACCAACCCCCTCTATTCGATGGAAAAGATTACAACTATTGGAAGACCAGAATGGAGTTCTTCCTGCAAGGTCACGATTTTCAACTTTGGTCCATCATAGAAGAAGGAGATCTAGTAGTTCTAAACAACAGAGAAAATGGACAGATGATGATAAGAAGAAGATCTCTCTAAACTGTAAAGCTAAGAGTATATAATGTTGTGCTCTTAGTAAGAAAGAGTTCAATAGAATTTCAGTGTGCAAATCAGCGATGGAATGTGGGAGAAACTCAGAATTACATATGAAGGAACAGACAAAGTCAAGGAAACAAGGATAGATATCCTGGTAGCTCGGTATGAGAGATTTCAAATGCAACTAGGAGAATCAATCACACAAACGTACAACAGATTCACGGATATCACCAATGGTGCGGCTAGTCTTGGAAAGAACTATGACAGGGTGACATGGTAAGAAAAATATTAAGATCCCTACCAGCTTCTTGGACTCCTAAGGTGACAGCCATAGAAGAAGCAGATGATTTAAGAAGGATGTCACTAGAAAAGTTTATTGGGTCATTAATGGCGTACGGAATAAACATGGAAAGACTTGGAGAGTCCTCCAGTAGAAAGAAGCACAACAACGCTCTCAAAGCTGTTGAAGACACATCTGGTGATGAATCAGATGGTAGTAAAAGCATTGGAAGCAATGAAGATGAGGAAGCTTTCCTATCCAGAAGATTACAGTGTATACTTGCCAAGAAAAAGTATCAGTCTGGAAGAAGATATTTCAAAAAGGGCAATGATTTCAAGAAACCCGAAGTCAAGGATCCAAAGAAGTCTAAACCCATATGCTATGAATGTAAGAAACCTGGACATATCAAGGCTGAATGTCCAAAACTAAAGAAGACAGAGTTCAGAAAGAAGGACAACTCGAAGAAATTCAAAATGTACAAAAAGAAAGCCATGGCAGCTGCATGGAGCAACGACAACGACTCAGACAGGGAGTCAAGCTCAGCGAAGAAGAAGAAGTAAAGGCCAACCTGGCCTTCATGGAAAACTTAGAGGAAAAGGGAAGTTTTAGAGCATCGAAGTGGTACCTGGATAGCGGTGCTCAAGGCACATGACAGGCAACATAAGGTTATTTTGCACATTAAAGATGAAGAAGGTACAGTGACGTATGGCGATAATGGAAAAGGTTTAGTGATTGGTTGTGGATCAGTTGGCAGCCAAGGTAGAACCCTCATAGAAGATGTCCTATGTGTTCAAGGACTCAAGCACATTTGATAAGTATCAGCCAGCTGTGTGACAAAGGTCACCAAATCAGATTTCAAGAGTCAAGGGTCTATTATGAAAGACGGTGCAACTGTGTTCGAAGCTTGCAGAGAAAAGAATTTATATGTGCTTCATCTAGAAGAACTAAAGGACCAGGATGTGTGTCTTGCAGCAAGTAAAGATCAAAATGCTAAGCTATGGCATAGAGGATTGGGTCGCTGCAGTTTGGATGGAATTAGAAAATTGGTCAAGTGAAATCTAGTGGAAGGTTTGCCCAAAATTAGCTCAAGGATGGAAGGTGTGTGTGAACCTTGTGCAAAAGGGAAGCATGCAAAGTCATCCTTCAAATCAAAGATAGTGGTAACCACCTCCAAACCATTAGAGTTACAACATATGGATTTATTTGGGCCGATGAGAACCACCAGCCTTGGAGGAAAGAATTTGGATTCGTAATAGTAGATGATTATTCAAGATTTACATAACTATCATTTTGGAGCATAAAGATGACACCTTTGATAGCTTTGTTAAGTTCAATAAGAAAGTTCAGAAGGACAAGAAGTTCAGAATAATAAGTATTCGATCAGATCATGGAGGAGAATTTCAAAATGAAAAATTTGCAGAATTCTTTGATGATCAAGGAATTGAGCATAATTTCTCAGCACCAAGGACACTACAGTAGGATAGAGTAGCTGAGAGGAAGAATAGAACATTATTAGATATGGTCAGAACCACGTTATCAGAATACAGTCTTCCTAGATATTTCTGGGCTAAAGCAATCAACACAGCATGTTACATAATAAATAGAGTGATGATCAAATCAATCCTGAAGAAGACAGCGTATGAGCTTTACAAGCAAAAGAAGCCCAAGACCAGTCAGTTCAGGACGTTCACATGCCCTTGCTTCATCCACAATAATGGTAAGAGAGATATTGGTAAGTTAGATTCCAAATTGATGATGGAATATTCATGGGGTATGCTTCCTAACCTAAAGGTTATAGGGTCTTTAATAAACAAAGTTATTAATTGAGCAAACAGTCCATGTTATTTTTGATGAATCTAACCCTTCCTTGAGAAAGGAAGTAGATAGTGATGTTGATGATGCAGAAAAATTATCCAAGAGACTGAAGGATACATCTATCAAGGATAATGAAGATCACCCTTGGAAGAACTATAACAAAAGGAAATTATACATGATGATCTTCTAAAGGAATGGAGATACAAGAAGGATCATCCAAGAGACAACATCATTGGAGATCCATCAGTTGGGGTAAGAACAAGAGGTAATGTTATTCCTTGTGACTATTTAGCATTTGTTTCTCAAATTGAGCCGAAGACAGTCAATGAAGCACTGTCTGATGAATCTTGGATTCTAGCCAACAAGATGAACTTAATCAGTTCAAGGGAAACCAAGTTTGATCCCTTGTTTCATTAAAGCTCATCTCCCCAGTGTCGGGGCTTATAAAAGGTACATGCGACTTCCATGCCATGGTATGCACTCTTATGCGTGCACAGTGCAACACACACGCTACTGATCCTTCTTCCCTCAAGCCTCTTTACAGTCCACTAACTTAGGCATCGAAGGATTCTCCCGATTCTCCAACAGGGCCCCCTGATCCTTTTCTGGTGTTCGCAGGCTTCTGTCCGCTACCGGCGATCGTCTTCCTCACCTTCTTCAGTGGAGGCCCGTTTGGCTCAGGCCCAAATAGGGAAACGATCACCATATTTGCGCCGTCTGTGGGAACGAATGAGAGGCCATGTGCCCTACCCGAGCATCTCATGTTCATGAGACCTACACACCCTTATCCTCACTGGAGGGGCTGTGTAGAGGTATTCTTTAGTCCCACATTGAAAGATAGTGAGAACAAGTGTGTGCTTATCAGCAAGAGCCTCACCTCTTCACCCGAGAGGGCCCTTTTAAAGGACAAAACCCCAAGCATGGGGACAATACCTCTTAAGAGGTACACTTAAATCACATCTCTTCACATACCCATAGCCATGTGCATGTGGATTTATGCTATTGTAGCCAAAGGAGAGATATCTTAAAAGACGAGGAGCTCTCCTATGTGTTCAATATCTCAAAATTAGATAACATGCCCTAGTAGCCACTACTATCTTCCACATAACTCCTTCATCTCTATTTATCTTATTTGTATTGCCTCTATGACATGGATGGCACACCATGATCTTTGCTATCCTAGGAGGCATGCGTGAAGTTCTTCTCATTAGTGAAATGGCCCCTCATACACCACCACTGTCTCAAACATTGTTTTTCCTATCACCGCCACGACAACCACTTGGAGAAGATCTATCAATTGTACACCTTGAAGAATTGTCTCTAGTACTCTTGCACTGTAATGGATTAAATGGAGAAAATGTCACATCATCATGCTCATCATTGTCTTTGCATGTGCAATGCCTAATAAATCTTCTGGCACCATCTTCTTCTACTTCCCAGAGGTGAATAAAGTAGTTGGCCACCCCAATATTCTCGAAGGAGATTTCTCTACAACATCTTTTCTATGCTTTTGTGTCGGAGGGGCTGGCCACCCTCTAGATGTCTACAAAGAAAGTGTGTCATTGGATACAAGTTAACACACATCTGTAACTACTAAATACACTAACTTCAAATACAACGTTGTGCGGCTCTAGGCATCTTGAGCTGACAGCACTTCGAAAGGCCTCACTTAATTAAGAGACTGATCATCAAAGCATACTTCCTTATGTTAAGGTTCTTGTTGGATGGGTATGGCTGTAACCACTTGAGATCAAGATGAGCTCAATTTGACTCTACTGATATCCCTTATTTGTGATGGGGGGTGCTAGGGGTGGGTGTGAGGATAATTTCTCAAATGTGACATCATCACCTTCATGTATAGCGACAGACTTACGTCATATGTGGTGGTGCTCCCCATATAGTCTTATCATATAGACCCACCTCATTTCCCCTCGAGTAGTTGGATTAGAGTTGCCTATTGGGCATCCCTGGTCCTATATTGTGCCTATCAGTAAAAGAAACAAAAAAAGTGTTGAAACTGGTAGACCTCTTGAATCATTGGGAACCTTGTCAAGTTCAGCCTTACCCCATTCTGTAGTTCCCTTGGCAATCTATACTACCATGGAGTAATATATGTGGGATCATAATCCCCCTCCCCCTTTAATGCGTCCATCTGCACATGTTTTAAGACTCAACCTCATATTGTAGTGATAATAAATTGTCCAATCTCTTGTGAGACAATTTATTCGACCCCGATTACGTCGATCGGTTAGAACTTTTACTTAAAAATAAGAAGTCTCGAACTTGATTTTGAGGGAGGGCTTATCTGATCTACATGTATTTCTCGAGATGTGTAGGTCTAAAATTTTCCAATCAAGTGAGGTAAGAGTAATATGGATACGCAAAAAATAGAAACTATTAAGTCCTAATTTTAGAGTCCACAAATAACAATATCTAAATCCATAAAATCATAGGGAGAGGGAGCGGGGGTCCTCATTATAAAAACCAAAAATGGCTTACAAGGTAAAAGTCAACCCACGAATGTTTACAAGAAAAAAGCACGTACGTGGTTCCCAAATTAAGCCGCAGCCTGCAGCCACTCTGCTGGAATTGACCATAGAGAAGCACCAAGGAGATCTAGTAAAGCCCAAAGGATGGAACAAGCTGGTTATGTTAAACGAGCTTGGAAACTAAGATAAGAACCAAAGTTTAATTTACTAGTTATATATGTTAACAATAACGAGGAAAATTAGGGAGACTGATCCAGGAAAAGAGGATTAAATTGGACGAGATGGTCTTCTAAATTTCTAATTGCTTAGTATATTGTCACCACACCGCACTACGGCCACTGGCTTTCGTCTCATGGGCTGAATCATTCACTGTTGACTTGAAATGGTCCCTCTGGGCCACGTCGTCCAAAGAATCGGTGTCCTATGTGTGCATGTGTGATAGTTCGCGCGCTCGTGCGTGTGAGGGAGAGAGAGGTAGCAATCAAGTGAGAAGTTGAAGGGGCCCATGTCACGTGCCAGCAATGGACCACCGCCCTCCGTCTCTTATATATGACATGTAGGGCTCCCCCTTCTTCTTCACAATCAAATCAAATTTCCCTCCTCATATGTCTGAGAAGGCCATCTCTCTCAAAACCAGAAGCAGCTGATCTCAACTATACCTTTCTCTCCTCTCCTCCACTCTTGTTCCTCGAGAGACAGCGCGAAAGAAGAGCCCTTCTGTTTTCTCTCCGCACTTCAGGGATGGCCAAACTGGGATATCATGAGGTACGTTCGCCTTGTGAAATTCTTTTGCTGGGGACCCGGGTCATGGGTTCCCCTGTTCTAACACGTGATCATCCTGTGATTGGACCCAAATGGGCGTTCAGGAACAAATTGGATGAAGCTGGTGTTATCACTAGAAACAAGGCTAGACTGGTTGCTCAAGGCTATTCCCAAGAAGAAGGCATGGATTTCGATGAAACCTATGCACCAGTGGCTAGACTAGGGCTATTAGAATTTTACTTGCATATGCATCTACATTAGATTTAAAGCTTTTTCAAATGGATGTAAAATCTGCATTTTTAAATGGATATATAAAGGAGGAAGTCTATGTAGAACAACCTTCTGGTTTTGATGATGTAGAATTTCCAAATCATGTTTTTTAAATTGCATAAAAACACTATACGGTTTAAAACAAGCACCTAGAGCATGGTATGAAAGGCTTAGTGCATTTTTATTAACCATGGTTTTATCAGAGGACAAGTAGATAATGGAAACCGCGCGCATTGTTGACTGTGTGTTCTCCGTTGTCAAGAGTTCGTTGCACACGTCAAAATGCTCCACCCTCTCTAAACTGTCTCACAAATTTAAAATAGCAAATTGAACTAGTAGAATGATGAGCACAGGTCATATCCACGGAGAGGCGGAATAGAATTGAGTTAAACTATTTTGACTTGAAATCGATGTACCCTCACAATGGAGGGATCAAACAAGCAACAATATCGACTCTACACAAATACCAGTCACTATTTCCAGAACTTAAAGATCAATTAGAAAATAGAAATAGAAGTTACTGCTGAAAACAGAAATGTATCCTTGCTAAATTAGACTTCTCACACTATGAAGAACAGAAATAAGAACAAAAAAAAGAAGAGAATATCAAGAAGCTCCGGAATTCCTTAACAATCAAAACTATTCTCTGCTGCAATAAGAACTTGAACTCACACATTCACTCCTTGACTTAGACTCTCCGAAAATTCTCTGGACACCGACAACTCCAGGACAAACAAGAAAGAGTCGTCTGGCTGCTCTGTGCTGTCTCTGTAGCATACACTTCGATCGTCTTCTTGCACAGTCACTAGGATCAATCACCCCCAGCACATAAAAATGGAAATTGCTCTGGATTGCTCTCCTCAGAAACAACCGAACAAATTCACCTACCCCAATCTTCACAGAAAATAAGAAGTGAAATCTCTTGACAACCGTAATGATCCCCTCCCCGCGGCCACATCAACCAAACGAATTGCAGAAGAAATGGGCAAAGCAACAAACCTGAACCCCGAAGCCCTCTGGAATCCTCCTCTCAGCAGCAAACAACAGTAGAAGAGAAGAGTAGAGGCCTTTGATTCTCTCACAGATGCTGATCACATCAAAAGAAATTAACTACCCACCTCTGTTCACAGCAGTCGAGCTTTCAACAATTTACAGAAGAAGGAGCAGAGAACAATTGATTGCAACAAAATTTCACATAAGAAATTAATCTCCAGATTTTGCACAGAAAGAAATAAAGAATAGTAAACGATTCACAAAAAAGAAATGCAGATAAACTGAAAAAAACGCTATCGATTTGAACTCTTCAGAACAAAAAGAAAAGAAAATTGAAAACTAAATGCATTAAACTTCACTGGCTCGCCATCTAACAGTATTGGAAGAACAAGAAATGCAGAGAAGATAAACAAAAAAATCTCAAGAAATTCTGAACTAGAAAGCCCCTGCTGCTATGAACACGAAGAACAGGAAAGTACAACTAAGAAATCCCCAATAACAAAGATCGAACTCCACACTGCTCTCTCTACCCACAGAAGAAGAAGGAAGATGGAAATTACAAGAAAACAACTCCTCCGAAATTCAAACCCTCTGGTGTCTCCCTCCCTCACTGCTCTGCTCAAACAGGAAAATACAGGGAATGAGAACTAAAAAAATTCTTCAGAATCCTACTTGCCAACCCGAAGAAGAGGGCCTGGGGGTCTTCGTATAGGGCTCCAGGCACCACTGCTTCCTACCATCGTCAGCCACCTCAGCAACAAACCTCAGCTGGCGGCCACCTCAGCACCACTAACCCGACCGCTTGCAGACGAACCACACACACCACATGCCTGCGTCGCCATGGTCAACAGACCCCAGAGTTCCAGCCGCCTGCGCACCCACAGCACCCCGGTCCATCCGCGCCCTGGTTCCTGGCATCACACATCCACAGCCCGGATCGGGCCTCCATCGCGTCAGGGCACCTGAGTGCCATCCGCACCATGCGCCTCCACAGCACCATCACCACACATCGCCGTGCCAGATCCTGCCTCAGCCACCAGCCGCATCGCCTGGCCCAAATCTGGCAACCCACACGGGCCTGCACACACCAGCCCGCACCCTGCTACAGCCGCATCTGGCCCGGCCCGCCCCTGCATCGCACAGCCCTCCTGGCCGCACCAGCTCCTGCGCAGCAGGGCGCCTGCTCTAAATCGCTGCATCGCCAGCGCACGGGCCGCACACCTCAGCTGCTAGCCCTTGCTGCATCACATGCCCGAACCCCAGCGCGCAAGCCCTGGCCGCCATCTGCTGCTCACCATCTGCTTGTCCCAGCCGCACCATGGCCCTGGCCGCATGGCCATCTTCTTCACACCGCCTCAAACCCCATCGCCTGCGCTCCACCCTGCACCAGCCGCGCACGCACCAGGGCGCCCTGCTGCTCAGCCTCGCCTTCCATCGCGCCAGCAGCACACCCAGGAGCTCCGCAATCGCCAGGCCATCCGCAGATCCGGGCGTCCCCCTGCACACCTCATCTGGCCCTTCCAGGAGCTTCTGATGGAAAGAAATGGGAAGGGTTAGGATAATATCGGATTTAAAAAAATAGTTAAAAATTGGAATGGGTTGTGGCATCACGTGATTAAAAGGATTATTAAAATGTTTTGTTTAATGGGAGGGTGGATGGGATATGTGTGGTATGATGGTGAGATGAGATTAAAAATATGTAATGGTCATATGAGGGAGGGGGTATGTGTCATGATTACATTGGGTGAATCAAATTTTTTTTTTATTTATTTTATTATTTTTTTATACACTAATATTTACAAGATTAAAAGAATTTAAAGTGATAAAAAATTTATTTATATACAGTGTAAAGAAACATAAACTATTCAAAATTTATTGATTTTTATTAAATGAGACTTAACCATGTGTTCAACTCGAGAATTTAACTAATATGTTCAAAATTTTATTATGGATGAAATGAAATTGAAAATCAAATTACACATTATTTATGGACAAAGACTGTCTAAAGTTAACTGTATGTATGAACTTAACACGAAAAATTAAGTAGTTATCAGATAACACTATTATTAAGTCAAAAGTCAAAAATAGATTGCTGTGCAAACTATTGTCCCTTTGATGATATAATATTCGGTCTACTGAGAATCTCTATGCAAGTACTTGAAAAGCTTATGCAGGAGAATCAAAAATGAGCATGAGAGGGAACACAATTATTTCCTTGGACTTCAAATCAAGCAAGGAAAAGAAGGCACACACATCTGGACAAGCGAAATACACCAAGAAATTATTAAAAAATTTGGATTGACAATGCAAAGGACTGTCCACACCAATGAGCACATCTACAAAGTTAGACAGTTGATAAAGATGGTAGAAAGTAATCAAAAACTTAACTAGGTATGATAGGTCATTACTTACTTAACTGCTAGTCGAATTGATTAGACTATGTCAGTGTATCAATTTACTAGAGGCTACCTAACATGGATACTTGCAAGGGAGTGTGACAACCACAAAATTTTATGGTTAAAGATCAGACACATAGTCTGGAAATGACAAAGCATTTATTCAAAGATTTTATTCAAAGATGAAACATGTGAATTTTATTTGCATATGTACAAGCTCAGAAAGGAAATGAAGCATTGGTTAGGGTGGGAACTATGAATGCATGCTTTATTCTACCTCTCCCCCCTACTTATTTACAGGAAAGAAAGTAAGATAGAGAATTACCTGATAAAGAAATCTGTACACTTGGGTTGCCTCCCAAGAAGCGCTAAGTTTATCGTCTTCAGCCAGACGCAATTAGGCTTCACTTGGCTCATCTAGCTTGGTGGACTCAACTTTCAAGGAAGGCGGGTTTTCAAAAAAATGCTTTAACCTCTGCCCGTTAACAGTGGACGATTGTCCAGTTTTAGGATCAAGAATAACGACACACGCCATTGTCATAGACTTTGACAACCATGTAAGGCCCATCCCACCGGACTTCAATTTTCCCGGAAACAGACGAAGTCTAGAATTAAACAACCAAACTTTATCATGCACTTGAAAAGTTTTTCTATGAATGTGTTTATCATGGAATGCTTTGGCCTTGGCTTTATAGATCTTGGAACTTTCGTAGGCCTCATTTCTGAGCTCTTCTAGCTCATTCAGATGAAGGGTCCTTTGTTGACCAGCTTGGGCTAAGTCAAGATTGACTTGTTTAATAGCCCAATAGGCTCTATGCTCAAGTTCGACCGGCAAATGACATGATTTTCCAAAGACAAGCCGGTAAGGGGACATTCCAATGGGAGTTTTGAAAGCAGTTCGGTAGGCCCACAATGCATCATCTAACCTTTCTGACCAGTCTTTCCTATCAGGCCTAACCGACTTTTGAAGAATGTTTTTAATCTCCCTGTTTGATACTTCCACTTGGCCACTAGTTTGGGGATGGTAAGGTGTTGCTAGCTTATGGGTGATCCCATACTTCCTTAGGAGGGTCCTAAATTGGGTGTTAATGAAATGAGGTCCTCCATCACTAATGATTGCTTTGGGCCACCCAAATCTAGAAAAGATGTTTTTCTGAACAAATTTGATAACCACCTTATGATCATTGGTCTTTGTGGCTATGGCTTCTATCCATTTGGACACATAGTCAACAGCAACTAGAATGTATGTGTATCCAAAGGATGGTGGAAAAGGTCCCATAAAGTCTATCCCCAAACATCAAAATTTCTACAACCAAAATGGGGTTAAGAGGCATCATGTCCCTCTTAGAAATATTTCCCATGGTTTGACATCTAGGACAAGCCTTACAAATTTGAGCATCCTTAAACAATGTGGGCCAGTAGAAACCAGAGTCTAAGACCTTAGCAGCGGTCTTCTTTCCTGAAAAGTGTCCTCCACAGGCGAGAGAATGACAAAACTTGAGGACACTTTGATGCTCACTCTCAGGGACACATCTTCTTATCACTTGGTCTGGTCCTATGAAAAATAGCTCCGGGTCCTCCCAAATAAAGTACTTGTCTCTAGCAAAGAATCTCTCTCTCTCATTTTGGTCCAATCTCCAGGTACTCGTCCAATGACTTTGTAGTTCACAATGTGTGCGTACCATGGAGATAAAATGTTGGAGACAGCTAAAATGTGCTCATCCGGGAAAGCATCTCTAATGGGCATAGAGTCCGGGGCACTATTCTAGACAAGTGGTCAGCTACCACATTCTTGGATCCTTTCTTATCATGAATTTCCAATCAAACTCTTGTAACAATAGAATCCATCTGATCAATCTAGGCTTGGCATCCTTTTTGGCAAAAGCACTCAGGCAGCATGGTCAGTGAAAACAATGATTTGGCTCCTAAGAGATAAGATCTGAATTTCTCTAAGGCAAAAACAACAGCTAGGAGCTCTTTTTCAGTGGTTGTGTATCGAATCTGAGCATCATTCAATGTTCTGCTTGCATAATAAATCACCACAGATCCTTTATCAGTTTTCTGGCCCAAAATGGCACCTACTGCATAATCTGAAGCATCACACATTATCTCAAATGGTAATGACCAATCTGGAGATTGTAGAATTGGAGCTCTGGTCAAAATGTCTTTTAATTCCTCAAAGGCTTTATGACAGGCTTCGTCAAAAATGAAAGGAGTGTCTTTCAACAAAGAAGTCAATGGCCTTGCAATTTTGGAAAAGTCTTTGATGAACCTCCTATAAAATCCAGCATGACCAAGGAAGGATCGAATTTGTTTGACAGAGTTGGGAGGAGGCAATTCGGAAATGAGATTCACCTTGGCTTTATCTACCTCTATCCCTCTCCCTGAGACAATATGCCCTAAGACAATTCCCTCCTTAACCATGAAGTGGCTCTTTTCCCAACTTAAGACAAGATTGGCATTAATGCATCTTTTGAGCACTTCAGTCAAATGGTCGAGGCACGAATCAAAGTCATTTCCAAACACAGAGAAATCGTCCATGAAGACTTCTAAGTAATCCCCAACCATGTCTGAGAAAATAGACAACATGCAACGTTGAAAAGTTGCAGGGGCATTGCACAGCCCGAATGGCATGCGTCTAAAGGCAAAGGTTCCAAATGGACATGTGAAAGTGGTCTTTTCTTGGTCCAGGGTGAATAGCCACTTGGTTATACCCTGAATATCCATCAAGGAACCAAAGAATTTTTGGCCTGCAAGTTTCTCTAAGATTTGGTCAATGAAAGGCAAGGGGAAATGGTCTTTCTTGGTCATCGCATTCAATTTGCGATAGTCAATGCACACTCTCCATCCTGTAGCCAGCCTAGTGGGAATGAGCTCACCCTTTTCAGTTTGAATCACGGTTAGTCCAGACTTTTTAGGCACAACTTGAGTTGGACTAACCCACTGGCTATCAGAGATGGGATAAATAAATTCTGCATCCAGCCATTGACAATTTCCTTCTTAACAACTTCTTTCATGTTGGGATTAGTCTTCTTTGCATTTCGATTGAACTTTTGGCATTCTCTTCTAAGTAAATGCGATGTGTGCAAACTGAAGGACTTATCCCTCTCAGATCATCTATTGTCCAACCTATAGCTCTCCTATGACTCTTCAAAACATCAATCAATTTCCTTTCCTGCCCTTCCTCAAGATCACTAGCGATTATGATGGGCCATGTCTCATTCTCTCCTAAAAAGATGTACTTTAAATTTGCAGGGAGTGGTTTTAGCTCAACCTTAGGAGGACACTCAAATGGAATTGATGGATCATTATCTTGAAACATAGAATTAAATTGTCCTTCCTCTCCCTCAAACCCTAGAGCACAGGGTTGGTCTATTGCTTCTTCCACACAAGACTCTTCCAAGGTGTCTACCACTAGACAACTTTCTCCTTCATCATGATGCCTAGATGCCCTAAAAATGTTGATACTAACCCGCCTATCTCCAAATGATATATCCATCATCCCGGTAGCACAGTAATATTGGCTCTAGCTGTGGCCAAAAAAGGTCTACCAAGGATAATGGTGGACTGAGTCAAATCTTGGGGAGTGTTCATGTCCAAATGATGAAATCGGCAGGGAAGTAACAATCATTGATTTTTACAATCACGTCCTCAACTAAGCCCTTAGGAGTGGTGACAGAACGATCGGCTAGTTGAGGACAACAGAAGTGGGTTTCAACTCTCCTAGCTTGAATTTCTCAAAAATGGCAGAAGGTAGGAGGTTGACACTGGCTCCCAAATCTAAAAGGCCGCTCTCAAAAGTGACTCCACCGATGGTGCAAGGAATTAGTGGAGTGCCTGGATCTTTGAGCTTTTTAGGGAGTTGGTTTAAGACAATGGTACTCACAATTTCTGGAAGAATGATTGTTTCAGTTTTGTTTCTCACTTCACGTTTTGGAGTACACATTTCTTTTAGAAATTGGCATATGCAGGCACATGCTTGATGGCATCAAGCAGAGGAATGTTGATGTGAACTTGTTTAAATAGTTCCAAGAGTTCTTCATTGCCAGTTGGTTTGTTTTTTATTTTGGCTTTAAAGCTTCAGGAAAAGGACTCTTGAATGTAACAGTTTGGATCTTCATTCCTCTTGATTGTGTCTAGAGGTTCTTCATTTATTTTCTCTTTTCCCTTGGATTTGTCTTTTTCAACAATTTCTTCAATTTCTTCTTCAATTTCATTTCAATTTCTTTCTTTTCTTATCCTCATTTGACATGTGTGGGTGAGGATTTGTTCTGATTCTTCCACTTCTTAAGGTAGACACAGTTTTTGCATTTTCTACTTGCGGGCCCCTAGCTTGGGCAGGAGGATGATCCTGTTGTATAGGTTGGTTTTGATTTTGAGGTGCAGGAATGTTCTGGACAAAAGCTTGTTGTAGGTTCTGTGGTGGAGGTGCATTTTGTCTAGCAGGTGGTGGTCTGTACCCCTGACCCTGATGGTATTGCTGGTTCTGGTAAAATCCAGGAGGGTTGTTCCTTGGGTTTGCTATAGTTTGACTCGTAATTGCCCGAATTCCCTCCTTTGACATACATCAGCAATTTGAGACTCTAACCTTGCAAAATTTTGTTGAAAATTTTGATTTTGAGTTTGTTGTTCTTGCACAGTTTGACATAGAGTCGCCATCATGTTTTGGAGTTGGTTCATTTTATCATCCCAATTGGGTTGAGGAGGTGGTGGTTGATTCAATGAAGGTTGTTGGAAATTTGTGTGAGCAAATTGATTGGAATTTTGATTTCCTTGGTATTGTGGAGGTTTGGAGTTAGAAGATTGGCCAATCCCGAATTTTGATTGGGATAGGATTGACCGTACATGGATTGCTTAAAGGCAGGTTGGGAAACTTGTTCAGATTGATTTTTCCATGAAAAATTTGGATGGTTTCTCCAACCCGGATTGTATGTGTTGGAATATGGGTCATAGGAGGGTTTGTAGAAGCCTTGAGCAGCTTGGACTTGTTCCTGAATGAAAGGGGTAATTGGGCAGTAGTGGGACAAGCACTGGTGGGATGAGCTGGGCTAGCACACATAGCACAAGTTTCAGGTTGTTGAGAAAAATTGGGTGTGGCTTGCCCAGTCAAAGACAATAATTGATCAAATTTTTGTTCCAACTTCTGCTCCAATCTTTGGTCAAGTCTAGCTATCAGATCTTCTACCCTAGAGTCTGGTTCCCCTCTTCCTCTTACTTCATACATCCCTGCCTTCTTTACAGGTCCTAACGCTCTCTCATAAGAGTAGAGTGAGGCATGATTGATAGAGTTCTCACTCAATGTTTCAAAAAGATTGTATGCCTCATCCTCACTCTTAGTCATGAATGCTCCCCCACACGAAGCATCAACCATTTGCCTATTTGATTCAGTTAAACCTTCATAAAAAGCTTGAACTATTTGCCACCTCGACAAACCATGGTGGGGGCATTTCCTAAGCAACTCTTTCAATCTCTCCCATGATTCGTGCATTAATTCTCCCGGGTGTTGGGAGAATCCAGTGATTGCTCTTCTCATTGTGTTTGTTCGGCCAATCGGGTAAAATTTCTTTAAAAATTCCTGCTGCATTTCTGGCCATGTTGTGATAGTTCTCCCTATGGTTCCCAACCAATGTTTAGCCTTCTTTTAAGGAGAATGGAAATAGGTCAACCTTAAGGCATTTTCAGTGAATTTTGGATCCTTACAGTGGAACAGATCTCTATGAACTCATCTATATGCCTATAAGGATCTTCATTGGGATTGCCATAAAAAGATGGCAACATCTGAATGGTTCCAGGTTTGATCTCAAAATGATTTGCCGGAATTTCCGGCCTAATGCAAGTGGCAGGTTGATAGTCAGAAGGAATGAAATATTCCTTCATCTGTCTGGGTGCAGCCTCTTCTAAATTTCTAGCAACTGGGTTCTGGTTTTGGTTGGCCATCCTATGGAAAAATCTTTCAATCTCGTCTATAGGTTGGCCAAATCTAAATTCTGGGAACGTCTACCAAGCATGCACAGATGAAAAGCCTTCTATTTATTTTTTTGAATTTTTAAGATTTTTATTGATTTTGATGAATTTTTAAACAAACACAAACAAACAAACACTTTCAAATCAAATTATCCTACCACTAAGTGTTCCTTGGACTTATGTTATTTTTCTCAAAATCAGATTTATGCTTGCTTAAGTCCAATCCTAACTCTTTTTGTACTGGCCAGGTAAGAGGTGGAGTAGAGGGAGGCCCCCCTTGCTTTCGCAAGGACCCAATTAAATAACCTCTAGCTCACTTAAGCGTAAGCTTTTTAACCTCTAATCCTAGACACCAGACTTAAAGAGAAGTTTTGAATTAAGAAAGATAAATCTAATTATGAACCCTAGGGCCAAGTCTACTGATTTTTATTGAAAGTTTAGGACAATGCAAGAATGTGAATTTTTTTGTGATTTTTGGGCAAAGGAAAGGGTGATGAAATCCCTCACCTTATCTTTTTATCTAATGGGTTAAGCCCTAAACAGTCCCATTTAAAATGTGAAGTGCACAGATCAATTTTAAACAAGGGTTTTCTAATGCTAACTAATGCATGAAACAGAGAGAGAAATCTTACCTTTCCCCCGCACTCTTCAATGCAAAGATCAAAATTAAATTCAAATGACAATTAAAGTGATGAATGTCCTAAAACATGTGTTTCTAATCTTGAGGATGAAATTTTATTTACAAACAAACGGCTAACATGAAAGAGCGATTTGGAAAATTTTTAGATTTTAGAATTTTTTAATTTTTATTTGGTTTTTTAAACTGAATGAAATGAAATTTAACTAAGAATATGAAGTGGTACTATAGACTAATGCCAAACCAATCAAACCACCAAAAGGCCAATTATTACATGCCAACGAGAAGAAATCTCTGTACATGCACAGAGAGTACATGAAAGCCTCACTACAAAGTTCACTCACACTCTTTCTATCTAAAATTCGGAATTAAAAGCAATTAAAAAAAAATTCAGCAAGCTTCTCCTCCAATGGGCTTCAAATCTCCAGCCCCAATCTCCAAGTCCCACCCAAGTGTGCAAATCTGAAATAAAGCCCAATAACAAGTCAAATGAACCTCAAGGTAAATGAAATCAAATTAAAATAGATCTAAATCAAACTCTAATGCCTCCCCGGCAACGGCGCCAAGATGGAACGCGCGCATTGTTGACTGTGTGTTCTCCGTTGTCAAGAGTTCGTTGCACACGTCAAAATGCTCACCCTCTCTAAACTGTCTCACAAATTTAAAATAGCAAATATGAACTAGTAGAATGGTGAGCACATGTCATATCCACGGAGAGGCGGAATAGAATTTGAGTTAAACTATTTTGACTTGAAATCGATGTACCCTCACAATGGAGGGATCAAACAAGCAACAATATCGACTCTACACAAATACCAGTCACTATTTCCAGAACTTAAAGATCAATTAGAAAATAAGAAACAGAAGTTACTGCTGAAAACAGAAATGTATCCTTGCTAAATTAGACTTCTCACACTATGAAGAACAGAAATAAGAACAAAAAAAAAAAAGAGAATATCAAGAAGCTCCGGAATTCCTTAACAATTCAAAACTATTCTCTGCTGCAATAAGAACTTGAACTCACACATTCACTCCTTGACTTAGACTCTCCGAAAATTCTCTGGACACCAGACAACTCCAGGACAAACCAAGAAATCGAGTCGTCTTGGCTGCTCTGTGCTGTCTCTGTAGCATACACTTTCGGATCGTCTTCTTGCACAGTCACTAGGATCAATCACCCCCAGCACATAAAATGGAAATTGCCCTGGATTGCTCTCCTCAGAAACAACCGAACAAATTCACCTACCCCAATCTTCACAGAAAATAAGAAGTGAAATCTCTTGACAACCGTAATGATCCCCCTCCCCGCGGCCACATCAACCAAACGAATTGCAGAAGAAATGGGCAAAGCAACAACCTGAACCCCGAAGCCCTCTGGAATCCTCCTCTCAGCAGCAAACAACAGTAGAAGAGAAGAGTAGAGGCCTTTGATTCTCTCACAGATGCTGATCTCACATCAAAAGAATTAACTACCCACCTCTGTTCACAGCAGTCGAGCTTTCAACAATTTCCACAGAAGGGAGCAGAGAACAGTTGATTGCAACAAAATTTCACATAAGAAATTAATCTCCAGATTTTGCACAGAAAGAAATAAAGAACAGTAAACGATTCACAAAAAAGAAATGCAGATAAACTGAAATAAACGCTATCGATTTGAACTCTTCAGAACAAAAAGAAAAGAAAATTGAAAACTAAATGCATTAAACTTCACTGGCTCGCCATCTAACAGTATTGGAAGAACAAGAAATGCAGAGAAGATAAACAAAAAATTCTCAAGAAATTCTGAACTAGAAAGCCCCTGCTGCTATGAACACGAAGAACAGGAAAGTACAACTAAGAAATCCCCAATAACAAAGATCGAACTCCACACTGCTCTCTCTACCCAACAGAAGAAGAAGGAAGATGGAAATTACAAGAAAACAACTCCTCCAAAATTCAAACCCTCTGGTGTCTCCCTCCTCACTGCTCTGCTCAAACAGGAAAATACAGGGAATGAGAACTAAAAAAATTCTTCAGAATTCCTACTTGCCAACACGAAGAAGAGGGCCTTGGGGTCTTCATATAGGGCTCCAGGCGCCACTGCTTCCCGCCATCGTCAGCCACCTCAGCAACAAACCTCAGCTGGCCGGCCACCTCAGCACCAGCCTAACCCGACGCTTGCAGACGAACCACACACACCCATGCCTGCGTCGCCATGGTCAACAGACCCCAGAGTTCCAGCCGCCTGCGCACCCACAGCACCCCGGTCCATCCGCGCCCTGGTCTTCCTGGCATCACACATCCACAGCCCGGATCGGGCCTCCATCGCGTCCAGGGCACCTGAGTGCCATCCGCACCATGCGCCTCTACAGCCCATCACCACACATCGCCGCGCCCAGATCCTGCCTCAGCCACCAGCCGCATCTGGCCCGGCCCGCCCCTGCATCGCACAGCCCTCCTGGCCGCACCAGCTCCATGTGCAGCAGGGCGCCCTGCTCCAAATCGCTTGCATCGCCAGCGCACGGGCCGCACACCTCAGCTGCTAGCCCTTGCTGCATCACATGCCCGAACCCCAGCGCGCAAGCCCTGGCCGCCATCTGCTGCTCACCATCTACTGCTCCCACTGCTTGTCCAGCCGCACCATGGCCCTGGCCGCATGGCCATCTTCTTCACACTGCCTCAAACCCCATCGCCTGCGCTCCACCCTGCACCAGCCGCGCACACGCACCAGGCGCCCTGCTGCTCAGCCTCGCCTTCCATCGCGCCAGCAGCACACCCAGGAGCTCCGCAATCGCCAGGCCATCCGCAGATCCGGGCGTCCCCCTGCACACCTCATCTGGCCCTTCCAGGAGCTTCTGATGGAAAGAAATGGGAAGGGTTAGGATAATATCGGATTTAAAAAAATAGTTAAAAATTGGAATGGGTTGTGGCATCACGTGATTAAAAGGATTATTAAAATGTTTTGTTTAATGGGAGTGGATGGGATATGTGTGGTATGATGGTGAGATGAGATTAAAAAATATGTAATGGTCATATGAGGGAGGGTATGTGTCATGATTACATTGGGTGAATCAAATTTTTTTTTATTTATTTATTATTTTTTATACACTAATATTCAAGAATTAAAAGATATTTAAAGTGATAAAAATTATTTATATACAGTGTAAAGAAACATAAACTATTCAAAATTTATTGATTTTTATTAAATGAGACTTTAACCATGTGTTCAACTCGAGAATTTAACTAATATGTTCAAAATTTTATTTATGGATGAATGAAATTGAAAATCAAATTACACATTATTTATGGACAAAGACTGTCTAAAGTTAACTGTATGTATGAACTTTAACACGAAAAATTAAGTAGTTATCAGATAACACCTTATTTTTAAGTCCAAAGTCAAAAATATATTGCTTGTGCAAATCTATGTGGATGATATAATATTCGGATCTATGAAGAATCCTATGCAAGTACTTTGAAAGCTATGCAGGGAGAATTCAAAATGAGCATGATGAGGGAACACATATTTCCTTGACTTTCAAATCAAGCAAGAAAAGAAGGCACACACATCTGGCAAGCGAAATACACCAAGAATTATTAAAAAATTTGGATTTGACAATGCAAAGCCACTGTCCACACCAATGAGCACATCTACAAGGTTAGACGTGATAAAGATGGTAAGAAAGTAGATCAAAAACTTTACATAGGTATGATAGGATCATTATTTACTTAACTGCTAGTCGACCTGATATTCTATTTAGTGTATGCATGTGTACAAGATATCAGGCTGATCCTAAAGAATCTCATTTATTTCTGTTAAAAGGATTTTTAGATTCTAGCTAGAACTCATGATTTAGGTTTATGGTACCAAAATCAGTGAAACTAAGCACCAGTGGAAGTTGTCAATTTCTTTCAGGATGCTTGATTTCATGGTCCTCAAAGAAACAAAATTCAGTAGCACTATCAACGGTTGAAGCTGAGTACTAGATGCTGGAAGCAGTTGCACTCAAATACTATGGATAAAACAACAACATGAGGAGTATGGACTGCACATCAAGACCATTCCATTGCTGTGCGACAACACCAGTGCAATAAATCTCACCAAAAATCCAGTTCAGCACTCCAGGACAAAGCATATAGAGGTTAAATATCATTTTATTAGAGATCATATAGGTAATGGAAATATAAATATTTCTTTTATAGATACGTTGAATCAGTTTGCAAATATCTTTACAAAGTCTTACCTGAAGTGAGATTTACATCTCTTAGAAGGGAATTAGGCATGTGTAATTTGTAGTAGATTTCTGCACGTAACTGAAATAATAATAGTTTCAGAATAATGCTTATTCTCTCCCCTGGAATTAAGAAAATCCTTTAAGTGCGTGCGTCATAAATTGCTTGATGTTCAGTATAAAAAAATAAAATCTTATCTATTGCAAAATCGTCTCCTCTTTTGTCATTTTCTGCATTTATTGTTGTGTCCTTCAAAAGCAGCTTTAACTTTCGCTTTTAAATCCCATAATCTATGCCACACCGATTCCACCTTTCTCTCTCATCTCTTTCAACTCACCTGGAACGATAATCCCTATCGATTCCGACATCCTGTCTTTGTGATTTCGAAAGAATCCCTCTGTTTGCGCCAAAATCTCTTGAGGGCTTATGTTCTACTCCTTCCCACAATCCTCCAGAACCCTTCCCTGTTCGAATCCATGGCAGTTTCTGGGGTCTCCGACACTATTGGTGGCTACGACGTTGCGTTCCTCATAGCAGAGCAGCAAGAGCAGTTTGCAGCGGTGAAGACGAAGCTCTGTGGTAACAAGGCAGTGGATGTGGCTGATTTGGAGAAGAATGGGATGCACAATGTCATAGCAGCAATGCAGAGGATGAAGTGGACAAGAATGGCAACTATTTCAGAGGCACTTATCCGGACTTGGTGAAGGCCTTTACACCTGCTTAAAATCTGAAGAGGATGGGTCCCTGATCTCCTCAGTCAAAGGTACCTCTATTCACATTACATATGACTTGTTGGAGAGTTTTTTGGGGTGTCTACCAGTGCTCGCAGTGGAGTAGACAACGTCGACATTATGTCAAAGGACTGGGGATTATCGGTACTGAAATAAGCTAAAGGATGGTAAAATCGACATCAACCAGATGAATGCTTTCAATTGGATTTTGCATTTCATAGTGTGCCAAATCCTTGTACCAAGAAGCGCAACGTTCTCCACTTTCTCGAAGGCTGACTCCAACATGATGTTCTGAGCGATTCAGAATCAAGATATTAATATGGCAGAGGTGATCATTGAGAGGATGAAGTTTGAAACTACGATGATTTGGGATAAGAAGAATAAATTGAATGTATCTCTTCCTTATGGTCACCTGCTGACAAAAATGTTTCAGCATTTCAACATAAATGTGACTGGTGAAGTGTCTGAGAAGATGGAAGAAGCCATTAGAAGCAGAAATCTGAAGAAGAGTGGCTTCTCATGGTAGCTGGGGTATCGACAAAGACTTCAGTCGCCGAAGGTGAGGCCATCATCGGAGAAGCTCAAGAAGTTTAGATTCCATAGGTAGAGGAAGAAGTGCTGTAAGATTGAAGCCCCTGTTGCAGAAGCTCTAGTTTTCCAACAGTTCAAGAATAGCCAGAAGAGGTCAGAACAGAAACTCCAGTGGTTCAAGTAGACGAAGAAGAGGCAGCATAAAATATCAGAATTGAAGTTCCAGTGGCCAGTCCAAGAAGAGTTGAAGAAATTCCTCCGAGCACATTGAGCCCGTTGGGCAATCCTCAAAGGTTGAGTCCCCTTCGACAGTTGTTGCAGCAGTAATTGAAGATATTTTGGATACTATCACAAATATTCATGGGGAGCAAGAAGAAGTTATGGCTGAAGTTGTGGCACCAGGCCACAGTGCAGAAGTTCCTATGGAAGATGCTCCTGTTCAGGGGGAGCATGCAGTTGAGAAGGAAGCAGAGATTCAGCGGGAGCACACAGTTAGCCCCCATGCTGATCAGTTCCAAGAAGGTGGTGTTGTAACGACCCAGGAACCCGACGCTCGGCCCACACCGAGGACCCGATTTGCGCGGTCATCGCCCATGGATCTGGAGACCCAGAAGGGATATAATCTACGTCTAATAGGATATGTAACGAAAGTAAACGTCAATGCTAATCTAGAAGTGTACGTGTGGAAATAGAAAAGAGAGTGAGACCACCACGTACCACTCTAAGTACAGTACCAACGCACGCACGCTAGTACAAGTAAAAGGCAGGGGAAGAACAAGTCCCTTAGGGGCATACCCCGAGGGTGACGTACATTGAAAAAGGGGAACCACTGCTAGCTACGGGGACTTTGACTACCGCCCGTCTCCTCTGCCCGCGCGCACCCTGCTGCTGCTGAGAAGTCTCACCTGGGAAAGGAGGGATGAGCTTCACAACAGAAGTTCAGTAGGGACTACCAATCTCCTACTGGCTCTAAACAGGCAGAAGAATATAATATCAAATAAATGACAATAGTTATATCTTCTACCTACAAATGGAAGTGTGGAAGCGAAACTACAACTAGCACGGTACGGAAGGTACACACAGTCAGAAACTCTGTACAACTGCTCGTCGTGACACCACACAGCTAGTAAACACAGACGGAGGGAAGTTCGCCTAGACAAGGAACACTAGCTACGGAAAGCACTACTACTAGTCAAGGTCAAGTCCGTCCACCGACGTCTTATCCTCGACCTGAGTCCTGACTCTCACATCTCGTTAGAGCAAGGTAGGACACAAAGTAACACAACAGTAACTGCCGTAGTCTGGCCAGACTACGGTCCCAAGCCTGACCTCTCTAAGCGGTTTTGGGGCCGCAAAGAGAGAGGCAGTGAGAAAAGGACTGGCTAACCTGCACCGGGTAGAACTCTAGTCGTCCTCGGTGTCCCAGGCCTAGCCAAGAGAGCTCTGCAAATGACTCAACGTCACCGTCCAAACCACTGTTTTCCCCCGAGTTGCTGGGCTTCCGACTCGAGCACACTCGTCACCCCGATACCTCCCTCGAAGGCACCCGAGGATGGGGGTCCCAGGCAATGGTAACAACTCTCATACGGGACAAGCCCTCAAGTGCCGAGCACCGGGCGAAAGACTAGCGTAGACCGCACTAGGGAACTAGCACATGTGCCATGGGTGCAGTAAAAAGAAGCGGAAACAGCAAGGATCGAAAATCTGTCTCACGGCTAGGGTCGCGACGTGGCAGGCCGTCGCGACCTGGTCATGACGCCCTACTGTCGCGATCCCGTCGCGATGGCCTGAGTTGTCGCGACCGGGTTGCGACACCCAAGAGTGTCGCCTTCTCAGCAGAGGAGGGTTCCGGAGCATTCCCTCCGGGAACCACCCCAAAATGGGGAAACAACCACACAAGGGGGGAGGGGATCATGCTCAACATGCTAGAAAGCCAGTAAAGCATCCAAACCACCCTTAAAAATCCCACAAACATGGATCTACGCTCGAAGGGGAGCCTCACTCAACCTCGAGCATGAAGTTCTCACACTCCCAAGCCCCAAACCACAGAGAAACCACGCTTTAGAGGGGGAAGGGAGCATGCTTAGGGCGAGAGGATCAAGAGTCCCTACCTCCACGCGAAGAACGAAACCGTTGGGGCCTTCTCGTAGGAAAGGACGCCTCCTCCTCACTTCAAACAACACGAACACGTCCCCTGCACGAGCGGGATTACACCACCTCAGCACAGACGCCTCAAGCACCACGATCTGCCAAGAAACCGCAAGGGAAACATGAGAGGGAAGGGAGAGGAGAGAAAGAGAGCCGAGAGGGTGAGAGGGGGAAAGGGGGCGCGGCCTTGGGTTTTAACCCGGCGGCCTCCAGAACGTGATGGAACGAATGTCGCGTTAACACTCTTGTCGCGACGCCCCTAGGCATCGCAACCTTATCGCGACAGTCGCCTCTGTCGCGACCCCCAAAAAGTGGGTCAAACCTCGAAGATCGAAAAAGTAATCGCGATGGGTGACCACTTCGCGTTCACGCGCGTGCGCCTGACACCCGACAGAGCCGTTCTGACAGAAAGGATGCCGGTCATGTCTTTCAGAAGGGCCATCGCGACACCATCGGACGTCACGACCAGAACGTAATGGCCATACCGTCGCGACAAGAACGCGACAGCCCTGGTCATCGCGACCCGAACCTTGTCGCGACGGCCTCCCTGTCATGACTACGTCGCGACCTGGGAGCATGTCGCGACCCTGAGGATGGGGCCACAGGGCCCAAGGGGGCGGGTCTTACATCCCACACCTTAAGACATTTCGTCCTCGAAATGAAAGCAACTCGGTCTCAACCCGAAAGTAGAAAAAGGGAAGATAGCATACCAATTAATCAAACAAATAGGAAACTGCTCGCGCATCTCATCCTCGTGCTCCCAGGTGGCCTCGCCACCGACGCGGTTCTCCCAGATGACCTTCACTAGCGGATCTGCTTCTGATGCAACTGCTGAACTCTGCGGTCGACAACGCTGACTAGGTACTCTAGCACTGACAAGTCTGGTGCCATCTCAAGTTGCGAGTGGTCCAACACGTGCGAAGGATCTGCAACGTACCTCCTGAGCTACGAAACGTGAAACACACTGTGCACACCTGCTAGCTCTGCCAGAAGACTCAACCTGCAAGCCACCTCGCCGACCCTCTCGGTGATAGGGAAAGGCTAACGTACCTCGGACTGAGCTTTCCCTTATGCAAAACCTCATGACGCCTTGGTCAGTGAGACCCGCAAGAAAACAAGGTCACCAACACTGAACTGCAACGGTCTCCTGCGGACGTCTGCGTAGCTCTTCTGTCTGCTTTGTGCTACCCAAAGCCTTTGCCTGATCAGACTGACCGTATCTGCACACTGCTGCACTAACTCTCGCCCCAAAAGCTGCCTCTCACCAACCTCGAACCAGTGAAGTGGAGTCCTGCACGGGCGACCATACAAAGGCTCGTGTGGTGCCATTCTGATGCTCGAGTGATAACTGTTGTATATGCGAACTCTACCATCGGAAGGTGCGACTCCCAAGTGTCGCTCCAGTCCAAACAGCATGCTCTCAGCATGTCCTCCAGTGTCTGAATGGTCTGCTCTAACTGTCCATCTGTCTGAGGGTGGTACACTGTGCTGAACCTCAACTCCGTGCCTAGTGCTCTCTGAAGACTGCGGCAAAACCCTGACGTGAACCTTGGATCTCTGTCGGAGACGGCCGAAATGGGGATCCCGTGCAACGAAACAACTCTGTCCATGTACAGCCTGGCTACCTGTCCACTGACCATGACATCCTGATCGGAAGAAAGTGCGTTGCCTTGGTCAAACGATCCATAATCACCCAAATACCATCGTGCTGCTGCGGGGTGCGGGCAAACCAACCACAAGTCCATGGTGATGTCGTCCCACTTCCACTCGGGAATGGGCAACGACTACAACTCACCACCAGGACGCTGATGCTCGGCCTTCACCTGCTGACAGGTAAGGCACCGAGCAACACTCTTGTCACTGCCCTCTTCATCCCTGGCCACCATAAGAACCTCCTCAAGCAATGGTACATCTTGGTGGAGCCTGGATGAACAGCATACCTCGATCTGTGAGCCTCTGACAAAACTGCCTGGTGCGCCTCCTCAGGAACGTACAAGTGGCCTCTAAATCTAACCTCGCTGTCCTCGTCAAGCTCAACATCTGGCATCTGCAAAATGTCTGCCAACTGAGGGTCTGCCTGCTGTGCCTGCAACACTTGCCTGAACACTGACGGTCGAACTGGCAAACTGCTCGCCACTGCATGGTCTCTGGTCCTCGATGGAACGAACACTCCCTGGGATAGCTCCTCGAACAACCTCCACTCTCTGACTATCAGCGAACTCAAGCGCACGCGCCTGCTCAAAGCATCGACTACAACGTTAGCCCTTCCTGGGTGATTGGAAAGGTTAGGTCATAGTCCTTCAAATACTCCATCCATCGGCGCTGCCTCAAGTTAGATCCCTCTGGTGAAGATATACTGCAGCTCTGGGGATCGGTGAAGATCTGAAATCCTCGCCATACAGGTAGTGCCTCCATAACTTGAGAGCGAACGCCACTGCTGCCAGATCCAAGTCGTGGGTGGGGTAGTTCTCCTCATGCTTCCTGAGCTGCCGAGAAGCATAGGCAATGACCCCACCGTGCTGCATCAGCACGACACCCAAACCTGACCTCGACACATCGGTATAGACCACGAAACCACCGCTGCCCGATGGCAAGACTAACACTGGCGTTGAAGTCAACCTCATCTTAAGCTCTCGAAAACTCTACTCACAGTCCTGACTAAACAAACCTGATGTCCTGCCTAGTCAACCTGGTCAACGGTGCTGCAATCTGGCAAAATCCTGAATAAACCTCCGGTAGTAACCTGCCAGACCCAGAAACTACGGACCCTTGACACCGATGTGGGCTGCTCCCACGACAACACGGCCTCCACCTTGGCAGGGTCCACTGCCACACCAGAATCCGAGATCACGTGCCCGATAAAGTGCACCTCCCTTAGCCAAAATTTGCACTTGTCGAACTTGGCATAAAGGCGGTGACTCCACAGGGTCTCCAGCACGATCCTCAGGTGCTCCTCGTGCTCCTCCTCAGAAGCCGAGTAGACCAAAATATCATCAATAAAAACAACCACAAACGATCTAAGTACTCACTGAACACCCTATGCATCAGATCCATGAATGCTGCGGGTGCGTTCGTCAGCCTAAATGGCATCACGACGAACTCAAAGTGACCGTACCTGGACTGAAAGCCGTCAAACCAACATCTGACCCTCTGATCCGCATCTGATAGTAACGGATCTCAAGTCAATCTTCGAGAAAACTCAGGCTAACTGCAACTAATCAAACAAATCATCGATCCTCGGCAACGGGTACCTATTCTTCACAGTAACCTGGTTCAATTGCCGATAATTGATGCACAAACAAAGACTGCCATCCTTCTTTCACAAACAAAATAGGCGTGCCCCCCAGCGAACGACTCGGGCGAATGAAACCCAGCCAAGAAGTTCCTGCAACTGGCGCTTCAATTCACGCAACTATGTCGGGGCCATCTGGTAGGGTGCCTTGGACAAAGGCATCGTACCGGGCAAAAGCTCAATGGAGAACTCTACATCCCGCTCAGGTGGCAACCAGGTTGATCCTTCGGGAAGACGTCGGAGAACTCAGAAACAACTGGCACGTCAAAAACTGAAGATCCGCTAGGCTCCAAAGAACAAACCGAAGCAAGGTATGCCACACAGCCATCGCGGATCAAACGACGAGCTCTACACAAGGAAATAAATGGCTGACGGGTTTACCGGATACCTCGGAAGCAGAGGACGGGCTCTCCAGGTATCCTAAACCAAATGGTCTTCTGTTGGCAATCATCCACAGCTGAGTGAGCCTCCAACCAGTCCATGCCTTGGATGACGTCAAAGTCGCAAAGTTGCAGTGCATACAACCTGGCCGGCAACTGGTGCCCCTCAACCTCGACTGCCACACCCTCCAGGTAACCAAAAGAATGCATTTAGTCACCAGACAGGAGATCGACCATCATGTCACACTGCCTCTCAGGAGCGTTACAAGCAAGGGACTCATAGAATTCCTCGGAAGCAAAACACAAAGAAGCACCGGGGTCGACCAAAACACGAGTAGCTCTGCCAAGGATAGGTAGAGTACCTATAACAAGGTTTGACGCCTCTGCCTACTCTCGAGTTAGCGCCATCATGCGACCACACCCACGCTGCGGCGCCTGCTCGGGCTGCTACTGCTACGGTGGCTGCTGGGGGTACTGTTGCTGCTGCTGGTACGGTTGGTACTGTTGTGGCTGCGGAAACTGCTAAGCCTACTGCTGGTACTGCCCTCGCTACTGCTGACGCGGTGCCTACTGCTGAGGAGGGTACTGGTACTGAGGCAGCTAATGAGCGTACTGCACTGGTTGCTGCTGGTGCGGGGCTTGCCCCATGGGGCAATCCCTCCTGAAGTGGCCCGGTAAACCATAGGTGTAGCAAACTGCCTCCTGACTGCCCTGCTCAGCTCCCTGGGCAATTGACTGCTTTGCAAACCTAGGACTGGTGCTTCTTCTGCTTCCCTCTGCCAACACCATGGGTGCTCATCTGTTTGAACTTCGAGCGCAATCTGTAACTACCTAAACTGCCTTAGCCCGAAGACGAAGAAGTCGCACTGTCGTGACTACCCGTTGGACGCTGGTAAGGCGAGGACCTGGAAGAGGCTCCTCCCTGATGCTGCTGCTGCTGCTGAGGCTGCCAGGTCTCTCTGTCCAAGGCAGTGGCCTTCGCCATGGCCTCTCCCAAGGTGGTACACATGTGTGCCGTCACACCCCACCTCAGGTCTAGTCTCAGACCTGCTATGAACCTTTCTGCACACGCCTGATCGCTGCTGCGACATGAGGCACATGCCTCAACAACCGGACAAACCTCTGGTGGTACTGCGAAACTGTGAGGTACCAACGCGTGGAACTGGTCCCGTCTCTCACGTCGAGCGTAGTCTGGGAAGTACTTGCCATGGAAGACCTCCGAAAACTGCTGCCAAGTGATGTGATCCAACCTCTGCGCCTTAAAGTGAGTCTGCCTCTGAACTCTCCACCACTCATGGGCTGCTCCCTTGAGCTGGTACACTGCTAGTCAAACCTAATCCTCTTCAGTGCACTCCATGGTCTCGAAGATGCGCTCTAACTCGGGTCCAGCACTCTGCCTTGTCTGGATCATACTCCACCGTGGAACATCGGTGGTCGAAGGTGCAGGAACCTCTCGAGGAGAGCGGTCCTGTCCTTCGTAACCGCCGTCCTCCATCGCTCGGCCCAGGTACTCCCAGTGCCCGACCGCTGTTGACGCTCTGGCTGCTCCACCTCTGGCTCTACTGCTGCTCCGGCACCACTGAAGGAGGTATCGAAAACTGGACGCCTACTGCTGCCTACCCGGGCTAGTATGCTCCCTGGTACAGGTTCCTAAAGAACTGCTTTGCTAAGGGAAACCAGTATGTGTACTGCTGCGGTTGAGGCTGGTACTCCTGCTGCTGCTGCCCACCTGCCGCTGTTGCTGCAGCCTGAGGCTGTGCCACTGACTCGTCTGCCGACACCTCTGTAATCACGGGATTTGTATCCCCTTTTTGAATTGATGTGAAGATGTAGGGATTAGGAACTGACCGTGATCGCCACCAATGCAGTCGCCTCTTGATGTTCAGATGGAGGGCTGACTACGTTGGAAAAGAATAGTGAAGGGGAAGGCGTACCTGATAATGTGACAGGACGGGCTTCGCGATGCTTTCACGTGAACGCGACGTGGGCAATGGCGCTTCTTGATCGCGACAAGCAGCGCGTCGCCTTCCCCTCTCAGGGATGGAGACTGGGGTTCTTCGTCTTCCTGCTCCTCAGCCGGCTGAGGGGCAAGAGCCTCACCTTGCTCTGACCTTCAAACACCTGCCAAAGTGATTTAAACAAGATAAACACCATTAGAATTCGTGTGTAGATGATCTATTCAATGAAAAGCATGAAAACATGAGCTATATGAGGGGAACTCACAAGATTGGGGCTTTTAACCCCTGTGGGTGTTAAGGATAGATGTGTGTGTCGTGATCTAATGCTAAGCTAGAAAGAAAACGAAGCTATGCATGCATGAAATCAATGAAATAAAGAGAAGGGGGGAGAAGAGATTGTGTAGCCGCTGGGAAACGCCCTGGAGGGCTCTTGCTGATCGTTTGAAGGGAGAACTCTCTTCGTGGAAGATGAAACTCTCTTGCTCAGCCAACTAATGAATCCGGCCTTGCCCAAAAGATGTAGAGACAAGGTACTTATGGTGATTATTCCCAACTCGGGTCTGAGAGGAATAATGGCAAGAGTCCGATTTTTGGTAAGTATGGCTGTGCAAGGGCTATTGGAACTTGGAAAGGTACATGTTAGGAAGGTCTCCTCCGAATTTGAGAGGATTTGGACGTGATTCGGACATCCAAACGAAGCAATTACCATCAATAGCATGTGTCCAAGTTGGCTTCGGATTGAGTTTCCTGTTTAAGGCCAGAATGCGACGGCCTAAGTGTCGCCTTGCTGAATGCGACTGCTCGATATGTCGCCTTCCTCATATGGAAGGTGACTTAAGTCAT